>CM032875.1:51976719-52286719 GCA_019176425.1 Megalops atlanticus | reverse complement strand
CACCCGCACGTGGGGCTGCAGCGGCTGCACAGAGGGCAAAGATCACCAATCAAAAACTATCATCACAATGTGATAAACCTCATTTATTGTGACGTACTGAACCTCATTCATTGTGATGAAATAAACCACATCACTTATGGTACCAGTGACTGGGGGAAATGTCATGCTTACGGAGTATATTAAATGAAAATTGTAGCAAACGTCTTGGAAAACTAATGAACTGGCTGCTGTGATGAAAGTGAAAGGTGAACAACACACACACACACAGAAATACAAACATGCACACACACACACACACACACACACGCAAACACACACTCTCTCACCCTCCCGTCCTTGTCCACCCCAGCCAGCTGGCCTGTGGCGATGCGGATCTTATCAGGGTGAACAGCCAGGCTGAGAGACAGAGAAAGGCAGAGAATATGGCTCCTAGTTTATCAAACATCAAGTTAAACAGGAATAGAAATCCCATCATCCTCTGCCTCGATGATTCAGCAGATTCTCCTGACTGCCCTGGCTGAGGGTGATAGGAGGGAAAGAGGCCACGCACCATTTGACGCAGTCTGTGTGTCCCAGGTAATGGCGCTGGGTCCTCTCCTCGTAATTGAAGAGCACGACCACCGAGGCGATGAAGTAGACACTCTCACCTGTGGGCAGCAGGTGCACGTTCGCCCTGCAGTCACGGCCCCTGTAGCCATAGCTGGCCAGGCGAGTTAAGGACACAAAAACATGCAAGGTGGAGAAACACAGACAGGCAGACAGACAATGAAACAGGCAGACAAACAGAGAGACAAAAACACACCATGAATACACAGATACTGAGAGGGGGAAACAGACAGACACACAGACAGACTGAGAGACAGAGAGATACACAGACACAATAAGAGTGAGAGAGGTAGAAACACAGACAGGTACAAAGACAAAGAAACACAAGGGAACAGAGATAGACACATGCAAACATAGACAGGCAGGGAAAGACAAAAACAGATGAGAGAGAGATACGCAGACAGACATAGAGAGGGTGAGACAGATGAATAGACAGACATGATCTGCAGTGGGTAAACCTGCGAACAAACCCTTCCCCCCCAGCCGCCACCTGCAAGGCAACATATTAAAAGAAACAGACAGACAGGGTGAACAGCACCACCCTCAAACAGGGGGCAGAAAAACAACAGCACACAGGAAAAAACACAATGAAACACTCTTATGACACATAAACACAGTCAGAGAGCATCACAGACAGAAACAGACAAACAGGATCACAGACATGAAGACAGACAGGATCACAGACATGAAGACAGACAGAATCACAGACATAAACACAGACAGGATCACAGACATGAAGACAGACAGGATCACAGACATGAACACAGACAGACAGGATCACAGACAGAAACAGACAGACAGGATAAAAAACAGAAACAGACAGACAGGATTACGAACAGAAACAGGCAGGATCACAGAAAGAAAGAGACAGTCAGAATCACAGACAGAAACAGACAGGATCACAAACAGATATAGACAGCATCACAGACAGAAATGCAGACAGATGAGTCAGAAACAGAGGCAGACAGAATCAGATGAGAGAGAGACACACAGACAGACAGCGTGCCGGCCACCTGGTAAGGATACACCCACTCCAGCTTGAGCCTCTCCTGGGGCAGGTCGGTGCGGACGTCCTCGTAGTTCTGCACATCGGACGGGATGAACATGGTGATGGGGCGTCCCCTCATGAACATTTTGATGTAGTCCCCCTCTGTATGGGCAGAGAAGGACATCACATCACCCACACAGGTCTCTGTCACCAGGCCCCTGCAGCCAAGCCTTCCCTGGAACCCCACTGTCCACAAACATTTAGACCTGAGACAAACAGGGTTAAGCAAATCCAGGGAAACTGTTTGGTTGGACATAAAAAAGAATTTATCTATCAGCCCTCCAGAGGCCTCAGATCCTATGCGTACTTTTCATGTTCAACCAGAAACTTTCCCTGGGTTTATTTTTGTCAAATTCTCATAATCTCTCATTGAGCAGAAAAGGACAACACCTGGTCTGAGACACACACACACGTTAAGGACAGGAAAGTGGAGCGCCGATCATGGTCAGGGGTGCGACCCCCTGGTTTGCCTCGGAGACGGCTTTTTGGGTGCGGACAGCCAGTGAGTGGGCTTAAGCAGACATGCCTTCTGTTACCGCTGTGTGTCAGTGCTCTGCTGGTGCATAAAGGCCAGATGCCACACAGAGAGACACAGGGACACGCAGCAAGTGCCATGAGGAGGAGAGGAGAGGGGTGGGATGGCCAGGCAGAACTTCCAGAACCCCAGCCCCCCCTAAATGCACAGGGCAGAACGTAAGCGCTTCATCTGACACCCCAGGGAAGGCTGTTTTGGGACACTACGTCTGGGTGGTTGCCCTCTTTGTCCTATCTGGCCATTATCATTTTAAAGTGCTTTTCTTTATTGAGATGGCAACACAATAAACTCTCCTTTAGCTATTTATGTGGGCCTTGCATTGTTTTGAGACAAACAGGCTCTTTTATAAATGACACATACTGTATCAAGGGTTATCTTATTCTGTTTTTCTGCTTTGTTGAACTCCTAGGATTCAGTAAATAGCAGCTTTAGGGTTGGTCTGGTCTCAGCTGAAAAGTCCAAATTTGTCCTTTAGAACGCTCTGGGTTTCTATTTTAAATGCCCATCTGTAAAAATGGGCCGCACGTACAAATCTATATAATCTACATAAATCTACATAAATCACTCTGGATTAGGGCGTGAGATGAGTGAATAAATAATGTGCTGCAGCATCACATAGGGGGATCAGAGAGGGGAAGGTGGGGTTAGAGGGATTAGTGGAGACCCCCCCCTCCACCCCTCTCCTCTGGGCCACGGCACTGGGGACAGACAAAAATTACGATGTCGCAGCGTGAGTGGGAGGCGTGAACAATGTCATGATTCTCCCTGCCTGAAGGGGGCGATGTGGGGGTGACCACTCTTCTTTGAGGACACGCCCCTGAAGAGTGTCCCCTGTAAAAGCGGGGTCATCCCTTTGCCTGACAGGGCGAGCGCAGCCTGTGGGAGCTCGTCACCGCATTGCGGAGAGGGTTAGTGGAATGGTGGATAGGTGGGGTTAAACCGCGTGGGTGGAGTGAGAGAGAGAGAGACAGAGAGAGGGATGGAGGGAGGGAGAGAGAGAGGGAGAGAGAGAGACAGAGAAAGAGCGAGAGCGAGAGGGAGGGATGGAGGGAGAATCGCCCTGAGCATTTCACATGAAAGACGGAGCGAGAGGAGGAGAAACGGAGAGAGTGGTTAACTGATCCTTATAAGAGTGAGAGAGTGAGTAAAGCAGAGCTAGACAGTGGCAATGAGCCAACATTTAAACATACTACTTTATTATCAGAGTATGCCGTTGTACCTCTATTTCATCTTATTATCACTCCTACTGCTCTTTATTGGGTTACTTTTTCTTTTGGTCTGAGCATATGTAATCATATTTTTTGCCTGAATGTGTATGTAGATGTGCCTTAATTTTCATTTTGCTGTTATTGTAATCAAAATCAGTAATGTATGTTGTATAATTTTGTTGTTCATCATTATCGCTTAGTATTATTGTTACTTATCATTTGTATGTAATAATTTGGCAGTTAAAATATTGATTTGTTATGCTTACAGAGCACACTGTACTGAACTGAACTGAACAGAGCTGAAGGCAAAGACAGTGAGAGAGAGGGAGGCGAGAGAGCTTCGGCATCTAACACGTTGCAGTAAACGCTCCCGGGTGATGGAAATATTCTTTAATAGCGTGGCTACTGTTCTCCCAACGTTTCTGAAACACGAGGGATGCTGGGAGAGGGGCCACATCCCTGCCAGCAGCCCGGTCTGAGGCCACATGTCACAGCCTGAGGGACACACCGTGAACACGCTGTGTGGCGCTAACAGGAGCTAGATGAATAGGCCACTTATACTTGCATTGCGGCACCCTTTGTTAATCCAACTGTTGATAATTAATTTTACTTAAAAGTAAAATATGTGTTTCAATAACATTGAATTTGTTTTATGCCTTCCACAAATGTGTATAATCATGTTAGTGTTCTACACTGTACGTTCTACACTGTACTGTTGTATTATAATTTAACTGAGATTTATATATTTATTTTTATTTTAAATTTTAGATATAAAAGAAATTTAGATGTGCTATTCATTATTTTACTATTTATTTTATACATTATTCATTTTTAGTAGTCAATCATTTTTTAGGAGGTTAATAGTCATTTTGTATAATTTTGTCATATTTCCATGAATATTGTTTTGGCAATACTGTACATCTGTTTGGTCATGCCAATAAAGCTTTGAATTTGAATTTGAATTTGAGAGGCGGAGACAGAGACAGAGAGGGAGAGAGAGCGAGAGCGTGCAGCCCGAAGCAGAGAGGGTGAGCCAGTGCCCGTTCTATGGCTGCAGACACCCCCCGGGTGAGGGGGTGGGTCTTACCTTGGCCGTTTTTCTCTCGAGACGTCATTCTGGCTGGTTATGGGACAGAGACACAGTCACTCAAAACAAAACACACAAAAAACACACAAAAACACACACAAAAATGACACTAAATAAAGACAAACGACTGAAATGGTCTGCAGAATGACAACAGCATGAGAGTAAAGGGAGTATATCTGGGAGGGTTGGGGAAGGGGGGGGAGGGTGTGGTACAGATATCATGTGCTGCCCTCAGGATTGTCTACAGGGTGTAATTACCACAAGCGCATCCTCCTGCACCTGCTCGGGGCACTGGAGGATAACGAGAATCTCACTGTACTGCACCCGTAGCATGATAAACAAACACAAGGTAAATGAATAAGGAGCTTCGTACGCCAGAGGCATTTGGGGCCTGACTGCCTGGGCTCTGTGGTAGGTTGTGCCGCATCCTTGTTTCACTGCAGAGCACATGCAGGTTTGACAGGGGTTGTTACTCAGAGTCTCCTTACAGGAACATACAGCAGTGGTAGGTGGTAAGACTGGATTTACGGCATGGGAACTCTTGAGCGGTTCTGTTCAGTGACGCGAGACGGGTGAGAGAAAGCGTCCATGAGAGAGCAGTGAAGGCGAGTGCTGAGCTGAGAACACATCTTACCTTGGCTGATGACGGGGTCTTTGTGCCTGGAAGAGAGGAATCAGATCAGAGGTCAGAGGTCAGAGGTCAGAGTCCTCTCAGGTCACCTGTGTTCTCTTGCTGGGAAACTCCTCTCAGACTCTCTCCTTAGCTCCAGGGAAAGTACGTGTTGCATGGAGGGATGTGTTTATTCAAGGGATAACAAAGGATAACACTGCCAACACAACAGGCTGCCAGTGGGAAGACCTATCTGTTGAGCTAATCCCCCATCCCCCCTTTCAGCTAGAGGACACCCCCTCCCCATTACCCCTCTCAGCTATAGGACTCACCCCCTCACTCACTTCCCCTCTCAGCTAGAAGACTCCCCCCGACAGACAGGAGGACAGCTGCAGCAGTGGCAGAGGGATAGGGAGAAGGAGAGGGAAAGAGAGAAGGAGAGGAAGGTGGAGAGGGAGAGGGAGATGGAGAGAGAGGGAGAGGGAGAGGGACAGGGAGATGAAGGTGCAGAGGGACAGGGAGATGAAGATGGAGAGAGAGAGGGAGAGGGAGAGGCACTCACTTGTCTGCATTCTTGGCTGCCTTGGACAGCAGCTTGGATGTGGAGGCTGCCTTCACCAGCTTGCTCCTGCTCTCCTCCCCACTCTCCCACGTGCTGCTCTGGGAACGCTCCATCCCTGAGCTCCGCTTAGCACTGTGGCCCCTACTCACACACACACACACACACACACACACAGAGAGAGAGAGAGAGAGAGGTAGAGAGAGAAGATGGAGTGCCATTGTGATATTGCCCTAGAGTCTTTGACAAATGAGAAAAGCTTGTTCAGTGTTTTTTTAAGCTGCTGAAGTTGAGGTGAATCAGGGTTTTCCATAAATATCATCATCATTGTTCATCTCCTCATACACGCTTGAATGAGGCTGTTTACTCCATCTTTACTCCACAACTACATGATTTACTCTGAATGAGGCAGTTTATTCCTCATTTACTCCTAACGAGACCACTCACTGCTTGTTTATTCTTGTGTGAGGCAATTTACTCCATATTCACTTATAAATAAAGTGTTTATTTCTCCCTCTTTACTCCTGAGTGAGGTGCTTTACTCCTCATTTACACCGAAAAGAGAATATTTACTGATTATTTTCCCCAATCTGACGCGGCTCACTCCTCGTTTAGCTCCTGTCTGTGAGACTGTGCGTTCCTCGCCCATGCTGAAGTCGCAGGCTGTTCATGACTCTGGATCATGTGCACAGTGGGCTGATTCATGTGTCTGTGGACGCTGTCTGAGTCATAGGCAGTGGGAACACACAAAAACATGCTGGCGAGTCTTTATATGCCGCATTGCAGAGCCATCCCAATCTCTCAGCAACCACTGCCTGAAGACATGGCAAACTGTTCTCTAAAAAGCCCCCTGTTTTTCTATGAAACGACTCACTATTATGTATGATGTGATATGATGTATTTTGAAGATCACAGATAAACTCATTCACTATTGTGTGAAACTTTGCTGCGTGTGTGTGTGTGTGTGTCTGTGTGTATGCATGTCTGTTTGTGTGTATGTGTGCATGTTTATATGTGTATGTGTGTGTGAGTGTATATGTGTGTGTTGTGTGTGTATATGTGTGTGTAGGTGTGTATGTGTGTATGGTGTGTGTATGTGTGTATGTTGTGTGCCTGAGCATCAGCACCTCTTGGCTGCAGAGGAGAGGGTCTCCTTCTTGGCCACAGACAGAGAGAGGCCATCTTTGTGGCTGCCTTTCCGCCCCCGGGAGCTGCCGTTAGCAATGCAGGACATGGAGAAGGCCTCACGTAACGGGTTATGACCTGCAGGGGGCGACAGAGATTCAGAGGACTGAGAAATGCACACAATAATACAGCCTAATGACAGAGGTACAGTGGAACATCCAAATACCAAGAAGGCAAGACCAAATGAACAAAAAGCATGTCACACCCAATTACTGATACACTTATACTATTACTTCAGTATAGCACTGTGGTTACACATTGTCACCTTATGTTTAAATATAAACTGATGTTTTCTACATCTGTAATGCTGTTCATGCTGTTCATACATGTAGCTCAATTTTGTAGCTTACTGTATATTGTAAGTCCAGTGTCTGCCAATTAAGTAAATGTAAATGCATGTAAATGTATTTGATAAATCATACATTTAATATGCAACAATAATGAAGAAAGCAGGTAGGGTTTGAGAACAGCGTCTGTCAGGAGGGAATGAATGCCATAGCTTGTTTAGATTAGCCATAATTCAGCTATACCTATGGGGCTGTGTTTGTCTGTTGCCATTTACATAACCCTCGGGTACACATATAGCATGGTATCACAGAGGCCCCCAGCTGTCTCAGTGTCACAGCGTCCCACCTTGACAGGTAGGCCAACTGCATGTGCGTCTGTTTGCGTCATGAAAATACAAACAAGATGCTTCTGAGGAGGATAAATCAGCTGAGAACCAAGAATGATGTGACGTAATGAATCATCAAAATTAGCAGAGGCGGTGGCTGAAAATATAACATCTTATATACAATGATATTTTAGGTTGTAATTGTGATAAAGGACAGCACGTGGGTGGCCGTCTAATGTTAACACACTGCTAGCAAGAGGGTCTAAAGGAGCTGGAAGGGACCTGTTAGGGGGAATGCTGTTGTTAGGTGAGTCTAAGTCAGACCCCTCTGCTCAGCAGGGAAAAGGGTTGTTTCCCTGGAGATGGAATTTAGCAGGGGTAGCATTGCAATTTGCTAAAAATGAGGTAAAACTGCAGGAATGACTTGGATTGAGAAGGACACTGCACAGCTGTCTATACACACACACACGGACACACAGACACACACACACACGCTTCCTGAAAGAGCAAAGCACATGGCTGCAGTGTTGCAGGCTATTGAGTCATCCCTTACTAATACACAGCTACAGAGACACAGAGTCCTTTTCAGATGGTACAAATCCAGCACCAGCTGTGGTGTCAACTGCGGTGGTAGCGTGTTGTCTGTGGACACTTAGGGGGCCAGTTCAAGGCTGGTTATGGTGTCAGTTAGTCAGTTAAAGAGGGAGTTGGAGAGTCAGTTAGGGTGTTTGGTAAGGGGGTTGGTTGTGGTGTCAGCTGGGGACAGCTGGTTGTGGTGTCAGTTAGAGAGTCAGTTACAAAGTCACTTAGAGGGTCTTCTACTGAGTGCTGACATGAGGGCCGGGGAGGGGGCGGAGTGCAGGTACTCTTTAACAAGAAAAGTTTCATATATACAGCAGCCAGCTCAAAACTGATGCCGATATTTTAGCGGCCTGTGTAACCTTACTGTTTCAGAGGGACCCTCAGGGTCAGAAAGGGGAGAGGAGGGCTTATACAAAGGTCGAGAAGAGTCAGACGATGAGAGGGGTCAGGTGATGAGAGGGGTCAGGAGATCGCCCTACCTTTCCCGGACTGCTTCTTGGTGGCGGCCATGTCCTCGGACAGCGCCAGGCGCCGCAGCACGTCGGCCAGTGCAGCCTTCAGCACCGCCAGCTCGTCCTCCTGCTGCTGCATGCGCAGCTCCAGTGCAGACAAACGGTCCTGCACGTCTGACGCGCTCGCCGCCGAGATGCTGTCATCTACAGAGAGAGGGGGAGAGAGTTAAAGAGAGAGAGAGTGAGGGGGAAAGAGAGCGAGAGAGAGAGAGCGAGGGAGAGAGAGTTAAAGAGAGAGAGAGAGAGAGAGAGAGAGAGAGAGAGAGAGAGAGAGAGAGAGAGAGAGAGAGAGATAAGGAAGTTGTTACAGAGTCATACCATTACACTGTTTCACAAGATTCTTCGCCCAAATTAATACTGCAACACTGACACACTCCACACATCAGCATTACACCAGTGCTGCATCAAACGCTTACAACACTCCACACACTGCAACACTGTGACAGGACAGCAGCCTGCTCTGAGACATTGATCTGCCCCATCTCTTACCGCGACATCACAACCCGCTTTTGTTCCCTGCCTCACTTGTAGGTCGCTTTGGATAAAAGAGTCTGGCAAATGAATAAATGTAAATGTAACCCCAACAGTGTTCTTTACAGCAACGCTGTAACACCGCAGCACCGGGACACCGGATGACTCCTCACTTCAACACACACACACATCTGTACACAAGAGGAGTGCCCTTCACTCCAACACCTCACCATCAGAGCAGAACGCATTGTGCGAATCAGGACACACGGCTTATACACACAATGCTGATGCAACGAACCCACCAGCAAGAAGATTGCACATGCAATAATTCTGAAAGGGAGGGGTCTATGGCTTCAGAGCTGGAGACCATTTGAGCTGGAGACCATAGAGGAAAATAAGTTGCTTCCCGATAACTACATATGTCTACTTCATGTAGACAGTTTAATCAGATCTACAGCCCCTTTCTACAAAAAGGAACCCTAAACTTTATCCACTAGCGTACACTGTCTGACCTCATTCCTGATCCAAACACTCTCTGACAGATATTTACAAGGAGATGCAGCCTGAGAGAGACACACAGAGAGGGAGAGGAGACAGCAAGTCCCAGCCAACACAAAATGTTCTTGCAACGTTTCTGCGATGTTGCAGAAATGCAATCGCATTGCGACAATGTTGCAGAGGCGTCGGGAGAGCGTCGCCTGTCAACTGGAGCGGCTTTCTAAGGCTTTCTGGGGCTTCAGACTGATGTTCCTGCTATGTCTGCTACCTGCAGGGTGGAACAGTGTGTTTCAGACTCATATTGCCATGAGACCCCAGTAATATGGTGGTGGACTCAGTCAAAGACGTGTACTCTAGGCCCAGCTCTTGGAGTGAGATTCAAATCAGACATAAGAAACTCACTAACTAAACTAACTAAAAAATTAGTATTTTTCTCACCAGTGATTCCTTGGCAACACTGTACACAGACACTCAATTCTATTCACCTGCACATTTCTCACCAACCGCAATAAATAAGTAAACAAAACCATAGCACTAGCGCTTTGGAGGCCGCAGAACAGAGAGATAATTAGAGAGAGAAGGGGTTCTGATCGGAGACATGTTCCGGTATGAGTGCTTTTGCTCAACCACAACCTGCTCTCAATGCTGAGTTACGCAGAGATGGCTTATCAATTATTTATGGAAATCGAGCGCGGCAGAGGTTCTCTTTATCGCTTACACAGTGTTTGACTTAAAGTTGTGCCTTTTTTAACTTGCACCTGATCAGAGCAATGCTGTCTGTGGGGAGAATGCTACAAAGCAGCTTGTTAAGCACAGCTGAAAACATGGCTGAATGGTGCGTAAACACACTGCTTTCCTCAGGTGTGTGCCACCTTCACACTCTTCTGTGCCAAAGAGTCACTGCGTTGAAAATCTAACACACATCACAAGCTTTTTAACATGCAATGAAATGAACCTATGAGAGGAACATATTATTACACAGGTGAATCAAGGTGGAGATGAGATTCCTTGCTAATTTACAAGGATTGAATGCTTACAATGTTTGTGTGAGGTTGTTAAAATCTCAATGACACATGCAGAGATGGGAAGGCAGTTTTTAACGCAGGTAGTCTTTACCTGTGTTGTGGATTACACATCTTAATGGCAGAAAATGGAAAAACAACAATTCCCATCATTCATTGCAGGTAGCATGGTAACCTATAGAGGCCACAATACACAATTAGCACCACTATTTTCCTAGCAAGCAGAGATCTGCAGCAAATGACCATCACTACAGTGGAGTTCATACATAAGAAATTTGCTGCTGTTTTCAAAAATGGTTCAAGAAAGGTTTTGCAGACAGGTGTGGCATTTAGTACAAGGTGAATGATGCAAAAGTGCAGAAACAGGTGAGGAACAGGGTTGAGAAGGCAGGGAGGACAGAGCACTCGATTCCACATAACTGTTGGAACCGGAAGTGAGGTCAGACGAAGGAAGGAAGCACCAAAGGAACACAGCAGAATTGCACCAACACTATGTGTGGTGTTGCTTTGCTCAAGGGTGCAACGGCAGTCCCCCAATATGGAATTGAACCTGCAACCTTTAGGATATGGGCCCAGTTCCTTACCACTATACCACACAAAAAGTGCAAAGCCCACACCTCTCCATTCTTACCTGACTGACAGACATTCTGCCACAACACAGTCATGCGGTGCCTCTAGAGGGCGCTGTTCTTCCCCTTCCTGTGTGTGTGTGTGCAAAACAGATCAATGCAAGCCATTGATTTTTTTCCCACCTTCCCATCATGCACTGCAGCAGTGCTCAATGTGAGTCTCTAAGTTCAGCCCACCCCCACCCTGGGGACACATAACCTGTGCTGCACCCTGAATTCATTCCCTTTGACACGGCTCTGTAGCTGGCGGTAGATAACAGCTCAGAGTCACGGCCTGCCTGGCATTTGAGTGGCTCTCACCTATATACAGCCCACAAGATAGTGAGCACACAGGAAGCTGCGAGGGGCCCTCAGACACACTGAGAGAGAGACAGAAAGAGAGTGCATAGTGCTGTGCTGAACCCATCAAAGATAAGGCTCCATGGCCCAAAAACGCTCCTGATTACACCACACGCCCCGAGACCAACCCCCTTCCCCCCCCACAGACATCTCACTCCCTCCATTATGACAGACTGCCTGGCCTTTTGTGAGTTCTGGAACTGAAATGAAAGTGTTTGGGCAAGAGGAGAGCTTTCATCGTGGCCTGGTTTCCCTTACACAACATCTCTCTCTCTCTCTCTCTCTCTCACTCATTCTCTCTCGCCCTCTATCCCCACTGTCTCCCATTCTGCTGTTCACCCTCTTTCTCTGCCTGTCCCTTTAGTTTTGTCATTTGCTTTCTCTCTCTCCCCCCATCTTGTTTTGCTGTTCTCTTTCTCTCTCTGCCCCTCTCTCAGTCTCGTTCTGTCGGTCTCTCTCTCCCACTCCCTCTCCCTCAGCGAGGCAGGGGGGTGGTGGGTCTCGGATAAACAGCATCAGCAGATTCTGGGAAGACTAGTGTGTCCTGGCTGCCCCACTTTCGTTTGGTGAATTTCAAAGGGAGAATTTCCACCCTGCAGTCCTGGAGGGAGCCCGAGTGTTGGTGTACTTGGCCCTTTGTGTGTGTGTGTGTGTGCATGTGTGTGCGTGTGTGTGTGTGTGTGCATGTGTGTGTCTGTGCATGCACCTGCCTGTGAAGAGCATGCACACACACGCACACACAAACACAGACACACAAACACACACACACTAACACAGTCTGTTCTCCACAGCTCTCGCAAGTGGGAGTGACAGTCTGTGTTATGAGCAGAGCACAGATCCCACTCTCTTCCGCTCTCAGTTTTTGGACACGCCATGTTTCCGTGTCCTCAGGAAAGACTCACCTGGAAGAGCTGGACAGCCAGTTTATACCACTCTCTCTCTCTCTCTCTCTCTCTCTCTCTCTCTACCTCTGTCCCTCTCTCTCTCTCCCCTTTCTCTCTCTTTTTCTCTCAATAGCACAAAACACAATGAAAACACTATAAATAACAGAGAGCAGAGCTAGGAAAGAAGGAGGATTCACTCTGAAGCCTCTCTAAACCTATGAGAGGAGGAGTTCAGAGATGTGGGGGTTTACACTCGAGGGTCAGACCCCCTGGATCTAGCATGCTACAGCCATGCTAATTGGCCCACTGCTGGCCCCTGCAGCGGAGCCCTTTATGGTGCAGCTCAGCTTCTGGCACAGAGGGGGCCGGCACTTGCCAGGCTGCGCCCCCAGAACTCTGCGGGGTCCACCCGGCCACCCACACTTCCCGTTACTGCAGAAACGCAGCAGGCAGAGCTGCCTGCGGTGGGGTCGGACACCGATTCTGCTCTGCGCTGTGATGCACCACACGTCGGATGGCGGTCATTGGCCTTCCAGCACACTGTGCGACGGGATGAGGTCATCAAGCTGCATGCTCTGCATTGTCCGTGGGATGATGTCATTATTCTGAGCCACTCTACAGTCAGAAAGAATGAGGTCATCACTCTGTGCCGCAGGATGAGGTCATCACTCTGCACCCCTTACACTGCCAGGCAGGCTGAGGTCATCAGTCGGCGCCCTTTGCACGGTACGTTCACACAGGCAATCCTCGTTAAAACTCACTGTTGTCTATGGAGGGTAAAGAACCAAACAGACTGTAACCTACACTGTTATAAGACGGAAGAGGTCACTTTTCTGGTGTGCATACCCATGTTGCCTCACTACCCTATGAAGACAGCCAAGGATGTGATCCAAGCAGTAAATATCTTGATGTTTTGCATGATATACAGTATGTGAAAGAGATCTGACAAATTAGTATGTATTGCAACACAACAATGTACAACATTTCCAGCTCTCAAGCCATTATTTAAGATTCTGGTGTTGAAGCTGTGATTTGATGTTTGTCACCCTCAGACACCTCAGACACCTCAGACTGAATATGTAAGCCAAAAAAAGACTGCATAGTCTCTCTCCCCTGAGAGGTAGGATGACGTCATCACTCTGTGCCCCTGCTTTCTCCCGATGTCTCCTTATGACCCAAGATACTTAATTGTCTTCTCACTGAAGATAATGTCTTTGCTGTGTTTGTTCTGAAAAAATAAATAAAACCCCTTTCTACCTGGAATTCAGCTGGTCAGAGACACCTGATCTTTGGGCTAGGAGGCTGGTGCCATCTTTGAAGAGCAATGAAAGACAGAAAAAAGACAGGGCTGAGGGTCCAGGTGAGAAGACAAGAAAAGGGAAATAAATATTTGGACAAATAATTATCTCATAATTTAATTTTTTAAATTATTACACTTGACTTGGTATTCATATTTTATTATATGTTAATGGTGTTTCTTTTTGTTGTTATTACCAGCTTGCTGTTACCCGTGGCCACCATGAATAAATAAAGTTACCTGCTCCACATGCATTGCCTCAACGGTCCTCTGTCTCTCTGCACCCGAAACAAAGTCCTCTAATTTTCGTGCTCCATGTCAACATACACCAGCAAAAACACACCTGCTTACACACCCTGCTCCCTGATGCCAGTGCTGCTGGTTCCCATTTAATCTACTTTAGAACCTGTCTATCTGTCTACAGCAAGAGCACAAGCCCCCAGTTAATCCAGTTTAACGCCCCCTTGCAGTGCACCATGCCCCCCCCCTCAGTGCAGTGAGTACAGGGGGAAAAGCAGAGGTTCATCTTTTCTGATTTTTTTAATCTGTTAGCGCCGCTCCAGGCCTGGCCACCTGCCCCTGTGCGGGGATCTGGATCAGGCCTGGGAAATGGGCCCGCCCCCAGGAGCCGGCTCTCGACACAGGGAATGCCTCAGCCTGCCGAAGCGCCCGTGGGGAAGGGGGGCAGAGTTAACCCTTTCAATGCCACAGTCAGCCCCTCTTGTCATGCTTAGGATTTCTCCACCCCCACCAAGAATATGAAAAACAAAAATCTAAGCACTACACAGATAAATATCAGAATCCATCCATCCCTTTCATCAAACAAATTTACCAGTCAACTCACACCCTAAGGTGATCACAATCTACCCCTGACACACATGCACATGCATACGCACACGCACACATACACATACACACACCCACACACCCACACACCCACACTCACGCACTTCAAGACCCTTCAGTCGAACAATGAGGAACTGGCTGAGGAGGGCTCCTGTTTGGAAGAGCTCCAAGTTCACCCCCCCACCACCACCCCCCTTGTCTCTGAGCAGGGGGAGAGCAGGGGGAGAGGCCTGCTAAAGGCCAGGGAACCCCAGGAAGCTGCATTCTGCCAGGGGGTGAAGTTTACCAGCATGAATCTACAACTGTATTCACCTAATGGTGTTTTTGCCAATAATATTATAAAGCCCAGCAACACTGTAATTCAAACACAACTTCATCCAAACATCCACCTCATGCATCTGAACATGCACGCTCATTCTAAAACACCCTGATGACTTACATATCATGACTGAAGACCAACAGCTAACAGCAGTGTAGCATAGTTGTAAGGAGCCGCTGCCTGTCATGTAAGCAATCTGGAATTACAGGTTCCACATTTATGCTGTCCCTGACAGCCTCCCTTTCACTGTATTGTAATTTTGGGGATTAAAACTCATATTTCGGGTTGCTTTTGCAGCCAGACGACCTTAAACATCGACCTTTTCGTTCTGTCAGACAGCAGCAGTGCTGTCAGGGGGCATTTGTTCCCCCAGTTTGTCGGGGCGGGGGGTAGGGCTGGGTGTGCAGCAGGCCAGTCATGCAGGGAGAACGAAGAGGCCGCAGCATCCACTGGGTCTGATCCGCCCGGGACTCCCTCCACAGAGAAAGAGAAACGCCCTGACACCCCCTGAAATGATGATTAAGGAGAGAGAAACACCCACATTCTACTGCATTTGACCACGTGTGAACGCATGACAACCACATTCCCACACCTGGATACCTGCAGGAGCATGTATCGGGCCTGACAAACAGTTCATATTTTGGCTTTCTTCCCGTTTTTGTCTGTTTTGTTTCTTTTTAGCGTTAAGGAATTGTGTAACCCGATCCTCAGAGTGTTTTCCTGAAGCAGAGATCTTATCAGGTCCAAACTTAGAACAAGTTAATCACAACACCACCCTCCAACACACACACACACACTCACACACACTCATACACACACATAGACACACATACACACACACGCACACGCACACTCACAGACACACACGCACACACGCAGACACACATACGTGCACACTCACATAAAAACATCTGTGATTGCAGACCATCATCCCATTGACTAAGCTGACTTCTACACAGGATCCCTCTAGAGGTCAAGCCATGAAACTGCCAAAGCCCAGCAGCCTCAAACAGCATGGCTGGAAGCAGCACTGCCAATCCAAAGTGGTTTGGAGCCACTCCTGGTTTTCCTAGAATCAGGTTAATATCCTAAGTGCAATACCCCAAACAAGAACATGAACTTTGATTTCCTCACACTGCTATGCATTGGATATAGATTCCTGTGCTATAGTGGGATGGTAATTGGTTCTTTTACACTGGATCTCAGTATGGACTAAGAGCAGAGGCCATGAGAACCAAGGTGTGGTCTCACTCTGAAAAAGAATGGACCACACGGGGTATCACTTTCTGATCAATATGTTGTACATTCTGAAAGACAGACGTACTGAATCACATGCATCACCATGACAGGGAAGTCAATGGCAGTAACTCACAGTAGCACTAACCAAAAGGCCTGCTGACGCCAGTAACACAACACTGTACTGGCCCAAACATACAATCGTGACAACAACACACAGTGGTACTGATACAAGCACACAAAACTGACACCACAAACACCACACTGCTACCAAACCAAAAACACAATAAAAATGAGAACACACAGCAGTACTGACACAAACACACAATAATGACACCACAAACACAGCGGTGCCTCCAAACCTACACAACTCCAAACCTCCTAACACAATCACAAGAGTACACAGCAGTACTGAAACAAATAATGACACCACAAACACAGAACGGGTACTAAATCAAATAATAATACACCACAAGCACTGCAGTGCTACCAAAACCAAACACACAATAATGACACGACAAACACGGCACTGCTACCAAACCAAAAACACAGTAACAATAAAAACACACAGCAGTGCTGAAACAAACACAGTTATGACAACACACAGCAGTACTAACAGAAGGCAGTTTAGCCGGACTGCCCCTACAGCCAAAGTGACATAAAGTGCGCAGAGAAAGCGAGCACAGCCAAGCACAGCGGCGCACTGTGCACACGGGAGGTGAAAAGGTAACAGGAGAGATACTCCTATCTGCTCCTCACCTTGTCCCTGGACAGCAATCTGGCTTTTTAAACAGTTACTAATGCTTCACACACATTCTGTGTTGAGCAGGTTTTCTTATTACTTTTTGCGGTACAGTATCGCAGTTACTATTCACACTACTCAACGATGTCCAAGACAACACCCCCTCCTTTGGACAATGATTGAACCACTGAATAAAGAAGTTCTTCGTGGAAACAAACTAGCATTCCCTGAACCAGGTACAATGCCCCGTTAGCGCCTCACATTCCAAAACAACACCATACCTGCGCTGGAGAGGGCTCGGAACCTCAGCGCCTCAACACTACAGACACTACGAGGGAAATACGTGATACATAAAAAAAATCTCCCTACCACAGTCTTCTTAGGGAGTCAAAGCTTTGTGTCGGGTGGTTTAAGAAAAATATGCGACCTCAGACATTTTGTGTGAAATGTCAGACGATAATATAACTTCAAATACCCACTCGCTGGCACGTCAGTTTGACATTTCAGTCACGGCCGTGAACGCATCCGATAATCCAAACGCAGCCAGACAAAGCACTAATGCGTACAGACAAAGCAATGCAAACGACGCGCAATCCGCGTTCGACATTGTCGCCAGCATCAATCAGTTTTTGCATTCGGGAACAACGTACACCCTGCCACAGACTACACTATAACAATGACACGGAGATTCCGAATTCCCAAAACAAGAACAGCCGTCTTAAAAATCACATTCTGTCAGTTCATTCTAATCAATAAAGGGGAATCGCGCCAATGTCTTAAAATGTCACTCACCTAAACTGCCGGCAAAACCGTCCATTTCTCCGCGCAGGCAGGAGAGATTCCTGTAGCGACTAGCCGTTTCCCGTACTCCGTGTTCCGTCTTGTACCCGAGGAGAATGGTGCTGGGTTATGTAAAGGCAAGCGCGGAGGAGACCGCACGTCGCTGCGTGCCGTCGCTTAGGTGATGCTAACGGGTCTACCAGATCGCAGCGACTCTGGCGCCTGGCTACGCAAGTGCCGCTCCGGGTGGAACTGAGCTGTGTCGTCGTGCTCGTCCAGGCTGGGGTTGGTCTGGCAGAACCAAGCCTGGCTTTCGCGTTTCCGACCCCGCCTGCTTTGGCGCAGGGGAGTTTCCCTTGTCCCGCGGAGATGACTGGTTGTAACGGGGTGCGTCTCCCGGTACTATCTTCTCGCCTCAGCAGCCGAGCGGCGCGATCTGATCCTCGACGACGGCACCTTCCCTTTGTCACAGCCTGAGGCGGCAGAAGTCATCGTGTTTACATGCAGTGCACATTAATGACGGTGAAGTTCGTGATAAAGACGATGATGCTCAGCTTTGAGGAATAGCCTAATACAGTAAACGGCGCACTCGAATATGCACGCACATCCTACAAAGCAAGCCTGATTATATGCCAAACATGTACAAAATATTCAATATCTGTTTTGACTGGAACTGGTATGTTTTACCTGTGTTTTTCGGCTCTTTCATGTATAGCAAAAATAAATTCCTGTAGCTCTGTGTCTAAAAACCAGAGCTGCGGTGGCACTCGACAGTGTGCAATTAATCCTTGTGCAGAATACAGTTTTGATCTAAAACACAGCTCTGTTATTTCAGTTAAAATGTTAAACGTCATCTGTTTGGCATGTTGTTACGACGCTTTCCCCAATGCAGATATTTTTTCCGTTTGCAATGAAAACGCCTAGCCTATTGGTGTAGTGTTCAATATTCGGGGTGAAGAGGGGTCGCTTGTAAGGCAGGAGTTCATAAAGTGTACACAGGGGGGCAGTGTTGTCCTCTACCATTCATTAACGTTGATTTACCGCGTTAATTGACAGGGGATGGCTGCGCCTCTGGAATGCCGGTGATATTTCAGGTTTTGATTCTATAAATTGTTCTTAATCAAACAACTGGTTCAGTTATTGTATTAATATTAATGTAGACACCACGTGAAATGGGACAATACAATGTTATTAAGCGCTTGGATGGAACAAAAACCAGACGCACTCACAACCAGACACAAGCACGACAGTGATGCCAACCCCTGCTGTAAGGAGTTGTATTTTACTCTCCTTTTCTCGCTTTGTAACAAACTGTGTTTTCATGATGACCCTGAACAGATCACAGGTGTAGCAATCGCAGGCAAATTGCACAATTCATTTTGTCAAGTTCTGTTTGCTAGGCCAATGCCTCCCCCTGGCGGTTGTTGAGGAGCACCACACCCCACTCATCTGGAGGCTGCGTTCCTCTTCCCCTCCAGCTTTTCCTCCGTTTAATGAGAACGGGGCGAACGCGGTGCTCATAGCTGGAGACGATTATAATTCATACGGTTTGCTATGAAATACAAGCCCTCTGATTTTGTTCATAGTGATCTGAAAAACATTTGTTTTAACCACATATATCCTGGTCTTGGTTTGTGATTATAGGCTAGCCAGTCCTTGCTGGGATGTTCATTCTACAGGGTGGTAAGGCCTTTTGCTGGCAGCAGGATGAGTGGGGATGTGAGATTGAGAGGCTATTTATAAGGTTAAGATGTGACCCCTGAAATCACTGTACCATACTACATACGATGTGACATTTACCAGCAGTCTGTTCGGAAACCAATTGCTTTGCTGTCAAAAGCACTCTGGATCAGAACTCAGTGCAGCAGGAACTTGAGTGTACAGAGACTTTTTTTATCTTAGTGCTCCAATGACTGATTAAAACATCAGCAATTTTAACCCAATAAATGATAGGCCAGGCTGACTGAAAAGATGAGAGGTGATTGGTCCTCCACAGAGAAAACGCTTCAGCCAATTGGTTAGTCCTGTGGAATGTAAAAGGGACCCAGAATCGGGAGAGTAAGGGTGTTCTTTCTCACTTCTGGCAAAGAGATGTGGACAAAGCAAGGGAAGCAGGGGGAATCTTCCAGGACGCCCCCAGCTGACAGGCCCTTCTCTGGGCTTTAAATTACCTAAACACACCCCTCCCACCCCACTCTCTGGAAAGTCACTAGCAATGAACTAGTTTCAGAGGACTCCTCCTTCCCCCAGTCAAACGTTCCGCACGTCAGGATGACATCACAGCTCAGGCCGGCGGCCACAGCCGCGCAGACGAACCCAGGAGTGAAACGGGACCCGTCGGAAACCGTGACTCCTGCCCGTCTGCCCCTGCGCTTTCCGGGGGGTTCAGCTATGGCAAGATGAGTCACTAGCCCCCTGAGTCACAGCAGGAGTCCTGCCACGACCTGGGTGGCTCACGGGGTCGCCCCTGTGGCGCGGTGCGGCTTGGTGATCCATCCCAGGGCCAGCTCCCCCAAACCCATCGCCTCTAATGAGAAGTGGCTTGCAGAGAGGCGTCGGGGTTGTGTTTTCAGAGCCCTCGGTATGACTCAGATGAGCATCAAACCCACAACCCTCCAGGGTCACTAACCACAAAGGCCACTGGACCAGTTAATGCATATTCCAGAACTACAGCTCATATCATCGTAATTACCCATCATGCCCCATGGGTCAGCGGTGTAACGTGATCCCAGCAGTGCAGGATGATGACACAGTGAAGGACAGACACATCATAGGGCAAGTGTATGTATTTCTTCCCGAAATCAGTCACTGCTGGTAATTTACTATGTGAATGCCATGGTGAGCCTTTCAGAGGCCAGCAAATGAAATTGGAGAAGGTTTAGAAGCATAAACAGGCCTTTGTGTGTATTGGACTAATGACTCAGACCTGCCCTCCGGTTCTGTTGCCTTTTTCCATCACAGTCCTGTGTACATCTTCTCTGGTCACTCTGTGGTGAACTGGCCATCTCTGACGTAACGACCCACACATAAGCAGCATACGTTGTCCCATATATTTCCAGGAGTTCATCTCAAACACATTTTACAGGTGGTCTAAGAATTCAGTTTTTCCAATCTACCCAGCCTCATTTATATTTTTCCCATTCTTACCATTTTCCCCTAAAATAATGTCAAGCTCTTAGTAGCAATTTGACTGAAATGGGTGGCCATGTCTGCATCTCAGTATCTGAGGGTCTCCGCTCCATTAGCCATGCCTACCTCTCAGATTCTGAGGGTCTTAGCCATGTCTGCCTCTCAGTGTCTGTGCTCCATTAGCCATGTCTGCCTCTCAGTATCTGAGCTGCTCCATTAGCCATGTCTGCCTCTCAGTGTCTGAGCTGCTCCATTAGCCATGTCTGCCTCTCAGCATCTGTGGATCTGTGCTCCATTAGCCATGTCTGCCTCTCAGCGTCTGAGCTGCTGCACCACCAGGCTGCCCACACTCTGACACAAATCCCATACGGCACATTCACCCCACTACAGCGAGTCCTTTATTCATCTCTGCCTTAGGTTTAGAAAGCCAGAGCTGCGCTCATCATTTCAGGAGGGCATCTTTGACTCCATCTAGCTGAGATGGTTCCCCAGGAGCCAGTGCTGTTTCTGATTTAGCACTGAGAGCTCCACACTTCAGCACTCAATGTGTGTCCAACACAATGTGTGTCCAGCAGTGACCGGCATATGTAGTTACTTCTCTGTGCATATACTGGCCAAAGGCAGCAGTAGGAGTAGCAGTAGTAGCAGAGTCCTTTAGGTTACAGATCCACAGCAGCACCCCCCCAAACTGAAAACCACCAGGTCCACAGGGTGGTGCTGTGGTTGCTAGTGCACACTGCTCTCTAGGCATCACAGTGTCCCTGTACACGCAGCCAGTGACCCTGTCACCGGCCTCTCATCTCCAATGAGGAGACAGAAGTCATAGGTCACTATGACTGAAAGTTCACCTCAGTCTTACCGCAAATGACAGTTGAAGGCTAGGCATTAAACAGAGAAGACAGAAGTGTCATATTGCTCCAGTAAAACACACTCTCCCCGCTTGTAAAATAAAGAGTGACAGTTTGCTCCAAAAGTGGCAGCCTTGAGGACAAGTCTCAATGTTTTTCAATCAGGTGGACACAGTGTCATTTTCCCTACACCCAGGCAGACGCACACACTATAATTTACTTGCCCTGGACAGCTGTGTATCCTCTCAGTGCTTGACGTGGTAATTGTTGCACTGCTCAGCTGTTTCACGGCCCGTTACCCTAGCAATATTAGGTTTTGCAGATGTTCTGTATTCAGCTTGTCAGCGGGTTGCAGTAACTGTGGTCCTGCTCCCAGACTCCCTCCCAAAACAGCTGCTCCCCACGTGTCCTGCTGGGCCCAATTAAAGCCTCAGCAGTACCAGAGAGGATCTTCCAGTGATCTGAACCATGTCTCTGGAGGGATGAGAGGTCAGAGGTCGTCGTTCATGTCATGAATGATTTGTCGAGAGGTTTTCGTGTGACAATGAGAAGCAGTGCTCAAGGAGTTTGACCTCTTACCCTGAGGTCATCTTTTTGCTGTGATCCTGGACTGCAGTGTGATCTTGTGTTAAAACTGTGCTTTGGTGCTGATGTTAAACAACCCCTTGGAGGCTGTTCGATTGGACGAGACGAGTTTCATTAACTCCACATTAATTTTTGGCGTTAGTTCTCCTATACCTATTATTCCACCGTAGAGCTGGAACCAGCCTGGCTCATTATACCCCTTTCCCAGAGTAGAGCTGGAACCAGTCTGGCTCATTATACCCCTTTCCCACTGTACAGCTGGAACCATGCTGGCTCATTTTACCGCTTTCCAACTGTAGAGCTTGAACCAGTTTGGCTCATTATACCCCTTTCCCAGTGTAGAGCTGGAACCAGGCTGGCACAAGCCAAACCTGGCTGATTCCCCTCTTTCATGTTGTATACCCCTTCATCACATGTATGATCCTTTAATTCATCATATAGAAGCCCAGAAAAACAGATCACAAATCAACTGTTAAAAGTAAGAGTTTTTATTTCCCATATAGAACTGGACATCTCAGAAAAGTGTCATTGTTATACCAGCAAAATTATTAGAAAAAAGAATAAAGGGAAATAAGAAGAAAGGGTCACCCATTACATTACCCATTAGTTTAGTTATACAGTTACAGTAGCACTATAATGTAACATGTTGTCTCATTTCTTTTAGAGACATTAAATCAGCTTCCCTGCCACCTCTCGGGCCTCTCAGGCACTCCTGATCAGATTTGACCTTAGCTCCCCTGACCCTGAGCAGAGACAGAAAGAAACAACATAAACCAAGTTCCTTTACAGCTGACCAAGGCACCAGTCTTCTTCAGATGAGACAGTACAGAGTATGCATGAGGTGAGAGGACAGGAGGAGAGAGAGTCTGAGCCCTGTCTGACCTCAGAGACTCACAACCCTCAGACTCCACTCTGCACTCCCAGTTCAACACACAGACAGAGCTTCTAAACTGAGGAACGACAGCCAATACACAGATATAAACAGCCATTAGCAATGACAACCAACAGCCCCGGTCCAAACTGGCATTATTCCACATCACTGAGCCTCGGTTTAGTTCTGGCCCGGAGTAAACGGCAAAAAGCAACTGCGGTTAGGGAATCGGGCTTGCAGCCTGAAGGTTGCATGGTCTTTTGCCACATTTGATTGTACACAGGGGCACTCAGCCTGAGCTGATTCAGTCTGTATCCTGTTACATACATGTACAGTAAAAAGTATGCCGGATGAAAGCATGCAATTGTGTGTGAGTGGTAGTCATGGGGAAGGTGTGGCAGTGTAGTGGTGACGATGTTGGGTTTGTAGTTATAAGCTCAGTTCCTAGGAGGAGGTTCAACCTTTGAAGCATGTAACCTGAAATCCTTCAGTAAATATCCGTTTACAAAATAGATAACATGTAAAATGAATCATATGTAAGTCATCGTGCAAAAGGTGGTTTGCTAAGGTAATAAATATTGCTATTATTATTATTCTACACAAATACACGCATATTCCTGCTCTGACATACTCTTGCCACAGCGCAGTAAAACTGATGTGAGAAAATTTGCGCTGTTAACAATCCTCTATGAAGTATCGGCCACCGACTTGTATGGAGGCGCATGACAAGACATTTATTTTTAGTCCTTCGTCATTTAACCACAAGATGGCGACAAGAAGCCTTTACAGAGTTCACTTTTTTGGCAACAGAGGCATAGAATACGACCGTGAACTCAAACATGCCTAAAGCCACACGTCTTCACAACTCTCTCATAATATTATAGATTTTTTTTTTAATTTAGAACTAAGCATTGATATAGCTGCACAGTATTGCCAAAGCAGGGTGATTTTTTGACGAATACAAACTCTTAAGCGCTGCTTTGTAATGAGAATGAAAAATGATCTAATGAATAGCTACATACCAAATCAGCGAAAATTATATTTACATAAAGTACATAGTTTGTTGGAAAACACCTAATTATCATACTATTTCTGTTTCCAACACACCGTATTAGTGCCAGCAGGAAAACTAAACCTAAGACTGCACTTTCAGTTTACCAGTCACTTTTCGTCATGCAGCCGATTATTAAATCTATGGACTCCTAAAGAGCAAAAGAGCTGCTTCAGAAAAAAAACATGTCCTTTGGATACCTATCTTCAGTGTCTCCTCCGCTTTTGGCGATGTTGGCAGCGGTAGTTAGGGATCGGATGCGCCGTGGCAGTACCTGTTGCAGTCGCCGGTTAACAGACCGCCACGCCCACCTTATTTATGGAAGTTCTGCGCTGCTCCGTTGTGGGGCAAATGAAGATGGCGTGCCGCTGGGTCGCTTACCTGTCCCCTTAAACGGATCGGATGGTAAATGCCTCTATGTCGGGATAATCCAGTTGCACGACCAAAACACGCTACTTACGGAGACGCGGTGCGGTGCCGCATCAGTCTGTCCCGTCCCAGCCAGACCCCGCCGTTCACTCGCCAGGGCGTTCCTCACCCCGCTCTAAAAACCATTAAATTCATACTGAGTTGTTTTGAAACAGCTTTCTGTTAAACGCAAGACAATACAGGCGCTTGAACATTACTCAGATTAACGGTGTCTTTACACGGAGCGCACTGTGCTATACGTGTAGGCTATCACACGAACCTCAGTTTGTCTATCGGTAGGAGGGATCACTGTAACTATGACTACCACAAGACTGACAAATGTCATCATTCTGTAACTGCCGAACAAAGTAGTGTTAAGTCTCAAAAGTTTCATCCGCCATAAACTTCGTAAGAGACGACTGGCACTTTCCTCCCCACCGTGGGCCGTCTGAGAAGTGGCCACGCCTGTGAAAACAGTAATTAATCCTTCACGTACTTTTCGAGGGAATTTGGAGAACGCACGTTTAATCAGAAACTGGTGTTAATATTTAAGTCAGCCCTAGCATGTTTAGGGCATCATGCTGCACCTACGTCTGCACACAGGCCTAGTGAATGATATTTACATTTGGCTGAAGTCGGCACAGAGAATGGCAGAGGAAAAACATGTCATCAGCCAGTCATATCATTTTAATTTCGGTGAATCTGTTCACAGATTATATAGAGAGGTAATGTCGCGGTGACCAAATGGGCACTTACTGGCGACGTTGCTGCAACGTGTGTTAGCTGGGACTGATCCTCATGTCATCTATTCGGCCGTTAGAGGGAACATATGATTGGCTAATGCATCCATTCAGTGTGAAGTTTGACTGAAGTTAGATGTGGGCAGCAGCCTCTGTGAACTGATGCCCATGAATAGTAGTCCCTCTCTCATAGGTTCTACACAGTCTGGTCATGTCTCAGAACATCATTTTGCTGACATTTCTGCGCAGAATCACAGATCTTTACAATACATGGACAGGCTGATATGGTGGGCACAGTGAATGTATTAAACCATCCAGATGACATAAGGATCAGTGAATCTGCACAGGATTTTGTGCAGTAGAACACCCAAAGAAATCACTGCAAATCACTGCTGTTTTAAAATCTGTTTAATGTTTTGATTTTTGTTTTTGCTGTAGTGAACATTGACACAAACAGTGAAGAAAGTAAGAATTAACTTTAAAAATTGAAACATTTAGTTTCTGTCATAAAATATAAGCATTTGTCATTTTCTTTTTCTTTATGAAATTATAAATATCTTGTGTTTTACTTTTTTATATTTATGCAAAAAAAAGAAAAATAAGTGTGTGAGCAAGACTAACACAATATAAATGATACAGCTGAACAGAAAACGAAGAACACAACAAACATGAAGAAGATGATGGTGACAAGAGAGACCTGTTAAGAGTCTCACGGCATGAGGCTGTCTGAGATGTAATGACTTATATATTTGTTATACAGTGATGTGCCTAGCCATAAAAAAACCTTGCATCACAAGAAGTGTACAGTGTTCCCTTACATTTATTGAGAATTTCAAAACATTTGACAACTGAACAGTATTTCCTTAAATGTATTGACAACATGGAAAGTTCAATTCACATTTCTTTTTGAGGTTGACTGTCCTAAAACCCACTAAAACCCTAAAACCCACAACCGGAAAGTTTAACAGAAACAGGTTCACAAATTCTCATGTGCTCTGTTGTAGAGATGAAACGGTATGAAAATTTAATATCACGATTATAGTGACCAATATTATCACGGTTATCAGTATTATCGCGGTATTGTTAAAATGTGCTGAAAATGTTCAAAAAGTACTGATACACAAACTGAAATCATTTCACCAAGTTTTATATTGAAAACCACAAATAAAATTAGCAGCACTATGCAGTTTTTATTTGCATAAACATTAAAATAATAACATAGCCAATGAATTGTACAATAGTCTACTATGTCTTTTATAGATGACATTACTTTCTCAGGCTACAAAAACACTCTAAAATGAAGTGCAGATACTTGTTTTTAAATGCAAAACTTAAGTCACCTGGTCCAACATTCCCATGCACGGCTCTAGTTGCTTCAATGAGCTTGTAAGGAAGACGTGAATTTCCCAGTGAGGACGCTAAGGATGCGTTATCGCAAATCAAGCACAAAGGGAAGAGTCGAGTGTGCTTGTGCATGTTTTCTAAAAGTCTTGGTATAATATAGGCTAATTTGTAGGTCATTTCCGAATATCATGATAATGCTGAAGAGGGCACGGTAATACTAACCATCGGAATTTTACTGCGGTTTACCGTGAAACCGGTAACCGTTTCATCCCTAGTATTACCGGTTCAAATCTGAATTATCATTAAAACCGAGGTTGATTACCGCGCTTTGAAAAACTCGCGTTAAATACAGTGACAGGATGAAACGGTTACCAGTTTCACGGTAAACCGCGGTAAAATTCCCGAAGGTTAGTATTACCGTATACAGTTTGTGTATCAGTACTTTTTGATCATTTTCAACACATTTTAACAATACCGTGATAATACTGATAACCGTGATGATTTTGGTCACTATAATTGTGATATTAAATTTTCATACCGTTTCATCTCTAGGTAATACTAACCGTTGCGGTTTACCGTGAAACCGCATCCTGCCACAGTATTTAACTTAAGTTTTTTCAAAGCGCGGTAATCAACCGCGGTTTTAATGAAAATTAAAATTTGAAACGGTAATACTAGGGATGAAACGGTTACGGGTTTCACGGTAAACCGCAGTAAAATTCCCGATGGGTAGTATTACCGTGCCCTTTTCAGCATTATCATGATTGATAATGAACATTTTCAGCACATTTTAACAATACCGCGATAATACTGATAACCGTGATAATTTTGGTCACTATAATTGTGATATTAAATTTTCATACCGTTTCATCTCTAGGTAATACTAACCGTTGCGGTTTACCGTGAAACCGGTAACCGTTTCATCCTGTCACAGCATTTAACGTGAGTTTTTCAAAGCGCGGTAATCAACCGCGGTTTTAATAAGTAAAATTTGAAACGGTAATACTAAAGGTCAGGAATTTTACCGCGGTTTACCGTGAAACCGGTAACCGTTTCATCCCTACTCTGTTGTAAGTGCTGGTGGCTGATTTTGCAGCCTTGATCATTGATTGGGATGGCTCCCATTTGAAGCATGAAAATGAATATATTATATATAAATAAGAGCTGAGCTGAGCTGTCGGTGGCAGCCGTGGTCTTCTTTAGAAAATAACAATTAGCAGCTAACATTAACTACTAGGCATGTCCAGGTGTTTGTCTGGTACCGTATGTTTTATCATGTTTTTAAGCATAAAACGATGTAAATAAGTGCTTGCTAACCTTGCTCTACGTAGGCCAGCTCTACAACTTTACACCGACAGATCCTGAGTAGCACCCGACGAATTCATAAAATTAGACAAATGACCATTGCACTTACCTTCTTCATGTATTTGATCCTTCAGCCTTGCTCCACTCATGCTCAGCGGTTAGTTGCTCGACCACAAAATCATTGTGATTGGCTGCTCCACCGGAACGCGCATTGCAATGGTTTGCCTTTGCACGCACTGCTGTTCCTTCGCTTAAAAATCACAAATTTTACATCGGAGGAAGCGAAGACGAAAAAGTTAGCGTGAGAAAAGGCATGTGTGGCGTGAGAGCGTGAGATCTGAGTCAATTGCGTGAGTCTCACGCTCAATGTGTGAGAGTTGGCAGCCCTGCGTTACATAGAAATTTTCGCAAACCAAGTCAGGGTTGCTGACGCACAGATATTAGCATGTGCATTTAATTAGCGTGCTGAGTTCAGGTAGCCTACATTTTACTGTGTTTTCAAGAAAACTCCAACATACGTTTAATCTCACCTTTATATTAAAATAATAATACAAAACGATTACAGAGCATTCACGCGAGTAGTCAGCTGGGTATCTAGTCAAACAGCTACAGATGAAAAAGCGAGAGCAGGGATGTCAGGGAGAAACTGACAAACGTCCACCAGGCTCAACGATTCGGGGGGAAAAAACGGAAAAACCACGGTCTCACGGAAAATCACACAGCAAGCGTGGCTATTTGCAGGCGAGCAACACATTAGTCCGTAAATGCAAACTTGTTTGGTAACTAGGCATCAAACATATTATATTGTATATACAACCTTGTTTGGTAATTAGGCTAAAGGCTTGACAGCTTGTTAGCAAACAAACACGTAACGTTAAAAAAACCCGCTTCCTAGTCAAACACGTTCAGGTAGTTGAAATATTCAATATTGCCACTTGTTTTTGCAACCATCAGTGAATGCCCAGTCTTGCTCTCTGTCTCTCCGGGCAGTTTCACACAGCGTACTCCAAACCAAAACCAACTAACATTATCCCCTTTTTTGCGTTTTGTGGAAACAATGTGTGCAGCTGGGCGATTTTTAAAGTCCCAATGGAATGGAAAGCTAGCTGCTTGCGGTTGCAAAATGCCCTCTCACAGGTCTCGCTGACGCTGTCTTTTCGCCGAGGTGGGACCTGAGACCCCATGAGCTGCCTTTAACAAGCGACCCGTGATAAAACTATCCGAACTGCACGGCAATGCAATGCACACAGATGACCTAAACGCATGGTCAGTGGGAGGTATTCGGAAGAAAAACAGAAGCCTGTCTCAAAGAACCGAGCTAACAACCAAAATATTCTCAGAAACCTAGGTTGTTGCTTGCCCCCACATACGCGTAGTACCCGCAGTTCTGCTGAACCGTACAGATAGAGTCTAGGATCAAGTTGACGAAATACGAATAAAAATATTGTTTTACATATTTCAAAATTAGAATCAAATCACTTTATAACTGCAAGTCTAGCTGTCTTGTAGCACGATGATGAAACGCTAGGGGGCGGGCCGGGTACCAAGAAAGGGTTAAGAGTACCTGAGGTATCTAGTTGTAGGACATAAATGAACTGAAAATGTTTCTTGAAGACGTGTGTAGTTGTGTTTCAAAACAGTTAATAATTAGTACGCACGTAGAAGTTGTCAGAGAACAAAACGTGAGTCATGTGATAAATTTTATAGGGTGCAAAGAAATTTAGAAAATGTGATTGCCAAAACATTGTTTTATTAATGTATTGATGAACATGAGAATAACGAGCATCACACAGGGCAAACATTTCACTGAGAACTGAAATACATCTCTGTACACTCAGGCACTGACCACTGGCACATTTTTCAACTAACTTATTTCAATATCTTACCATTAAAAGGCACAAAATACAAGATTTAGAGGAGAATGGCATCCCGTTTCCATAACAGGGCATTTAGTAGACGATCTTATCCAGGGCGACTTACATAGGTTACAATTTTTACATGTTAACCATTTATAAAGCAGGAGATTTACAGAGGCAATTCTGGGTTATGCACTTTGCCCAAGGGTACAGCAGCAGTGCCCGCAGTGGGGAATTGAACCAGCAATCTCTCGGTTACAATCCCTGCTCCTTACCACTGTGCTACACTCTCACAGTTGATATTCATTCATAAGCTATAGCATTGGCTTTGACTGTAATGGTGTTTATCACCCTTACTGTAATTTCCCTGCCACATCGCAAGGACTTTTTTCACTTTACTGGTAATGACAGCCAATCGTGCTGCAGTCCTGAGGGCCCAGGTATTGTCATTTACCCCTAAATGGGACATGACTATTGCATGTTCGAGGACAATACTTCACCTAAATGCAATATATAAAGTTTAATATGAGTGATATGAACATTTAAAATGTATAAAAGTATATCGACCATATAGAGAAAGTAAACTGCCCATGAAAAGATCATTCTCCAGGCAGTGGCGTGATGATGAAAAATTGTAGAATAAAAAAATTGCATTATATCTATATAGGTGTTACCAACCAGCCTGAAAGACTGTGCTGTAAACTAATGCCCCGGAACATGTAGAATTTAATATACAAGAAGATTCCCTCCGTTATTTTTCTTTAACCAATAGGAAGTGGGTATATTTGACTGGCGAGAAATATTTGTCCAATGACAAAACCGTTTAGTCAGACGTGGTCGTAGAGGGCTAGTTCACTTCCTGTTATCAACATAACTGACAATGGAGGCCCCGTTAACATGCGACGGTGGCATATGTCAAGGAAATGGAGATATGGGTGAAAGCGACGCGGTAAAAATCCCTGACAGACTGCTGAAAAGGGAACAGGAAAGGCAGGATGAGGCGGTGCGGCGTAGAGAGGCAAAAGAAAAGCTGTCCGTTACGGAAGAAAAAATAGATTACTTCTCTAGCGCCTTTAACGCCGAGAAGACGTCTGTCGAGGAGATGCTGTCCTCTTGCTCCGCAGAAGATCGTGGCGGAGCTACTCAGGTTTTAGAAGAGGTAACCATAAAAATACAACAGCTTCAGAAATTCCTCAACGACAGCACGGTATTTCTTACCCAATACGAAATCAGGCATGCTCAGGAAGCGCTGCAGAAACTGCAGAGTGCCTTGGGGGAAAAGAGGGATGAGGTTATTCCCAGGAAAAAATTTGCCTTTCGCTCCCGCACTGCAGGGGCGAATAAAACAATTACACCAGATCCTGTCAGGGCTGAACCCACAAGCTTAAAATCGGGACCTGGTGCACAGAATGCCGGTAACGGTGGTATCACGGCCGTGGACGGTGTGATCGGTGCGGAGCAGTGCGGGTTTTCCAACGCCGATTCGCAGGTGTTGACCAAAGGGGCGGATGAAATACAGCAGCGCGACGTGCTCCTGACACACCTGACGAATTGCAAGGTGCGGCTTCACGGATCCCCCAGTACCTTGCACATAAAGCACGTCCGGGACTGCGAGATTCTCTGCGGCCCGGTCTCAAGCTCCGTCTTCGTGGATAAGTGCTCCGGCTGCACCCTTGCCTTCCCCTGCCAGCAGCTGCGGACCCACAACACCACCAACAGCCAAGTGTACCTGCACGTCACCAGTCGGGCCATCATCGAAGACTGCTCGGGAGTGGGTTTCGCTCCTTTCACCTGGAGTTACCCGGGAATGGATGCCGACTTCAGGGTGTCCGGACTGGACAGGGACAGAAACAACTGGAACCAGGTGGATGATTTTAATTGGCTCGCAGCGGGCACCCCGTCTCCAAACTGGACTGTTATTCCTGAACCAGAGAGGAAAATCACCTGGGACTGATTGACACTGAAGTTAGCGAGGGACCGGCGGAGTTCGATGAGCTGCAGTGATGTTATTTGTACCTCGTGAAGCATCTGACAATTTACCAGACCACTAACGCCGCTCCATTCATAGTCTGAAGAGGGGATAGTTCCCAACACCATAAAGAACAGCACATACTGATTATTTAACACAAAAGGTTGTAAAGCTTGATTTAGGTTTTGATTAAAAAATGTAAGCATTTGCACACTGGGCTCAGAAATGTGAAGATTTTGCACACATTTTTATTCCCCTCACTGAATTTGCCACTGTAATAAGTCAAGGTAATGATTAACCAAAGTATGCCTTTTAAAAATAATTTTAATTTAATGCAATGTAATATCTTGGTCAAATAAAAGCTCATTAACAGCTGCCTTATAGAATATTGTTGTGTAGTCTAGAACTGTGTGTGCATTTTTGTGTGCATGTGAGAGATTGACTGTAGACTGGGCTGGTGCTCATTTTTATGCGTATTTCAGTTTGTTTTATTGATATTTGTACGGGGAAAATGTCAGTAATAACAGGTACAACAATATTAAAATAGGGAATGCACACAAGTTTGAAACCCTTGGTCATACCTCAAGTGGCTTTAGTAATTTTTGTATGTATGGTTTTATTTTATGTATTCTTTTAAAGGAAGTGACAAGAAGATAAGCTGCTCTTCTTTCTCACTTTAACCATGGTTTTGGAAGTTGAAATGGGACCGAGGCATGGGCATACATAATAGGCTGTCAAGTAATGTCAAGTTTCAGCTCCACAAAGAAGAGCAAAGTATCCATCCTTGTAGCACGAAGTACCATGTTTAAGTCAGTATTACCAGTTTTTGATAATTACACTTCACAAGTTTGGACGTCAGACAAAGTACTATAAAAATACTGAATGAAAACAAAGGATATTATTACTGAAATTGCATAAAGGACAAATTGCCATAGAAGTTAAATAGAATTTCTGCCAGCAGTGTTCTGTATCTGCTCTGGTTCCAAGTGTTTCTGTTAGAGGAGGTTAAACAGTGAAAAAAGGATTAAAATGACAATTGTTTAATGGCTTAATTAGTCTCAAAGTATTACTTTCAACATTACTTGTTTGCCTAGCACGGTGTTTCTCAACCCTACTCCTGGCGGCACCCTGTCCTGCATATCTTCTATCTATCCTTGCTGCTTGATTAAATCAGGTGTGCTCAGCTAATAAAATGTGCCACTGATGAGTTCAGTCAGGTAGGTAGAGCAAGGATAGATAGAAGATGTGCAGGACAGGGTGCCGCCAGAAGTAGGGTTGAGAAACACTGGCCTAGCATACACACTTATCCAGGACGGCTTACATATTCTGGGAATATATCAGGGTGACAACAGTACTGTTTATCTCAGAATTAAACCCACAACCTACTGGTTACAGGACATCCTTATCCATGACGCTGCATTGCCACCGTGCCTGGTAGGTTAATATGTGCAATGTAAAGCAAAATTTGCTTTGACTGGCAGCAACCAATGGTCTTACAGACAGACTACTTTGGAAACGAATCAAGACAGCCTACAGGCCACAATGGTTATGCTCAAACAGCCAATCCAAGTCTGTGATTGCTCAGTTCACTAGTTAAGATGCTGTTTACATGCAAAGGTAGTCCTTGGAGGTTTTTCTGGGTCTTTATTTAAGCCAGCTGTGTGATGAAAGACACAAAATCACACTTTAAAAAGGTGTGCAAACATCCCTCGAGTCAGCGTGTGGTTCTGGTCATATGTCGGTGGCCAAAAAAAAAAAACATAGTTTTCAACAATGAGTCTTGCAGGCTTATCGTTATTTATTTCTGATGTGAATAGTTTAAAAACCAACATTTGTAAGAGTCAACTTCTTTCAGCGTTTTTGTTTCCAAACTTCAAAAGAAGTTGAAACCACTCTACATTTTCCTGTTGCTGAAGTAAGGGAAGATGACACCACCCAAGAAAAAAATCCTTTTCTTATCAATCCTTTCCTTAGTCCATGCTGAGTCATGTTATGAAATGTATAGTAAATTTAATGACATTTTCCACCAATTCATGTACAGTATATACCTTTAAAGCACTGGGTTTTGTATCTGTGCACTGGGCTTACGTCAGCTAGTTGGAAAGGGTTTATCTACTGTGCGTTAATGGACAGCTCAGACAGGGTGAGAGTGATTGTGTTCAGAACACTGGTTGTGGAGATGCAGAGCACTGCTCAGTGTTTCGCCCTCTGAGCACCAGTTCCAGGACTCTCCCCATGAGATGGGGCATGGCTGCGGTGTGGGGGGCTGCGCAGGGCACAGGGGGCCAGGGGGTTCAACCCGAACACAGCTAAGTGTACTGATCTCACACCTGCCATACCGTTCCTTCACCTTTCTCCAGAGCCCCACCCCCAACTTTTGGGAACACAGACCAAGATCCAACACCCTCTCTGATAACAGTCAATCAGATTGACTGTCACTGAATTTACACATATTTAGCTAACAATATATCCTCTCCCAGCGGATCTCCAGGGTTTTAGTTCTAATGTTTTTTAATTGTAAACAATGTTATACCAAATAAAAGTTGAATGTCACTGTAGTATCAAAGAGCAAGTTCCTTTGTCTCTTTATTAATACAATTCACTGTAAAAACCCAACTTTATGAAGAGATTCCAAGTTGCATAGTGATTAAATACATAATGTTTGATGTAAAATTTCCAATGGACTAATGATTAATTTGGTAATTGTTTGGTAATTCTGTACTAAATCAGTAACAGTTTCAGTGTTGCATTGAGTCCAGTGTACCCTGTGTCAATACACCTGCTAAAGCATCACTGCAGCTGACTCCTCAATGGACCTTTAAATGTCTAACAAACAGAAGTGCGAGGTGTGACAAATCTGTCATCTGATCTGAACCGTTCTGGGAAAGAGGCAGCGCTCTCGGCCAAGCAGATCTCTCTAGATGTGTCAACTTAGCGACTGATCAGGGATTCCCCTTAAAGGAGGGACACTGTGCACCTCTGTCAGCTATATTAATTGTGTGTCAGTTTTTGTTTGATTGTTTGTTTGAAATGAAGACCATTGGACAACCGTCTACTATGAACACCAGCAAGGGTCACGGAGTGAGGTAGAGGATCCCCACATCATTTAGTTTCTTCATAGTCTTCCTCGTTTAGGGTGACACACCTCTAGTTTGAACTCAGGGCCCTCTGGGGCAGAATCCAGCACATCAAGCCGCCATTTTGCCCCCTGTCCCCAGGTAAAGGTGTGAGTGCAACAGGTAGAGATTCCAGGTTGAGAACACCTCCTGTGACCCTGCCCTCCGTGGTTCCTGTACCTCCGGGGATTGCTCGCCCTGATCTCTTGTTTTTTCTTTCCTGCCTGGGCATCATCCAGCTGCTGTTGCTCTTCCAGAGCCCACGAATGACCTGCCAGCTCCGCCCCAGGCATGCCTTTCCTACTCTCTGTGCCCATGTGTCCAAACCCCATCCAGCACTGCAGCAGTGACCGGTGCCCATCGCAGTTCTGGTTGAAAACATGCAATGACACGCCGATACCTGCCACCACCACCAGCACCACACGAATCGCAGCCTCAGTAACTGCCCCCAGCAGATTACACTGAACTGCGTTCAACCGATTACTGCCTCATCAGTGGCTGTAATTGGGTCATCGGGAGGGTGGTTTACGGACGGCGCAGTTTAAGCATTATAACAAGCGTGAGAGAGAGTCATTGGCCCTCCACGCCAATCGTATTGGCCGAAAACATTCTTTCTGTTGCTGCGTTTGGCGTTGGTTTTCTGTGCTTGGACCTGTGAGACGTGAACAGGAGTGGTGCGGTTCAGAGTGCACCGCAGACCTTCCCCGGCCGAGCGAAGTGACTATGTGAAGATTCAAACCAATTACAGGGTAAGGCAGGAGATTAAACCCACCGCTCATCTGCGGCCAGGGATTTTCTGCAAATGGGATCAGGGCCGATTAGCTGGTTTAGGATGACGTACAGCAACTTTGAGTTTAATCATTTGGATCCCCGGCTATCCTCGTCCTTTCACAGGAAAAGGACCGCCCGAAATAGGTGTGGAGCACCGGCGATCCCGTTCTCCGACACCGATTCAGGTGAAAATATCACCGTTTATGGTGACGAACGCTTCGGCCATCTGCGCTTAAGGGGTCCTCTGTCCTTCAGAGTGGTGGTCCACAATGGGCATGGAGAAGATCCTGGCCAAATAACCGTCTGTGGCCCTCTCTCCGAGGAATGGATTACAAATCTGCCCTCACATCTTCCACACCCACGCAGTTGTCTGAGGTTGTGTGAGTTTTAGCAATCGTCGCCCAGGGACATTGTCAGAGAAACTCAAATTTTCAAAAATAATAAGGGCCGGGATTAAATAAGGACCACGCTGTGGAGGAACTGTTTGTTTGAGGGTCAAGAGGGGAGCAGAGAGCAGCTGTCAGAGTTATCTTAACCGTCGAAGGCTTTCAGTCGATTCAGTCCGGGGGCGAGAGGCGCAAGGGAGAGACCATGGCGCTGCTGAAGGTGAAGTTTAACCTGAAGAAGAGGGTGAAGCTGGCGCAGGGCCTGTGGCTGATGTACTGGTTCGCCGTGATGGCGGGCGTGCTGGTCTTCAGCATGGGGCTCTTCTTCAAGATCGAGCTGCGCAAGCGGAGCGAGATCATGGACAACAACGAGAGCCACTTCGTCCCCAACCTGCTGATCCTCATGGGCGTGCTGGCCTGCGTGGTCAACGCCGTCGGTGGCAAGATCTGCTACGACTCGCTGGACGCCGCCAAGTTCGCCAAGTGGAAGCCCATGCTGAAGCCCTTCCTGCTGGGCTGCCTGGCCTTCAACGTGCTGCTCTTCATGACGGCGCTCCTCTGCTTCTCCCTGCGCCTGGCACTGCAGTTCACCCTGGCCGAGGGCCTGCGGAACAGCATGAAGTACTACAAGGACACGGACACGCCCGGCCGCTGCTTCATGAAGAAGACCCTGGACATGATGCAGATGGAGTTCCGCTGCTGCGGCAACAACAACTACCGGGACTGGTTCGAGATTCAGTGGGTCAGCAACCGCTACCTGGACTTCAGCTCCAAGGAGGTCAAAGAGTGAGTACGCTTAGCTTTTCCTTTATTTCCTCTCTTGTCCTCTATTTCCTTTCTATGAGTAAATTACTGCCTTTGGAGGGAGTCTTTGGTGAATCAGCTAAGACCTACACTCCGTTCTGTAACAACCAGGCACACAAGTGGTACTCGACTTCCAACAAGACTGTGTGATGTGTTAATGATATATGATTCAGCAGGCTGGAGCGGTAATTGAGTATTTGATGTTGAGTGTTTGATTTGCGCACTTAACAACAATGTGAGGTTCTACCATAATGTTGTCTGGCAGAGCTGTTCAGTGGTGTTCAGGTTCAGAGTAAGAAGTGTGACCTCTCCCAATCTGAGCCTCATTAGTGCAATATATGTTGAATGTGAGGGCTGGGGCTTCTCAGCCCAGAGATTCAGGAACTCAGATCTGAGAGCCATTTCAACAGAGCAATGTCCTTAATGTCACCTCTGCAAACACAACAGAGGCACGTCTCTTAAGAAAGCAACCGCCAACGACATTCACTTCATCTAAATGGAAAGAGACAATGTATGTGGGCAGTGAGTGGGCTTGGAGGGCAGCCATGAAAGACAGATTATGACGTGTCACATGGCCCTGCTGAGTGCGGTACGTGATCCTCCACAAACTTTATGTGGGAAAATCAGTGATCTGGGCTGAAGGAACAAACCCAGAAAGGGTATGAGAAAGCCAAGATACTACCAGTAAACCTTCACTAAAGGCTCTTTGCCAAATTAAATGAGTACAAAAAACTGGGTCCCTGGAAAAAGTGGCTATATTTCTTAAGCCTGTTGTCCTGCCACTGACTCTAGATGTTTAAGTCTTTAGTGTAAAGCGTGCACACACACTCCTGGTGAACAAACAAGCACGCATGTCTGGTTGAAAAATGTTTTTTTTTTTTTTTTAAGTGCATTTCAAGTGCTCGTTGAAATATGCATAATTGGGAGTCTGTTGTAAGAGTGCAGTTTGTACGGTTGGCTAGAGGGGGCACAGTGGAGCAGGATGGAGAACGCATACAGGCTTGTTGCGTGCGAGTGAGAGGACATGGCTGATTGGGTGAGAGGCAGCATCAGGATAGGGGAGTATGTGTGAGAAAGGGGGGAGGGGAGGGGGTTGAGATTCAGTGCTGTGTAAGTGGGAAGGGGGGCAGCAGTGTTTCTGCAGCGGGAGTCCAGTGTGCAGTGTAAGTGGTTTCAGGCTCGTGAGCCAGGTTGGACTTAGACCATAATCCTCTTGGATCACTTTTTCATGCCCTTCTCAGATTACTGTCCTCTCCAATCATCACAAACCCAGGCAAGCTGCTGGGAATAGACACTGATGGCATGGACAGGGCCCTCCATAGGAATGAGAAGAAGAAGATGGTGATGGCTTTTTCAGTCATTGTTATTTCTTTAGTGTCCTGTGTTGGTGTTACTGAACAAAAAATGCGAAATAATCTCTTTTGTGTTCGTGTGCGTGTGTGTGTGTGTGTGTGTGTGTGTGTGAAAGCAAGTGAGTGGATGCCTGTGGTTGGGTGGATGTGTTCATACTTTTATATGTGCAAGGTAGTTAACCCACAATTGCCTCAGTAAAAATATCCAGCTGTATAAATGGATAACATTGGAAAAGAACTGTAACCTATGTAAGTTGCTTTGGATAAAAGCGTCTGCCAAATGAATAAATGTAAATGTAAATGTGTGTGTGTGCATGTGTATGTGTATGTGTGTTTGTGCGCATGGATGTGAGTGTGTACTTCTGCATGTGTAAAATACATTTATGTGTGTTCATAGGTGTGTGTATCTCATTCTGAAAGAGACTGAGTAAAGGACAATAATAATGTTCACAGTCTAGGTCCTAGTCATGTTTGTATTTTACCCAGGATGCTGAGAGGGAGCTATTCTCATACCTTAAAGCAGCCATTCTGATCTCACTCTGATCTCCTGATGACCCCAAGCAACAGAACACCAAAGCCAGGACTTCATGCCACACATTACTCATGACAACAACACAAAATAGCAAAGTTTTAAAATTAGTGGATAAAATCACAGTTTGCTTGTTTGCTATCTAAGATTATGCTTCTAAATGAAGTGGATTCTTCCTATTGGATTCAGGTGTTGAAAGGGGTTTGCAATGCTTTGAACTGGGTCTGAACAAACCAAATGTCCCACAGACAGAGCCAACAGTGTTCTCTCTCACTCAAACAATAAAATAATTTAAAAAATTAAATGAGCTTTGGAATCCTGAATGAATTGGGAAATGGTTGTTAAGCTTTCTCCTACTTCACCTGCTGTTAATGTCCCTTTTAATAGATATGAGCCTGTGATGCCATTCCATAGTGTCAGTGGCACAAATGTCTCATCTGCCTTGTCGGTGTTCCTTTGTGAGTATTCTATCATTGCAGTGTTCCACTGCATCACTGCTGGAATGCATCAGTATGCTGATATTATTGTGTTCTATTGCATCAGTGCTGGAATGTGTCAGTGTTCTGTTACATCAGTGTTCTGTTGCATCAGCGTTGGAATGCAAAAGTGTCTTGTTGCAGTGGTGTTTCGATATGTCAGTGTTCTATTTTGACTATGTTCTGCTGTATCAGCATTGGAGTGCATCAGTGTTATGCAATGGCAGTGTCCCATTGCATCAGTGTTGGAATCCACCCGTGTTCTGTTGTATCAGTGTTGGAATTCATCTGTGTTCTGTAATGACAGTGTTATATAGTCAGTGCCCCTGTGACCAGTGCCACTGGTCAGTGATCTCAAAGGTGTGCTTAGCGATTTCCGTGAACAGTGTGTCCGTCTCTCCGTCCGCAGCCGTATCAACAGCAACGTGGACAGCCAGTACCTGATGGACGGGGTCCCTTTCAGCTGCTGCAACCCCAGTTCCCCGAGGCCCTGCATCCAGTACCAGATGACCAACAACTCCGCCCATTACAGCTACGACCACCACACGGAGGAGCTGAACATCTGGAAGCGGGGCTGCCGGGATGCCCTGGTCTCCTACTACGGGGGCCTGATGAACACCATTGGAGCACTGGTCTTGCTGGTCACCATGCTGGAGGTAAATGCCTGGCAGGAAGAGTGTAGGCAAACAGGAAACCGTGTGTCTACCCACCTGGGGGTGCAAGGCAAACATCAAAGTTCTTTACACTCTTGTAAACTCTTCCCCACAGCTGAAAGATCTGTTGATGTAGATCAGGTGGTATTAATGTAGCCATTGAGAACGTTAGTGGCATCAGCTTTAGACCCCTAATGCTCCTCAATGTAGGTCAGCATTCAGAGAGAGGTCAGACAAGATGGCTGCCCGAAGCAGCAGCCATTTCAGAAGCCAGCCCATTTTATATAAGCTACCTGCTGCATGTGCCTTGATGGATTCAGCTATTCTTCTTCCTAGCGCTATACCAGAATTCCCACACTAACCACAATGGCCACTGTGACATGGCGATTCTCCTTATGCGGGGTGAGCTTGCACTGTTTAGTAACAGTGATCTGGGGAGTTTTACACAGATATGCTCCCTCCCTGTGGAGAGCTGAAAATCATCTTCCACCCCTCCGTAGTGCTGACCTTTGAACCCTAGGCCCCTGTCATCTGCTGAGCTGGTCCAGTGTGATGTGACATGTAGGGTAGGGGGGGACAGGAAGAGGTAGGAGCCAGGCAATGACAGTTGTGCGGGTTGAACATGCAGGCCCAGAGGATGAAGGTTTGACTGTGGATTGACTGTGATGATCCGAGTAATGAGGGGTGACCGTGGGTTGGCCATAGGGACCCAGCCAACAAGGACCTACTGTGGGTTGACCATGGCAAAACAGGTGATGACGGCTGACTGTACGTCGACCACATGATCTAAGTAACGAGGACTGATGGTGGGTGAGGTTTAGGCGATGAGAGCTGAACACAGGGATCTAGATGGCGGTTGACCATGGGGGGAGCTGGCAGCCAGAGTGGCTCGGTGTGTGGTGCAACCGTGAGGTTCAACCTTACCATCAGCAACAGACCTCAGGCTTTTAACTCCAATCTCTGTGCTCCCACCCACCAACCAGTGCCAGGTCCTTCTCCCTGGCTAGCCTACAGTTTTGCTTCTTATCCTAATCCTGTACCAGGAACCCTGGCACCGCCTTGAGACACGGTGGCAGCCACCTGTCCTCGTCCTTCCTGGGATTCATGCTGACATGGACTCAGATATCACAAATCACTGCCCTTCCTTCTCTCTCATCTCCCGTAGGAAATACTGGTTCTTCATCATAGCTGTCCATCTTTCCTGTTCTAGCTTTGCCCGCTAGCACCCTCTTTGAACATGCAAAGGGACCTGTGCTCTGCATTCGGGGCAGGATGGTTCTGATAAACTTTTCTTTAAACTCTCACACTCTCGAACGCTGTTTACAATCACGTCAATGAGATCATGTGATGCAGCTTCTCAGAGATCCGAGCGTTGCTGGGGAGGTTCGTGTTTGTGGTGAAACACCAGGGCCAGATTATGTGAGAAAGGGGAAGGCGGAATTGAAATCCAGAGTCTGGTTGCCTCCATTTCACCGAGAAGCCAAATCACTGAAACCAGTACAAGCTAGAGTCACATTCATGTGAGGCTAACAATACTGGCACAGTGTGAAAACAACCCTTAGAAGTGACAGATTTCTGCAATGTGATGTCACCATGGATCAAAGTGGCACATAAGTGTTTGCAGAATGGAAATGAAAGAATATACAAATAACTTCCATAGCTATGATTCACTTATCTATTCTTATTTAACATTAACCAAAAGGCGATTGCAGGTGAGCATATGCTGATGTCGCCAAAATGGCCACTTAAATTAAATCTGCGTAGGTCATGAGCTGCAAAAACAACTTAAGAAAGCCCTGAACCTGAAATAGCTGTGGTTATGCAAGTGGGTCAGTTCAGAGAAATGACAGAGACACCGAGGGTCAGAGATTCTCTGAGGTGTTAATCTGCTGCGGAGGATCAGCTGCCGATCTTTCTGGAAAAGAAAGGCTGACCCAGCTACAGTGAGAGGAGGGAACAGCAACAAATGCACTTGTACATACAGTGACAAGCCTTTATTCAAATGAGTGAATATGATTGGATTCCGTTACAGTTAATGATGTCTTCTATATAGCTGTATGTTAGCAGCATGTAATTTCTCCCTTCTGTAAGATCATCCATCTTGGTGTAATTTTTTTTGTGTTTTTTGCTAATTTATACCCTACCAAGCCATGAATTGATTCCGTGAATCAAGGTATGAATAAATTCATTATCCTGGCCACTATAAAATTGTTGTCGTAGGAGAGCTTTGGTTTGGGAATGGTGTTAGGATAAGGAGTGGCATATCTGAGATAAGATGTATTAGCACGTGGGGTGTGGGCATGTGCCAGGCTGGATCACAACAAGTCTGGTGACAACTGGGCCTCTGAAACTGAGATAATGTATGCAGGTGGACCAAGAAATCAAAAGCAACACATGTATCACCTGCTGAAAGCGCAGCTGTCTGTGAATGTTTATCTCAGTTTAGCACATGGTTTTTACCAGACATGTGTAAGATTTGCTGGAGCAGGCAGGCCTTAAACACAGCCGATGGGTCGTGAGTCTGAGTTAAGCAAGGGGTGGTGCAGTGTCTGCAGTCCTCTCTGAGTCTGTCCACTCGTAATGCAGTTCACTCCTCCGGCTTGTAGGTGGGAGTAATGGTGGGGCTGCAGTACGTGAACACCTCCCTGGCCACGCTGGCTAACCCCGAGGACCCGGAGAGCGAGAGCGAGGGCTGGCTGCTGGAGAAGAGCGTGAAGGAGACCTTCACCGACATCATGGAGAAAATGAAGACCATGGGCAAGGGCAACCAGGTGGAGGAGGGTGGGGAGGAGCAGGCCGTTGCCACGGTGAGCTGAGCGGGGCCCTGCCCACAAGAACTGAGACCACTCCCACCTGTTGGGGAGAGAGAGACAGAGGAGAGAGATAAATCCCCTCATCAAAATACACACACACACACACACACACACACACACACAAAAACACACACTCCACCCAAAGAAAAATTGATGAAATGCATCCCATTAATAATTGGAATATTCCTTTATACATATGTGTGTGTATATACATTACAAAATGTATTGTGAATTGATTTATGAAAATTGTCTGACATGGGCCTTCGTTCTTTATAAATTAATGAAACATTTTGATTGAAGACTCCACCACTGCCACCCTCCACCCCCCATACACACACACACACACACACACACACACACACACACACACACACACACACACACACACACACACACACACACACACACACACACACACACACACTCCTGCCTCTCTGCTTTACTTTGTGATCTAGAAAACAAATGAGAGGACGTGAGGTACAAAACCAACCTCATCTCATCTCATATTCCAATGGAAACCTTGTTTTTTGCTATGATTTTTAAAAACATTACTACTGAATTAGTGTGGCATTTTTTCTGAGCGGATATTTAACCAGATGGCCACATTTTGGGCTGGCATGCTGCAGCACAGATTGACCAACAACCCCAAACTCCCCGTCCCCCCCTAGGGGATGAAGGGTTTTGGGGGTAACCACAACCACAGTCTGAAGTGTAACGCCACCAGAAGAACAGCATTCAGAGACAGGACAGGAGGTCAAAGGGGGAACAGCTTTACCACTGGGAACAGTGGTAACAGTACCTCAGGTTAGGCAACTGTCCAAGTTCTGGTTTTCTGTCCCAACCTTGGCTCCAGAATCTGTCCCAGGACTACTTCAAGGCTCACCGTCACACTCTTACACACCGTCTGTGACACATACAGACAAACACAGACACACAGGACAAACTCTTTGACAGACTGACTCACAGAGTCTGCACACATGTGCTGCTTGCTGTTACATGCCATCTGACGTACACAGCACCTGCTCTCACACTCTGCACATATGCAAACGCACCAGTGCTACCATTTGGCTAAATATCTGCAGGATGCAAGCAACAGGTTAACACAGGGCCTGTGCTTAGCTCAGAGGCTAATGTCAGAATGTTGCTTCCCTGTGTCTGTGCAGGATGCACAGGTCTACAGGGACAGGAAACGGACACATCCAAACCCAGGAACAGGAAGTTTAAATGTTACCCCATGTGAACGCATAGTCAATATGAGTCATTCCTACAGTTAAAATGAGAAAAAACAGAAACAAAAAAACCCCTAAAGAAAATAATATAATGTAATGTAAGTCACAAGTTTGTTTTTTGTTTTTTGTTTTTTTCGATGAGACCGTTGGGTCTTCCCTTGTAAATTGGAACATTTTGAGTTGGATTAGTGGTACCGATCATCTCACGGCTGAGGGTGTTGTATGCAGTGTCTCAGCCCAGAAACAGAGGTGTGTATACTCATACAGAGATATGCCGAGTTGCCCTGGGCTGATCTGGTCTAAAGAGTGTTCCCTGTTTCTGCATAGGGTTTATGTTAAGTGCAGCTCGGGCAGACAGAAGGGGCATGAGGCATTGCTTTTAAACATACACATGTCTGAATAGAGACCCTCAAAGGGCGGGATGTTATGTGGTGCCCCTCTCCCCATCCGTGCAAACCCTCCAAACCTTCCCCACCCAGCACCCCCTTCTCCCACCCAGACCCACACACACACGCAAGGTATGAGAGCCTGGGGGAGGCCCAGATCTCAGCTGCAGTGATGAGGTCCTCTGAGCGGGGCTATGTACCAAAGGGAACAGGGGCCATGCCCCGTGACCAAGGAGGGCACTGAGATTGGCAGCTAAACTTCTCCCCTCCCCCATCCCCCTCCACTCCACCCCTCTCACCTGGAGCAGAGTGACCTGGGGTCTCTGAAGGGGCAAGGGGCGGGGCCACAGGTTCGAAGGTTCAAAGGCTCTGGAGTCACCTGTGTAATGCACCTGAAATCGCACAAACGAGAGGTGTTCCTTAAGCCAGGAGCTGAGGCTACATTGAAACTACACTCATATACAGATGTATATTTATAAATTAACATGCAGTTTATTTCTTTGTAAAACAGATTAGTAATGATATATAACATATATTTTTTTTCTAAATGTCATTGTATATCTTTAAAAATGTAATGAAAGGCTTTAATGTAAAGAACACATCTCATATCTGTGTCTGGCATAGATGTTGTGCACCTGTATATTTGAATAAAGCTTTAGCCCTGTCTTGTACACCTGTTGGATTCTCCTGCCTAATGAAGTATGACATACCAGCCTTTTTATATCAGTCCCACAGCTGAGCAGAGAGAGGTATGGGGAGATATGACTTTTTTGACTGAGTTCATTGAAAATCTGATTTATCAGCACTCATCTTTTTCTGTTGTTCCAGCTGATGCCTGCACGTACTATACTACCAGTAAAAGGCAAGGAACACCGAATATTAAATTTAATGTGAGAGAAAAGAAAGAGAGAGACAGAGAGAGAGGGTGTGAGAGAGTGGCATGGTGAAAACAGCAGACAGGTTGATTGTGGAGAGCCTGTGTGATAGGGACAGAGGGATGCTGGGAGCTCTGTGGGAGGTCTTTATCCAGAGGGATCAGAGCTGTGGGAGGATTGCAATCACATGGACCCGGTTCTGTCTGGCACATGTTCACGAGACAGTCTGTCCTCTAACGCTGCAGGACAACAGCGAGGCAGGACATGAGGACTGACCAACACACACACACACCCATCCACGCACACTCACATGCACACTCACAACTGGCTAATGTGTATGCAACTGTGACATACACACACACACTCAAGACTGACTAGTCTGTGTACAACGGTGGCACACACTCACACAGGACTGACCAGTGAATTGAAAATAGGCACAGCTGACTGTTCTCCACTGACCTCCCTCTGCTTGTTGCTTAGCACTAATTCAAAGGTTGAAAGCTATCCTAAAAAAAGAATTCTTTCTTAGGATACCTGAACATGTGCAGTGACGGGGGGAGATTTCATTCTGAGCAGGGGGACGTTCTGTTTTAATCATGCACGTGTTGAAGAGGATGGAAACTTTGGACAGGAGTCACTATGACAAAAACATTGCATTACATAGTTCACTCACTTTGAATGTCTTCACTGCAAAGAACTTCCGTTCAGCTGGGTGCACCCTGACACCACCAAAATGAAAAACAGGGGCTGAATGCTGTAAGCTCCTAAAAATACAGCACCACACCACGGCTAGACAGGCAGCAATGACAGCATGAACACATGCGCTAAACAGGTAAAGACAGGTGTGGGGAAGGAAACAAAGAATAGGGACGAGCCAAGGGGTTAGAGAGGAGGAGGAGAGTGGTTGAACAGAAAGTGGAACAGGCCTGTGGAAGGAGGGAGAGCCGGAAGAGGCTGGGCGATAAAGACTCCGACAGGAGAGAAGGAGGACGGCTCCTTCGCTCAGCCCAAAAGCCATAAACAGTGGCTGATGAGATAAGGGCCCTAAGCAGCTTTTATGGTGAACAAGATTAGCCTGGTGTCAGGCAATGTACTGGGGCACTGACTTCTGACGTAGGGATGTAGCATCTCAGGATGGGGGTTGAGGTGGCGGTTGGGGGGGAGGCATATGGGGTCAGATTCAACCTGCTGGGCTCCTCCTTGTTGTCACGGAGTCAGTGAACGAGCAGTGTCACCTGTCACCTGTACCCTGCCCAGTTCCTCTGTGTGCTTCACAAACTCACGTACAGGTTTTGGAATGGTCAAAGTCACTGGCTGAAAAATGACACACGCAAAGCTCATTCAGTCTGCAGTTTTTCTGCTAAATCACAGCGTCTTCACACACAGGTGAGACCTACACCAGCACTACACAGAGGTGAGAAGACCTGGCTTATGTACAGGTGAGAACATCTGGACCCACAAAGGTGAGACCTACACCTTCTCTACACACAACCACAGGTCCATGATGGCAGAGTGAGGCTTCCACACCGGCATCATGGCTGGAGCCATGATGATGTCAGTCTCTCTGTTAACCGATCAAAACATTTTGCCATCCATAGCAAAATAATGTAATTGTTCAGCAGTGAGTCACAGTTTAATATACACAGTATATTATTTATTATATATTATTTAATATTTAATATATTAACTTCATCCATTTAGGTGTTTGTACAGCATGTAAAAAAATGTAAAAATCACACAAAAACACTCTCACAAACGCGTGCGAAAGACGCAGCCTTGTAGGCCTCTGACACACACCGTGTACTTTTCAGGGAAACTGAAGTAATATTTCTCTGTGTAGGCTTCTGTTTCAATTAATATCATGGACTGTGCTCTGGGAAAGCTTTTCCTTGCAAACATGCACTGTATTCCCATTTGTAAGGAGGAGGAGAAGGAACACACCATCTTGGTTGACTGGTACTGCAACATAAGTTACTGTGGCAACACCATGTGCACAACCTTCCCTGTCCACCAGCCTCTCCCTCAGGGCGAAAGGATCTGTTTCCTCAGCTTCTCTGATCCCGTAATCCCCTGATCCCCTTCCCATCACCCCCCTACCGACCCCCAAACCCCCCACTGCAGGGACCCACCATGGAGGAGGGCCAGGGCAAGGGCGAGGGGACACTCAGAGGGAGATTTTGGGTGCTCTCAGTGCCAAGAGGGTGAGGAGGGGGCGAAGACGATTTTACACCAGAGATAAAGAAGAAGAAGGGTGGAGTGGAAGTGCAGGCTCACTGATTGGTTGACCTGAACTGTACAGGATGGGGATTGGTCAGGGGTGAGGGTTATTGACAGGTCAGGGCAGACGTATTACAGGCTCAGCTGAACATGGGGGTTGTCTGAGGGGACAGTTTTATGTGTTCAGAAGTGAACTTAGATGGAAAAAGAAGGCATAAGGAGTTGGGGAAGAGGGCCTGGAGGTGGTGCTGAGGGGGTCAGTTTGGAGTACAGTAACTGGCACTAGCGTAAATCGCAATGGGGTTTCAGGGGTCCTGCTGAGTGGTAAGGAGTAGGGCGAGCAATCAAAATGTTTCTGGCTCGATTCCCTGCTGGGGCACTGCTGTTGTACCCTTGGACAAGGTACCTAACCCACAATCGCCTCAATAAATATCCAGCTGCATAGATGGACAAAATTGTAACCTATGTCTTCTAGATCAGTGTTTCCCAAACCTCTCCTCAAGGACCCCTTGTCCTGCATGTTTTAGATCTCTCTCTGCTCCAACACAGCTGATTTAAATGATCAGTTATTAAGCAGCTTCATAACAAGTTGATCATTTGAATCAGCTTAAGAGGTATGCTCTGGGAGGTATGTAGACATCCCAAAAAATGGTCAGCTTGTCCTTTTTTGCTGGAATGGAGGTTCCTGAGAGTCACTGTGTGGAGTACCTCCTAAGGGTAGAGCTGAACCCAAGCTCCTGGCAGGCCACAGGGTCTGCTGGTTTCTGTTGTACCTCGGCACTGAATAGATTAAGTGAAATCACTAACTGGATGAAAAGCTGGCTTGACTGGTGAACTAGTGAAAACCAGCAGCTGCTTGGACTGTATCTCAGCCATTTATACCTGATTTATACCTGGTACGGCAGGTGAGGTGACCCTCTCCTCAATTAATGCAGTAAATATCGAGCAGAGGCACCGCAAGCACCAGCAGCCCATGTGACTGTTCAAAAATATGGTTTCCCCAGCCCTGATCTGGCACATCACCCAACCTTTAATCCCAAAAAAAAAATTCATCAATGCTGGTTTAGGTTTAACATTGTTTAGGCCATTCATTCATAAAAATGAAAAAAAAAATTTAGTATAATTTAGTAACTGCTTGGTGGGTCAGTATTGAAGCTCTGTGGGCTGTCTGTGTCCGCCCCTCAACCCAATCCCCCCATCCACATACACCCCTGTACCTCATCAGTTCCTTCCCAAATGTCTCTCAGTACCAGACCACCTTTTTGGCTCTACCAAATCCCCCAACAATTAAACCACATCCCTGGATTACCAAGGGACTTTCTCCTGGAGATGGCAATAGGACTCAAGATTAGTGTTATGAAACCCACAGACACTGGAGTTAAAACCTGATCTTGTCTCTTTCTGCCTCTCAGTCCCCCTAACCGCATATCTCCTGCTTCTGTCCCCCAACCTCTCACCACACACCACACGCACACACTCACACACACACACACACACCACACACACAGACACACACACGCACACACGCTCACACATGCACACACTATTCTTCTCAACACCTGTGCCAACTCACTCCAACAATGCACCTTCACAGTGTGCTTCCAAACCCAGAGTGACTTGGTGGAAATTGAATCACATTACACTGGGTTCCTTTGTTTATTGTCCATGAATGAGGACATTTTTCACAGCCTCTACAGAAAATATGACATGCACCAACACAGTTACCATGGTGCTGACACACCAGCACTCAGACACACACCCAATTGTCATTTGTCTTTATCCTTGACTCACAAATAAACATTGTCACTTTCATTCTTCCTGAATACGGATTGGTGACAATCAGGAAGTGGTGACAGAATGAGATCCAGGCAGGTACAGACCTGCTGGTGCTTCCTGTGGAATGTAACAGGGGTCACGCGTGCTAAGTCACTCAGCCACTGACCCGGTCTGGAGTGACAAAGAGGCAGTAACCTTCTCTGACCACCCCTGAGCGCTGACGAGGAGAAAGAGTCCCAACAGAGCCAGAAGGAAACCCATTCAGGACGCAGGGGCTTAGGACCAAAGCTGACCCAAAACCGCGAGACGGTGACCACTGACGACACAGGAACACAACACAGCACTCGCCGGCAGCTTAGCCGTATGGTTTGACACAGTTAGCAAAATAGCCGGGAAAGAGCTTGGCCCAATGGCTGCTGCAGCTAGGATGTAACCAGTAAATATAAATAAGCAGCGGCTGAGAGGTCTTAGTCCTGTTCGTATGGAGACAGGTGCTAACAAAGAGGTGGGACTGACCTATGCCTCCTGTGTGGGTTGTGGGGGAACAGCAGTGAGTTTTCTGGGAGTGTGCAGTACAGTCTGGAGGTGGATCAGTTCAGTTAGATCACTCTCTCTGATGTACTCACTGAGGTACGAGGTTCCTCAGAGACAAAGGGCCAGTGTTAGTGTTTCCCAATCCTGGTCCTGTTGACCCAGTCTCTGTGCTGGTTCCCATTCCATTGTGAGCGAGTATAACAACAGTGGTAGATCCACTGACCTGTGTCTCTAAAAAAAATTTAGAGGATGCAATTTTAGCACAATCAATATATAGAAATTAGGTTTATTATTGCCATATTTATATTGAAATATATTTCATATTTTCTTTGCATGAATATATTTTTTAATGAATTTGTGATATATTCTTGAGCTTCTTAGTATATCTCAATACATTTCATTTTAGTATGGGATTATATCACATACTCTGTACAGCACCTTGGGACAATATAATGGAAAAATGCACTATTATAAAGAGTTATCAACTGATTGATCACAGTGGACTGTCACTGTGTCTCACAAATTTGGGTGAACAGTTTGGTCAGACCTGCATGATTTCCCATTGGATGACTGTGCACTATGGATGACTGTGCACAAAGCATTCCCCTGTTCCAGGTTTGACATCACCGAACAACACTATCACATGTCAGTTCGTTGTTAGAAATGTGTGTATGGAGTGCTGGAAATATGTTGCAACAGAAGAATACACGTGCAGCCGTCTTTCTGTAAGATGACTCTATTCATTTGCTCTCCTTAAACACATTAGCAGTAGTTTAAAGAGGCTGGGAACAAATAATTAAACAGGTGTCATCCTGTCATTATGTAAGAAAGCTGCCTTGAGTGTGCTCAAGGAACTGCTGAGGATGCAAAGAAACTTGCATTTCTTTTGTCTCAGAATACTAGCTATGTTTTAATGGTGGTGGCATCAAAGTGTGAGAGGTCATTGGTCCTTTTGTCACAAACTGATGACTTCCTCTGCTGCCTACTAGTGCCCATAAAAGGCACTGCATGCTCCTGGATGCTGCATTCAGCAGCATTAATTCCAGTTTTGACAAATACGATCACTGTGCAGACTTGAACTCTTAAAACTGTGACAACTCTAGAACAAAATCTATTAAGTCGTTCATTCACTGTTTAAGCTTTATTACTGAAAGCAACTACAGAAGGACAACAGCAAAACCCACAAACAAGCAGTTAAAATAGTGATTGTGCCAGAGCACTAATGCTGACAGGGATTATATTACCTTGTCTGACACAAGAGATCACAGAAGAAGAATCCTCATGACTGTCAAATAGCTGTCCAAGAAAGTTCTTTCCCTGGATTTTATTCTGTCATAGAACCACTCCAGAAGACTTTTAATGAGCAAAACGGTAGTAGTAGTAGTCACAATATATGCACCATGCACTCGCTTTGTGATGTAAACTTGTGGATTTGGTGCACAAATGTGCCGTTAAAGGGCCACCCCTGTCTGTATTGTCACCTGACACAACTCCTAGCAGAACTCTGCTGCTCCACTCAACAGAGGATAAAACACAAAGAGAAAAAAAAACAGGCTTATCTCAAATGTTTGTGTGCAATACATTCCTGAATTGACATGAGAAAAGAGACTGGATTCAGACATCATGCTGTTGGGAAAAAAATGTCTCAGGGTGCTTTTAAAGCTTGTGCCAAGACCCTACTGGTCAGTCAGTGCTATTGAGCTGAAGCAACACAAAGAGCACATTTACATTTCAAACTTGTCACACTTTATGTTCTTTTAAGTCCTGTTACCTCTGGACTCTTCTGTTGGCCTGCCTGGGTCATAGTCTTGTTGGCCAAATAAGTGAGCTCTCTCATCAGACACTAGGTGGTGCTCTGTCACCACACTTTCCCCTGAGCAAGTGCTTCTATCTGAGGCCCCTGCCTTGGAATGAATGGAAGTCTGTCCCTCTGAAGTCTGCCTCTGTGGGGATTAGGGGGCAGATTTTATGGGGCTTGCTTTATTTTTAGCTGCACTGCATCTCTGAAGCACAGCAGTGAAATTCAGTGTCATCAAAGCCGCCTAGTTTGACAGTTTTGTGATATGTATCAGGTGCGTAATGATGCCGATTCTCTCTGGCTCTCTCTCTCTGTCACAGAGGGGCCTTCGCGCTCCTGAATTGTGTCTGTCATGATGAAAGGGCTCCGATGAGCGCACTCCCTTGACGTTTTACTGCAATGCATTCAGTCGCCTCTGTCACATCTCTTCCTCAGCCGAACGCAGCTGACAGCCTTCCAAATGTCTGCTGCGCCATTACAAAGGCTTTAATGAAAGAATCCACCCATCATCAAGGCCACCTTACAGGACATCCCTGTGTGGTGGAATGTTAAGGAACTGAGCTCACAGCCAGGAGGTTGCTGGTTCAATTCCCTGGTGGGACACTGTTGTTGTACCCCTGGGAAGTGAACCAGCAATGTTTTGGTTACAAGTCATGCTCCTTAACCCCTACGCTACACTGCTGCTCCATGCATAGCGTACTCCCTTCACCAGCTCTGCCCACAGTCATTTTTGCAGGAGAATCAGCACCAGATGGTTTGAAGGGCCAGAACTTCCTTCAAGCTCAGCAGAACCCCCTAATAGTGGAACTATTTGCAAACCCAGACTCCGCAACACCCTATACTATTAGAAATGGGGAAATTAATCATTCTAATTTTTCATGCTGTATTTATGCAAACATGAGTACAAATGCGTCATATTCTGGCACCGGCATGGCATCAGGTCAGTTTTTCCTGCTGAGCGCCAAGCGGATCAGCAGGAACAGTATTTCCCCCCAAAACCTTATTATATATTCCATCACAGAAGGGCAGATCATTATTTACGCGTTGAAGTTTCAATTCAAAGCCAGACTGAAATGCTAACTCGGTGACTTCAGACACCCAGCGAAAGAAAGAGGAAAAAAACGCAAGGTTTTCATCTACTCTCGTCCTCTCTCCGTCTTATGTAGGCTTCGAGACGCGCTCACAAAGAGATTCCACAGCAGCTCGGACGAAGTCATTTAAGACTCGTTTAGCAGACTTTTCAGCTTGTTAATTACGATTCAGGGCGACGCCGGCGAGGCTCGGGGCGCTGATTTATAGCGCTGCCTCTTGGCAACCTCAATTACTTCTGTACTAGTGAAACTTTTGTACAACATTTGCGAGATGCGTTAAGTTGGGGATGATGGCTTTTGAACGGGCGCCACGCTGAGTTTTCTAACGTTCCTCCTCACCACAATAAACGCAGGCTTCTAGCGAAGCGCCGATAGTGACTGAAACGCGCACATGGAGTGTGCGATCACGCAGGACGTATCTGAGAAAGATCCAAGGTAGCTCAGACAAGCGAGAATGGGTGTTTATATGTGCTTATATCATTTATGCTTACTGCTTTTGGAGCACGCAGAACGAAATGAAATATTTTGTGTTCTTTCAGAACCCAACGTGTACAGCGGGGTGTATGTGAGCGGAGGTGAAATGGGTTTTGTGGGGGTGGTGCGAGATGGGGGCATTACCCGTTATATCTCATTGATTTTGTCAGATTGCTGTTAAAGTCAGAAGCTGTTTGGTTGAGGTTAGGGTTTTGACAGATGCGACCCATTTTGAGTTTTCACCTTTCATTTTGGACAAGCTTCCAGACAACACAGAACAACGAAAAAACTTCTCACTCAAAATATTAGGAAACTGTGTCATAGCAGCTAAACATTATGGTAATTAGATGTGACATATATATATATATATATGATAAGACATATATATAAGATAAGACATATACCTGTCTTATCTTTCACATGTGAAAGATAAGACAGGTATATGCACAGGTAAAACAGGACAGCTGTTTGAAACAAAACACAGACATTTTCACAGGTTAGACAGTTGATCACAGGTGTTTGAAATGTTAGACAGGTGTACACATAGGTAAGACACGCGATTACTTTTTGAAAGATACCACAGGTGTCAGCACAGCATGTTCATGGGTCCAACAGATGATTCAAGGTGTCTGAAAGATGAAATAAGATAAGCTCAGCTCTCTGCTCCACCTGTCTCAGATAAAGTATTAATACTGCAGTCTCGCATTGCGGGAGTCTGGAATAATGCATTTCATCTATTATTAAAAGTAATTATTATATGTGGCTTGGTCATCATCTCATGATTCAATTTCTGACACTCAGTACAATGGGAGACAGCCAGGGAGGCGTAGGAGTGGGATTACAGTGTTATCTTTAGAGCTAAAAGCTGGAACCTGTAATAAAGCTATGATCCTTTGACATGATTCATAATGAAGGCAGCCAAGTGGATTTTACATCCTCAGCTTTTACATCCAAGGGGCTCTGTTACGCTAATGCTCTGATAGGCAAGATAAGATGCGAGCAAGGGTTCAATACATGCAGGGTCAGAATGACAGCTGGCAGGGGTGAGTATTAATGCTGAATAACTGGAAAGATATGGCCAGCACATTATATTACAGCTCCATGTGTAAAGGCTTTATGAAATATACAGCCCTAATAATAATTAATAGGTTATTATTGATTTTTAGTTAATAAGAGGTTATTAACTTCCACTGAAAAAAATGTTTTTTTCAGACAGCAACAAAAAAGTGCCTCTCACTTTTGAAAGTGACAGTCATTGGCCGATTCCCTGGGGATTTCAAAGTGAAAATATGCAGGGAATCTCGTGCTGTCCACAAATAGGGAATGCTAGGATTTCATAATTACCATCATCATCATCATCATCATCACAGCAGTATCACATGACATCCACAACAGCGGGAGGTTTTTTGCTGGGTTTTGAAAAAGACACAGTTGTTACTTGGCTTTGTAGTGAATGGTGCAAAAATAGCACTCAGGTGGACACCAGAAGGTGCAAACGTTGATGACTCGAAGAACAGTGGAAGGAGATTTCCAGGAAGATAAAACTGAGCTGGTGCCAGGCTGCAAAACAGCCCTCAGATAGACAGTGGAGAACAGGCCTCAGACAGAGAGTGGAGAACAGGCCTCAGACAGAGTGGAGAGCAGGCCTCAGATAGAGAATGGAGAACAGGACTTAGACAGTGGAGAACAGGCCTCAGATAGAGAATGGAGAACAGGGTTCAAACAGAGTAGAGAACAGGCCTCAGATAGACAGTAGAGAACAGGCCTCAAATAGACAGTGGAGAACAGGCCTCAAACAGAGTGAAGAACAGGTCTCAGATAGAGAGTGGAGAACAGGCCTCAGATAGAGAATGGAGAACAGGCCTCAGACAAAGTGGAGAACAGGCCTCAGACAGAGTGGAGAACAGGTCTCAGATAGAGAATGGAGAACAGATCTCAGATAAACAGTGGAGAACAGGTCTCAGACAGTGAAAGTAGAAAAGTGTTGTCTCTGTCTTATGCGCCAATAAGTAAGTTGCTCTCTGATCTCTATCCTCTCAAGGTATTAGAGAGAATTACAGTCGGAAGCATGGCGTGTCGTTGAAAGTCAACACTTTGGCTTGGGAGAGGGGTCACCGACACATCCCAAGAGAGGCCCCAAATTAGCCCCCCACAGTCGCATTGATTGTCCCTGCAGCGGAATCACGGAGAAGAAGGAGGGCATCCATCTGTCTCCTTTAATCCACTCTCCATAATGAAACGGGTCTTATTTATCGACTAAAAGCCCCTCAGTGACAGTAAGTTTGAGATGGAAAGAGGGAATAAAAAAATATATAGGATGGATGAGACATGCTCCGTCAATCAAATTAAGGAGGTGGAGTTTCAGGGCCAGGGAACGGGTTTATATGCCAGGCTGGGGTGGCGGGCTGCCAGATCGATTTCGGGCCTCGCAGACGCGCTTAAATGAAGAAAGATTGGGTCCATTCTGAGCAGCAGACTGTCTTTGGGAGGGAGGTTTGTGGAGCCTTCAGTAGCAAAGCCAGGGGACAGAAAGGGGAGGGAAAATTCAGGGGAAATTTTATGGCACAGCACAATGACGGAAACGGGGTATAGGTGGTCTATTTTTGTTGCCGAAGCAAAACCACACTTCCTGTCCAATTGTATCTGCTAACGTACGCATTGCCTCTGTGAGATGTGCTCTGAGGCTTCTCTCATCCGTACTTTCTTGGTCCCAAATCTTCCTCAGGACCAAGCGCTGACACACAGAGGGGAGGACTTCTGACAGAAAGATATCGATCGAGTGCCTTGTTTTTTAAACATGATTCTGGCGGCAGTGCTGGTTGGAGGATTTTAGATGGTTATTTACCGTGTGAACGGAAAGCTGCTGCTCAGTAAGCTGAGTTTAATTAGACCTTGAGTAAACTGCTTCTCTGGGATCCACGTGATTGGTGCCCAGCAACCCTGATGGGCTTTTCCCAGATGCCGAGTGCGAGCAGGAGAAATCACTGTCACACCCCGGTCAGATTTGCTTCCTCTTTTTTTCCTCAGAAGACAGCTTTGGTAGCTCGGACGTGACTCTCTTGTTGCTGCTGTTGTTTGCTGCGGATCATTCCTCATGAGGGAGAAACTCTGGTGGAGGAAAAAAATGATTTGTACCCACAGCAGTTCAGGATCTGGCCCAAACCAAAGATTTCTTCTGAGGGTTTGGAGTTGCAACAGCCCCATTTGCACATTTAAACAGTCTGTAATTGAGAAATCACTCTGCTCATGCCCCCTGTCCCTCCTCCCGGGTAACTTTCCTCCCTTCCTCCACATCTTGTAGAGTGACTGCTGAAACAGAGATGAGAGATCTGGAGATAAAGGACCTCTCTGACTGTCTGTGTGACTGACGTGTGACTCGTTGTAGTTCTCTCTCCTTCACTTTCTCTTTCTCCCTCTTTCTCCTTCTCTGTGTCTGTTTCTTCCGTCTCCTCTCCCTCTCTTTGATATACTTACAATCTAGGTTTTAAACTTTAAATTTAAGTGGTAGACTTAAGATACATTTAAATAAATGCGGAGGGTGCTCTGGAGGCACTTTCATTCACAGATGAAAGTTATCTCTGCATGTGTGTGCTCATGTTCTGTATTGTGCTGTAGCTGTTTTGGACCTCACTGCTTTGGTTTGAATTGTATGAGAGAGAGAAAGAGAGAGAGAGAGGGATGACACAAAAATCATGGCCATCAAAAGAAGAAAGGATATGTGGTCACTGTGAGACAGGTGAAGTATGGAAGGATGCATTTCATCCTATACTGTGAAACATACTCAAAAATAAAAATCTAGTTCCTCATGTCTAATTTCTTCAAACTGACAGAAAACTCTCCATTCACATAGAGGAGGGAAAATATTAGCATTTTCCCAGCAGCATCTTCATCTTTGCTGCTAAGAATGTCTTGATTGCTGCTATCTTTGCTACTGTATATGCATTTGTTGTGTGCTTGATTTGTGTGTTTTACATGTATGTTCATGTTTGCTGAATCATTGTCACTCTCCAGTACTATATTGCCAAAACCCTACTGCCACTATATGCCAATAAAGGAGATTGAATTGAACAGAGAGAGGGAAACAGAGAGAGAGTGAAAAGAGTGGGGGAGAGAGAATTAGAGATGGAGAAAGAGAGAGAGGCAGAGAGAGAGGGAGGGAGAGAGGGAGGAGGGGAGAGAGAAACAGTGTGATGGAGTTTAAGCTAACACACAGCACCTTCCCCTGTGATGAGGTCACAGCCTTATGTGCTCAGAGTTCCTCTGCTTCTCCCCACTGCTGCATTTGAACAGCTGGATACATTGACCCATGCTGCCTGAGGACCCCTCTTACCATGCTTGCAGTTAACCTGTCTCTCCAGCAGGTGGCGAACCAGATCCAGAGCCTCCTGTGTGTTGTGGGAGAGTGAGATGTGGGATTGAGGTGGGGAAGGACACATGTAGTCACAATCACACATACACGCACACACTCTCTCTCCCTCACACATGCACACACACATGCACACACACATATGCACACACACTCATTTATGCACATGAAAACATGACCCACATGTGCATACGCACGCACTGGTATATGCACATGCAAACATAGCACATATATGTGTGTACATACATACACACACACACACACACACACTCACACACACACACACACACACAATTTCATGTAACAAGCACATACTTGACAAATTCTGCAATTTACTTATTTTTCATCCATGTTTTCAATCAAATAAATACCACACAGCAGAGGGAAACAGACAAAAACAGATACCAACTATTTAATAGTACTAAGGGGAAACTCCACAGGCTGAGAATTTCTTGGGTGGGGCATATTCATTCTAATTCTGTGAAGATACTCTTGTGTACATATTCACCACATCACCTATTTGCTGACATTAATTACTGTTCCTCTTATGCTTCTTTTTCTTTTTCTCTTTGTCATGAGCTGATCTATTAAGTCTGCACCAAAAATAAATAAATAAAAATTTCAGTGTTATTATTATTTTAATTTTTTTTGCAGATTTGTTAGATAGTGTCATGCTACCAGGGAGGCCCTGTGTAAAAGTGATATACTGCTTATTCACCGCAGCTTTGCTCTCCCTCAGTAATTATTAAAAGAAGATGCCACTGGCGTATCCTCATTAATCATAGATGAGCTGGAGAGCGGTGAGAAAAGGCCCCATAATCACTTCCTGCAGAACAGGGAGGAATTTGCCGCTTGTAGATCACAGACGGAGAGCTGGTGGTTTCTGGGGCACCAGACTGGCGCTGCGGCTGCCGACGCTAAGCAGAGAGGGGATGTTTGGTGAGAGTTATGGGGGGGGGATAAGGAACACAAAGATAACACACATCACATCCCTTTGTAACAGTCTCAAAAAAGAGATTTTCCAATCCCTGTCGCTGTGACAGAGGGCCACAATCTCTGGCCAGTCCTTTCCGTCGTAACAGAGGGGCATGATCTCTGGCCTTTGCATTCACTCAAGGATGCATGATTGCACAGGGACAGTTCTGCTCCTGTGGCACCTGCCTTCCCTCAAAGACATGAGACAAGAAGTCTGCTCTCTCTGGTGAAAGTGCATCCCTATAGCCCTGTATAAAGGACCTCACCATTCACACAGCATATAAACAGTGACCTCTTTGGCCAGTTTGCTTTCTGTTTTGCACTTGAAAGCATGCCTTTATCAAGTGAAGATGCTTAGAGAGACCTGGGAGAAGTGAATTTTGAAATTGACATCTAAAGTGTGTGAATAAAGTTAATCAGTTCAATCACAAAACAAATTTATAGAGTTGTTTAGGTGCCAGTACACCAAAGGCAAGAAAGAAGAAATAATTCCTTCATTAACACTGAGACAGTTAGGGACAGTAAGTGATACAAAGACAAAACAGAGACCTATTTCTTTCATATTATTTAATTTGACATCAATATTTTATTTATATTTTAATTTGTTTTTTCAGCGTGTACTTTGGGATCATAAGTGCATGCATGTCGAAAAGTCCAACAAAGCCAGTTTATCTGGAGTGAATGTGAACTGAGAGAAATTTTGAGGACTGGAAGATACAGAGTCTCAGTGCTCTGCCCAAGTCTGTGCATGTCTGCGCATGTGTGCGTAAGCCCTGTGTGTTCTCCCCTACCTCCAAACTCCAGCCCCTGCTGAAGTTTAGCCTGACAGCAAAGAGCCAAACGAGGTGATGGGCTCCTCATTCTTCACTCAACAGAGGCCCCGAGAGGGGAACAGAGATGAGGGGATTTTGGGGGAGGTGGGGGGTGCAATGAGGGACTGAGCAGAATGTTCAAGGGAGAAGCTTTTGAAGCTTTTTGTGCCCCTCTTTTTTGTAGTCACAGTAACCATGGAGATGTGCCCCAGCCCCTCCCCCTTTCGCTGTAGCCCTGCACCCTCCACCCCTCCCCCTGGTTTTGCACTCTTTGCACTGTGGACACCCATGATTCCAGCTAATTACAATGACGGACAGGGACACACCAAAAAAAAGCTGTCTTAATCAGATTGACGCTCATGCGTGAAGCTTCCCGAGCGCTCCTGCCAGCAGAGAGGACGTGCTTTCTGCGTAAAGTTAGCTGTGCCGCTGTTCGGGATCGAACCACAACAACAAGCCCAGCCCGACAGCACACCAAGCCCCCACCCCGCACCCCAAACCTCCCTGACTGCAACGCTCTTGCTGAGGATTCAAACCCTTACACAGCGCAAAACAGGTCAGGGCATCCAGAAACTTTCTCTTTAAGGGTTTTTAAAAAGCATTCATCCATACACACTGCATTCTCATAGAGTGATAGGTCTGAATTCCATTTTAAAATGGAAAGATAAGATTACATTTTTCAGTCACAATTTATATCAATTTGAAATTGGTGTCATGTTTTTAGCTACATGCATGGGTACTATATAATTGCAAGTGAATTACAGTTACAGAGGTAACTCTGCATGTGATTGCTGTGTAACAACATGTCACTGGAATAAGGTTAATTTAGAAATGTCTCTTCTCAGATGGAATTTTTCATTGTTTTTTCCCATGTTACGTCAACTCAGAATTGACTTTTGTCATACAGGCTGAGGAGAGAACAAAGCCAGGCCATACACAAACATAAAAATCCCACATGTCAACGCTATCACTTAGCGAAATAGGGAATGAGTCTTGGGCCAGGTCATGTAATCTCACCTACGTGTTACTAAATGAGGCCACACAGACAGGGAGGAACAGGGGAACACCCTGCTACTCACACCACCTGGACAGAGAACAACGGTATAACATTACGTTAGCATTAGCATCATGGAGCAGCTAATATAGCTCATGATTTTTACCTGCTATTCATTTACACAGCCAAGCATTTACAGAGGCAGCTGGGGCTGTCCTTACACAAATGTGTATCAGCAGTGACCTGCCTGGGAATCCAACCAGTAATCATTGGGTTACAAAGCCTTGCTCCTTACACCACACTGCTGCCCACACTGTAGCTCTGTAAGTGTGGATGTGTCTCTCTCATCATTAATGGAAACCACGGATGCCACACAACATGGACCAGCTGGGAGAATTTTTCTCACTGAGCTCAGCAATGGGGTGCGGCAGGAGCCAGGCAGCCATACTGGATCTGTATCCATCATTTCGACGGGTAGTTTTCCGTTCCTGGTGAAATTTATTGAATTAATTTACTTAGAATACTCCCTCGTCTGATTCAATTTACATTGCTGACATATCTCCTATTCTCCATTCAGACGACCGGTTACATGCTGAAGGTATTCGAGAATGATAACATCAGTGCCGCCCGGGGGACTTAACCCTGCAACCCTCTGGTTAAAACCACAGGTCCCTCACCGCGGTGTTGCATTGCTGGAATACATGAGGCATAAAGGTCCACAAAGTAAAGGATGTTCCACGTAGGGACGAGCCTCCAGCAGTGCCATCCGTGAGCAGCGTAGCACGCAGATAATGCTGAAAAGAGTGAAAACAAGAAGCCAAAATGGGGTGTGGAGATGCAGCATCATCAGCTGGGTCTGACAGAGGGACAGAGCAGGAGCAGCTCGACTGTGTGTGAGCACACGTGTGTGTGTGTGTGTGGGCAAGGGGAGGCAGTATTTTACCTTCATAGCAGCAGGGGGACTCTGCTGAATAATAAAGAGCTTGAATAATAAATATAGGTTTACATTGCACCAAATGACGAAGTGAGTGACACACAGAGATTTTTTATGGCTTTTAAAATCCAGGTTTTATTGATAAATCAATCTCGGATGAAAAAAAAAATTCTTTAACCATCAAATCAATAGGTCCAGAGGTCTGGCTCCAAGCTCATCTCCACTTCAGCTTGCTTGGCCAGAGTTATGTGGTGTTCTCATATTACGTGATATGGAAACTAATGCCAACATTGGCAGACACAGATTGGAAGACAAACACACACACACACACACAAAGGGGAGAACATTTGTTTTCATTGGGCAGGTGCTTTGGTGCACCATTGTGCAGGAGAAAATCTCTGATTAGGACTGTCCTCCTTTGAGAACATCGAGGCAACCGAGCTACCGTTAAAGGGAACACCACATCGCGTGATTAGAGGCAGGAAAAGCAGGGTCGGGCCCAGCAGGGGAAGAGCGCACAGAGGTGGTTGTTAGAGCAGGGAAAAAGACGCCTTGCGTGTCTTTTCCATTGGCACAGGTCTGGGGCTTCCCCTCTTCAGCTTCCCAGTGGTTCTCATGGTGTCCGCACCGGTGAGCTCTCTCGGCCACAGGTATGTAAATCCAGGCCAATTACACCAAACGGCTGAAGAGTGGATGCTGAGAGAGGGATGGGTTTCAGAAACACTCCTGGACTTGGGTTTAATCAATGCAGAAGCCCCGTGTGGCCAGCGTCTTACCACTCAGAATCCATTCGCCTGTCGGGGTAAATTAGCAAAGAGCTTCGTCACGGAATCCTAGAACACCTTTTTTGGAATCATGATGTCGCTGCTTCGTACAAAACAAATCTACTGTGTGTATGCATCTCCAAGAAAAAAAAACATAATTACTTTTTCTGGGGGGAGTTTGGTTTGATCGGACCTTCCACCTCATTTAAATGCAGGTGCTTTATGGAAGAGCAAATCAAATATGCTTGTTTCGATCGGATCCAGGGAACCGGGATATGAGATACAGCTGGTGTGCTACACCTGCACAAATAGTCACACACACACACGTACACACACACACACACACACACACATGCAGGCACACACGCATGCACGCATGCACACACGCACGCATGCACACACAAACGCTCCTGTCAAACTAAAGCACACTAACAACACATCAAACTCCCCCATCCCACCCAGCAGACACACAGCATTTGCAATGAGAGGCAGGACTGCAAGGTCAGGAAAGATATTACCATAGAGTACTGCATTATGATATCTCCAGCTGTGCTTGCACGCAGTGCACAGCGGTAGTTACAGTGTGCATGAGTTACAATGTAATTATGGCGTGGCTGCAGAGACATGATTTCTTAATATGAAATCACACACACAAACACACACACACACACACACACACACATATGTACACACACATGTGTGTTTAAAATGTCAGATTTCACAATGAACATGACTGTGCATTTTTTAACAAATTGTTTTTTGAACTGGGACAAGATAATCCTCACACAAAGTCACACAAAACTGCAGATCAGCCTTCTAGTCAGACAAACTCACACTAATGGAAACACAGGTAGGGTGACTCACTGAGGGGTCAACAGGAGCTCACTCCACAGCTCTTTGTCACTTCCTCAAAAAAAAGCACCATGTGTAACGTTCAATGAGTACCTGAAAATCTGTCTGGGTGGGTTTTTGTCTAACAGCTCTGAGATGAGGAAGCAGAAGAAACAATAATGGGTACAACTCCAGAACCCCTTCTGCTCATCCCCTTGTTAGTGCCTTTTTGCCCTCTAGTGGTGAAATAGATGTACTGCCTTTACTTACTGGGAGTCTCTCAGTGAATGAGTGAATTAGTGAGTTTGTCAGTGTGAGGGTGAATAACAAATTGAGTGAATGGAGGACACTGAATTCCTAGGGCTGCTGGATCACAGATGAAAAGTCTGATAAAAAATTCAGATGAATGAAGCCTCAGTGGGCCTGACTGTTGAGATTTCTCAATTGCTTTAAACAGGCCTCAGTTAGCTCGCTGTCACAGACAGTCAGTCTCCATTTAAAGGAGTTTTCTACAACCACATGCTGCTTTACCTACTCTGGGGCTGAGGTTCTGTTTCAGGGGAGGTGTCAAGTCAGCAGTCAGGAAAAGACACAGCTCAGACTTCACAGTTTAACCCAAAGAGACCACAAAAGCACCAGCACATGTATTGATGTCACAAATGACATCACTGCTTTACCCATTGTGATACTGTGGCAACAATGACACAATGACATTGCTACCTTAAGCCAAGGGAATATCACCGTGACTGGCATTCTGACATCACACACATCAGGGTGTTGCAGCACCCACCTGCCATGGTGAGCTGGAGTTGTTTGTTCATGTTGATTGGAAAGCTTATGTCATCTCTAACAATACGAGACTGCAACATGAACACAAGGAAGAGAGACTGACAAGAAGGGAAAGGTTAAAAAAACAATTTTGGTGATACAGAGCTCAAAGAATCAGGGATCATGTTCTCATCTTGGGTGTCTTAGACAACAGTGTAGCATAAGGAGCAGGGCTCGTAAAGGAAAATTCGCTGGTTCAATTCCCAGCCTGAGCACTGTCGTTGTCCCTGTGGACAAGATAACATAACCCAGAATTACCTCAGTAAATATCCAGCTGTATAAATGGATAATATATAAAAAATGTAACCTATGTGAGTTGCTCTGCATAAGAGTCTCTGCTAAATTGACAATAATGTAATACAATGTCTTGTATCAGCTGAGGACAAAGGAACATGATTCATGGTGCGGTCGATCGCCACGCGTCCAATTGCAGTTCTGTGCTGTTGCAGACACCACATAGGCATTAGCGGGTCCATCTTGATCACACCTGTGGTGCTCAGGCACTCAGGCACTCGAAGGTGAAAATGAGGATGCAGCAGGGCACCATTACCTTACATTTTATTACTGCCATTACCCAGAATGACTTATGTAGGTTACTGTTTTCACATGTTATCCATTTATACATCTGGATAGGTACTGAGGCAATTGCTGGTTAAGTACCTTGTCCAAAGGTACAACAACAGTGCCCAAGGGAATTGAACCAGCAACCTTTTGGTTACGGACCCTGCTCCTTACCACTATGCTGCACTGCTGCCCTTGACGTGAAACAAGCCCTTTGTCCCTGTGGCTCTCCTGAGCTCGAGCAGCCTTCGGCGCAGCGCGTGACCCCATCCCAGAGAACGCCCGCACGCAGAAACCTCACCATTGTTGGTGGGATGAGAGGACAATGGCCGCCCCGCCCTCGGATGCCCGCAATACCAGGCCGGTGCTTGCTCTGACCGATGCCCGTGCCCCCCCCCCACACGCGGACAGGGCAGCCGTTGTGTCCCGAGCGGTCAGTGGACACACGGGACCCATTGTTTGGCGGTGCAGGGAATGTGATGGGTGAGTGCACCGGGGGAGGACTCCGGCGGGACTGAGTATTCAGCCCCGGAACGCATTTGTGTTAGGGAGGCCACAGAGCACAGAGCGCACAGTTGTCCCCCTGTCCGTCCCGCACAAAGGCCAGGCACAGTGTCGTTTAGTGGAGGACAAACACGCTCGGTCAATGCTAACAACGCATTAACATAAAGATAGCGAAAATGAAAAAGCCCTTCCTCCCCTCCCCCCACTGAAACTACGCAAGAAATGTCAAGAAGGCAAACACATTTCGGGTTGTGTTTCTGAACCCACCCCCCCCAATACGCTCACCCCCAAACAGCTGACCCCCGGCACAGTTACAAACAGACATACAGACTCTTTCTCTGTTTTGCATAAACATTTGTCCTATTCTGCCCCCATTGGAGAATGGCAGTGTTGTTCTGAGGGGATGGAAGCCCAAGCGAGTGGGTGGGTGGGGGTGTGGGGGGTTGAGGGGTATGAACAAGTGATGGTCGGCGAGAAACTTGCATCGGCCCCCTGTCTCAGTTCCACAGGCCCTCCTGTAATGGTCGGGTCAGGCGCCGGCCCCCTGTCTGCCTACAGGCTGGGGGGGAGCTGCAGAAAGCAGTCAGACAGACAGCACTTTGTGGCCTCTGTCCCTCTCTAAGTTTTCCCTCTGCACTGGCCATGGCTGCTGGCCTGATAGCGCCCTGCACTCCTTACCCCCACAGCCCTGACCCTTACATTATCAGCAGTGCCTCAACCTTCTGCTCGGCTCTGTCTGTCTTTACAGATCTCCTGGAGTCACTCAATCAACAGTGTAAATGTGTGCGTGTGTGTGTGTGTGAGTGCGTGTGTGTGTGGTGTACCTGAGCTTAATCTCTAGGTTAAGTGAGCGCATTTGCTTTGCAGACAGCACCAACCCAGGGTCTGTAAGTGCTTGTTACATTCCCTCTGTTTTATTTCATATGTTACACAATACATTTCATGTCACTCTCTCAGTGGACACTGTCATCTAGAGTAACTTACAGAGCTCATGCGTTTCACATGTTATCCATTTATACTGCTGGATAATTACCAGGCCAGAGTAAGTACCGTGACGAAGGGTGCACCGGGCAGTTCAAAATGGCAACCTATTGGGTTATGATCATGCCACTGCACCTTTGATGACTATCAGTTTATCCGCATGGCACTTATTACTTTAGCCTGATTCTTTGATTCTTATCAGCCTATCGGCTACCAGAAACATGGTCCACAGAAAAGCATTTTTTAAGCATGCACACGTGCTACTGGGTGCAGACTTTCAGGTATTTGTTGAATGTTACACACTTTGCTTACATATGTGATGAAACTCTATTTCTTGATCCTGGTCCTTGGAACCCACACTGTCTGCAGCCTCTGATTCCAGCAGACCCCTCAGAAGAGCTAATAAGGTTTGAGCAGGCTGGTAACTGAATTCTGACCTTTATTTGACATATGGGCGTTTAATCCCCTAGAAATACATAAGAAAAAAATGGGCTGTTGAAAGTATGATTGTGCTCTCCTTCCCTGTCTTTCCCTCCCTCTCCCTCTCTCTTTCACTTTCTCTCATACTCCCTCCTTCCCTCATTCTCTTTCTTCCTTTCTCCTTCCCTGTCTCTCCTTCCCTCCTTTCCTATTTCTCTCTTTCTCCCTCTTTTCCTCTGTACCTCCCTCCCTCCTTCCTTCTTCCTCTCCCTCCTCTCTCTCTCTCCCTCTGTCTCTCCCCCTCCCTCTCCCTCCCTCTCTCTCACTCACCACACTTTGATGTCTCCAAAGCGGTGGAGGCACGCTTCCTTTTTACCCTGAAGGACCTTGATAAAAAACATGACAGTGCATTGCTCCTGCCAGTGCCAATCTCACTCGCTTTCGCCAGTGGAACCAGCCTCCACGCAGAGAGCAGGCTTTCCTACACATCACTGCACCGGTGCTGTGACTCCGTCCGGGCTGGCGTTGCCCAGTCTTTCCTAGGCAGGCAGCTACAGTGTCTCAAAATGGGAAGGGAGTCCTGTCCCTCAAGGCCGAGTGTGATTCTGAGAGGGAAAAGATTCTCATTCCACTGTCTCACTTCCCTTTTCCCCACAGCTCGCTCAGTGTAAGTGACTCCCCTGCCCCTACATTCTGACCCCAGGCCTCCACCCTGCCGTTTCCAGCCTGCCCATGGCCCCTCCATGACAGCCAGCAGCTGACCCCAGATCAGTCATATTCTCTACATGGGCTTCTTGTGACATTCCAGCCCTGACTGTAATTGAATTTAAGCACAGCTGTGATATGCATGAGGTCACAGACAAATACTGTAGGGCTGGCTGTTTGACTGTTCCACTTCTGACCTGCTTGGGCTGTAGTGTGCACTTAATTGCATTCTTTTTTTTGGTGAACTGACCAGATTGTACATACTAACTGAAGATTTTACAGATTAAAAAGTTCATTAGTTTTCTTGAAGTTGTGATTTCTAAAGTTATTTGTTGTGATAGTATCTGGTAAATTGTCCCCTGTTTGTTCTTTGCCCTGTGATGTGCAACTGCATTGAGTAACACCCTGCGTTTTCACCCTGAAATGGGCGGACCTGCAAATGACCTCATTATGAACTGCAACACTCTACTATCGCTAATCCCCTCGTACAATGGGAGCAGCAGGCACACGTGGAACATGGCGAGGATCCCGACTCCCAAAGAACATCTTCTTACTGCCGATCAAACTTTTCCTCTTCTCAGGAAATGCCTCCATGAATTTGATGAGCTACCCTCTTGCCCCCCAACATACTGAACATACTGCCCTTGAGTCATCTTTGTGAATTTGCGTCACCCAGTACACAAGAAGGGATATTTCAGACAGCGCAATCTTGCAGCACTCCAGCGGCCCATTATCGTTTCATGCAGTGATGTGACATTTCAGTCAGACATATTGTAAGGTCTGCAGAGCCTTTTGCATTTGCTCTGACTTTTCGGAGCGCTGATTTTCAAACAGGAGCACGCTAGCAGACCGAAGAAATTCAAGAGTCGCTTTCAAAAGATCCGCTTCAATTATAAACAAAGAAACCCACTTCTCTGCTGTAACCCCCCTGAAATCACCCAGCTGGAATAGCTGGCAAGGATTGTGTTGGAAATGTGATCATGTGGGAGCAGTCCACTGCCATTGCGAATTTTACTGTGTCAGATGTAATTAGGGAAGAAAGACATGTGGCTGAGAAATGGGTAAGGACGGAAAATGTGGACACATTGAAAACTTCTACCACCCCCTGTTTAACCATACGCCCAAAGCCCACAACCATCAAGCAGGACCGTTTACTGCTGCATTACAGTAAAATACCCACTTTAATATGGCCTATTGATTGGCAAGAGATTCAATAGGGCAGGCAGCAGGTGCCACAATGCCATGCTCTTTAGTTCTCACCAGCTCTGACCCTGTTCTGATCCACTTCTTACCTGGTTCTCACCCATCCCTGATCCTGTTTTGACCCTGTTCTGATCCACTGCTTACCTGGTTCTCACCCATCCCTGACCCTGTTTTGACCCTGTTCTGATCCACTTCTTACCTGGTTCTCACCCAGCTTTGACCCTGTTCTGACCCACTTCTGACCTGGTTTTGACCCAGCTGTGACAGTTCCGACCCTGTTCTGACCCTGCTCTGACCCACGTCTGACCTGGTTCTGACTCGGCTGTGACACAGTTGCAGGTGTCTCAGATGAGCAGCGGCAGGGTGGCTATGGCTGCATGTAACGGAGTGCATGTCCGTTACATGGACCTAGTTAAGTTAAGCAGAATATCCGGGGAAAACATACCATGGTATCTACCATCCCCGTTTTATTTTACCGGCTCCTTTGTCTGCCTCCTCCCAAGCACACCCAAACCACTGACTTTACAAGCAAACAAGGACAGGAGGAATGTCTTAATATGCAGGGTGGCCAACTGAATGATTGAACATTTCTATTCTTGGACAATTTTTGTCAATTGCACCTCTTTTTACAGTTAAAGAAATGTTTGTGGTTTGGGGGGGAACAGGACCTACCTGTGCAACCAAGGGCACCAGCAGGACAGACTCCATCAGCCGAATGACCCGAGGGCTGGGGGCTGATGGGACTTGTAGGTTGGGAGAGTGCAGACAAATGGGGCTGACCAACATGGGAGGTGACTGTGGGGGAGTTTCTGGTGGTTGCTGGTTAATCTTTTATAATTGAATTGTATTGGGTTGTAAAGAGCAAAAATACCCATGCAACATTTTAGATGTGGTAGGGTGATATTAATGTCCCAGTATTTATTGGATTATGGCTTTTGTTGAGTTAATTGATTTATTCTGTTCTGATTAGTTTAGTCCAAGATGGCTGATTGCCTTTATAAGAGCAACAGTGTAATTGATGTGTTCTCTTTTTGCCTGCTTAGGCAATTATTGTTTGCATTTTGTTTGTTTGTGTTTTTCTTTTTTGTTTTTCTTCATTGTTAATTTATTATTGTTTGCTGTTACTTTCACCGGTCATGGCTTGGGAAAAATAAAACACCATCACCTCATCATCAAACCTTTGGACCTCATCAGTTTTTTTTTTTTTTTTCGCCTCTCGGTCATTCCATGACACTGCAGCAGAACCAGACTCTACAGATTCTGACAGACACCAGAGGGCTCGGACCTGCTGGGGTAGACCTGTAACATCCACTCAGCGGTGTGGGTCTGGATGGCCAATCACACGCCAGCTTCCCGGCCCCCTGGGTGCTGACCACTTGTGACCTCATCACAGAACACTAAGACTCACAGCCCCTGAGGACCAAGGCGCCTTTCTCTGCAGTCATAAAGGAAGGAGATGCATTCATTTCTCCATCTTTACTGCTTGCGCTATTCAAATCCTTGCTCGTGTCTGAAAGCATATTTCTTCAGATACGGTTGACACCCGTGTTTACAGGTCGAGCAGCTGTTTCAACAGAAAGGCACAGAGGTCTGAGCTCAGCCAACAGAGAATCAGAGAGGCCCTACAAAATTCAGACTGAAACATGACAGAAATGTGCAGGAATGCACACAAATGTTTTAATAAAACCATTTACTACGAAAGGTTGAAGTTTTTGGCTGTGATGCACTGGCATTAAGTTATGCAAACAATCAGTGTAACTGTCAGTGCTCCGCCCCCCTGGCTGTGTGTTTGTGTTCTTCCCCTGTCCATGTGCTTTTGTTTTTCCTTGTGTTCCGGCCCTGCCCCGCTCTCCGCCCTGTCTCCGCCTACCTGATCATCTCCACCTGCCTGCCTGCACACCTGCTTCCCATCACCTCATCAGCCCTACCCTATATTTGCCCTGCTTTTCTCTGTCTTGTGGCCAGTTCGTCTCAGTATCCTGTTTCGTCCTTGCCTTCTGTTACTCGGTTTTTCCACGGTCTTCTGTCTCCCGCCCTGGGTCTCTGTGTTTGCCTGCTGTTCTGTCACGTGAGTTCTGTTAGTCTGTTTTCTGTTTCGTCCTGTCTTTGTGTATCCCTGTTTGTGCGAGTCTGCTCCCGCCTGCTGTTCTGCCTCCGCTCCCTGTTGCCGGCCTGCCCGGTTCTGCCCCTGTCCAGACCCTGTTTCCCGCCTGCTCAGCCCCGGTCCAGCCTGCCGTTCTGTTTCGGCTGCCTGGGTTGCCCGTGGTTCTGCCCCAGCTCCCTGTTGCCGGTCTCCCTGGTTCTGCCCCTTCCCAGACTTCACTCCCCGCTTCTCGTCTGCCCTGCTCCGGACCTGCCTGCCCAGTTTGTGACCCCTGCCTGGCCTTCGGATCTCGTCTCTGCCTGCCGCTCTGTTCTGGTTGCCCCGCTGCCTGCCTGCCCGTTGCCGACCCTCGCCTGTCCAGACCACGTGCTTGCTCTGTTTGTTTTTGGACTGACTTCCCTGGTTTTGACCCTGCCTGTCTTTGACCCTGTCTTCGTCTGCTCCTGTTTTGGGGCTTTATTAAAGTCACTCTGCCATTCACCTCCGGGTCTGCGTGTGAGTCCTCACCCCGCATCCCTGACAGTAACTATGAAGCAGAACGGCATTGGGTTTTCTTTTTTGAAAAATGAATTCTGTCAAATCAATATGTTTATTTAATTTTATTCGTATGATTCATATGCAGGAGCTGTACACGTGAAGTAGACCGCCAGTGTATTTCTTCTAACAGAATTTGTGTCTAGTGTGTGTGAGTGTGTGCAGGTTAGAGACAGAGTTTGTAGTGTGTGAGAGGGTGTGTGTGTACCTGTGTGCATGTGACGTGTGCAGTGTGTGCATATGAGGGAAAGATTGTGAGAGGGTGTATGCTTGTGTGACAGAACATTCACGTGTATGGTGTGTGAGAGGGTTTGTGTGTCTGGTGTGAGGGTGTATGTAATGTATGTATGTGTGAGGGAGAGTTTGTCTGTAGTATAGTGTGAACATATGTGAGGGAGAGTTTGTGTGTGTAGTGTATGAGAGGGTTTGTAAGAGTAACATGTGTCAGGGAGAGTTTGTGAGCGCAACATATGCATGTGTGAGGGAGGGGTTGTGCATGTGTGCGGGAGAGGTTTTATTAGTGGTGTGAGAGGGTTTGTGCACGTGCAAGGGAGAGTTCATGCAGTGTGTGACGGCTGGTGCTCAGTCAGCAGAGTGGCTCTCTGGTAAAGTCCTGCTGCCTCCTGGTGTGACAGACATGCCATCCATCAGCTCAGCGGTGCCCTGATCGGAACTGACCCTTGGCACAGAGCACCACAGAGGTGCCCACAGCACAGAGGTCAGCCAGGGACACAATAGTGATGTTGAATGTGGGGGTTGGGGGGGTGATAACTGGGGCCTTATGTATTTTATTATTATTACTGTTATCATCATGCTTTTCCCCATCTGTGAAACCGTGTTCGGATTCACCAAATGTATACTGGGCTCGTCTAACCTCAACGTAGCTGAATTGAGACGGATGAAATCCTCAGATACACTTAAACTCCAAAACAGTGCATCACAGGAAAGTCGGGGCCAATCAGAGGATAGGAAGTTACTCTGCTTGAAGTGTTCTGAGTAGCTTGCATACACTTGGCAGTGTGAGCAGTGAGACGAGGAGCCATTGACTGACCTCCCTACTCCTACCCCCAGAGGCAGATTTGCTCTGCTGCTGACTCCTATTCGTTGTTGGTAAATAGCTGGGTTTCAAACCTGACCAGTAGGGCTTAGCCTGCTTGCAAGAGGAGCACCTTCCCAACCGAGCCACTCAGGAACCCGGGTTTGTGATTACAGGGGTAAAATTTTTAAATCTACCTGGACGCATGCACACACACTCACACACAAAAAGACTGCTGCAGGATGCATACAGGGCAGTGGTGTACTGTGGTGTTTTTGGAAAATGTAACTGCCTTAAAGCAGGTAGCTGAGGTTCAGATCCAGCTTATGCACCCCTGGAGAGGATCGCAGGGGAGAGTAATTTACTGTACTTCAGGATCAACAAGATACATAACCAAGTGACTGACATGCAGAAGGTCAGCATGTGCTAGCTGTTCTGGAAGAGGATGTGATGTCAGGTGATGATGCACCTCTAAAGCACAGAGCGCTTTTCCGTCCTTATCCCAAGGCAGGGAGGGGTTAACGCAGAAATCCGGCTTTGAATTTTAATGGCTGGATTTAAATAAAGGAAAGCCCTCCCGGAGAGACAGGAGAGGAGCTGAAATGCCAACGGATCAGCGGGAGGCGGAGATCAACAAACGACAGGAGGCTCTTCAAAGGGCCAAGGGGGTAGCACCATCCCCTCTTATATTAGCCAAAATCAATCAGCGCTGAGGTCGGGGGAGGGGGGGGGTTGGAGTAGAACTTGACGAGGGGGCGGCATGACCTGTACTTAACCACTAACTGGCCACCTCTCTGGCAAATGCCACAGCACACTGGGATTCGCCGTTTAAAAAAATAAATAAGCAACACGGCTTTCGAAACAGAAACAGCTGGAACCAGACGGGTCAGAAATAAGCTTATGGTTGTGACTGGGTTACAGGGCAGTGAAGAGTATAGAAAGGGCAGGTGTTCAGGCGGTGCTGTGAGGGTTGTGTTTGCTCCACGATGAATGAACGTGCCGTTGTCTCGCGCTATAAGTGACCTACAGTGCACGTGTCATCTGGTGTCAGGCTGAGCCATTTGCAGATGGTTTTCTCGAGCTGTGACATCATCCCTTCATCACAATGTCAATCGCGCCCGCAAAACATGTAGACGTCCAGTCTCTCGGCAGACTCTGTTACCCAGACCGACGTACAAAGCAATCCGTTCTGGCCCATTTAAAAAGTTTTCACTGACTTTTTCCAATTGATATTCCTCTTTCTCAGACTGAGGTAATTGGCCCAAAGTGCTTAAAATTTTATGCCTCTGGACCTAAGACTGTGGTTCCTAACAGAAGGGGGGAGTTTCCTCTCGGAAAGAGCCCCAAGCTCTCATTAGACCGCGGTGGTGTTCATCTGAGGAAGCTGCTGTTAATGACTGCATAAAAACATAGCTTAGCGCTGGGCAGTGGAGCATTATGGCCCTGGGGTTAAGTGATAAACAAGTTGGCTACCACTTTGTAGACCATTCACAAAATAACTGAAGTGTATCATATTTGTTTTTGTGTTTTCAAAAATTTTGAATCAAATTGATGCAAGGGGAAAGCAACTTCTTCCCAAAGAGAAGTGAACACACCACCAGAGGACCATAGTCCAGTGCCTGAATCTCCTGTATGTGTGTGGTGTACGCCCCCTCCCCCGGCTGCTGCAACACTCCCTTCCTCCTGGTGCGTTTCTCCTTTTGTATGTATTTACTGCATCTCACAGATCAGCATTAAGTCCGTTTCAGAAACCACTAAATATTTAGTGTGTTGTTTTTGTCTCTAGGGCTTTTATCAAGGAACAGCGGTGGGGAGGAGAGAGAAAGCGAGAGATGGGAAAATATGGGGGGCATGAGGGAAAAGAGAGGTGCTGAGCGACCCAGTTTTATCACTAACCTGGTGACCCAGAAACTTGTGTATTCTACCTCTCTGCAGTCTGTCTGTCTATCTCTCTCTCTCTCTCTCTCTTTCTCTCTCTCTTTCTCACACACACACACACACTTGTATGTGCATGTACTCAAACATGTGTGCATCCATTCACACAGAGACAGACAGACAGACAGACAGACAGACAGACAGACACACACACACACACACACACGCACACACACAAACACATGCAAACACAGATGCTAAATAGCTGTCCCTGGTTATAGTAAATAGTTATTATGTTTGCCATGTCATTTTGCTGTTGAAAAGTGTGGTGCACCACAATGGCCTGTCTGTGTATTACAACCCCAGCTACGTCAGAGAGAACTGCGGTTCATCTCCATCAAAGTACTGTACACCCTGCTGGGACTGAGTAGAAGGAGCTCAGACGGTCCAAGCTTATCCTGATGTCTGTGGCAGATGAACCCCTTCGAAAGGATGGCAGTCTATAACTGGGCCATTACCTTAGTCTGTTTTTAATGCCAGGCACCCAGCTGATTGCCGTTGAGACTGAGGTGCTGATACACAGAGTCAATTACACCACATTAGAGGGGACTTTCACACATAGAGAGGAGACTGTGATTTCTATGTGCTGAGGAGCAGAGGAAAAGGAGAGAAACCGAGCTTCTTTCATTCCCTGGCTTCAGGAATGGGCATACAAGCAGATGAAGTCATGTGCCGCTGTGAAATTGACCTAATTAGTGACCAACGGCAGTCCTCCTAACATCTGTCATTACCTGCTTACTCCTGTGATGTCATCTGTTTTTTTTCTCATGACAGAACTGACTCAAACGGGCTACCTTTCCTGAGAAACGCTGCACTGGAAAGGCCAGCAGGAACAGCAGCCCAACCACAAATCACATTCCCCAGCTGTCTCTGTCTTTTGTGGAAAAAGTGGTGACTTTTCCTCAGTGCGTCTCTCATAAAAAAGTTGCCATTGTATCAATGTCTCTGCACTGGATGCATGCTGATGGTTTCTGTGCCACTCGGCCCCGCTCCCAGGGCCACAATGGTACCCAGTGTTCTGCCCTCTCCTAACAATGCCCCTCTCTGCTCTCTCTGACTGTGTGTGGTACGACTGATGACTGAACGCACACACATACACACACAAACACATTCATACACACACACACACACACACACACACACACATACACTTTCATACATACACACACATACACATGTACAAACACACACACAAACACAGTCATATATACATACACATACACATGTATGAAAACATACCGTACATACACATACGTGCATACGTGCATACATGCGTAAATACATACTGTAGGCACACATTCACCCACAGACACACACTTTGTAAACAAATATATATTTTAGACACACACACATGCGCAAACACACACACATGCACCATGCAAGAACCCGTAGTGTACACACACACACACACACACACTCATCCACAAACACACATTTCCAGCAGTGTAGCAAAGTGGTAAGGAGCAGGATTTGTAAGGTTGCCAGTTCAGTTCCCCACTGGGACCTTCTGTTGTACCCTTGAACAAGGTACTTAACCCATTGTTGCCTCAGTAAATATCCAGCTGCATAACATGTTAAAAATTGTAACTTATCTAAGTCACTTAGATAAAGTGTCTGCTAAATGGCAACAATGTACTGTACATTTAGATTTACATTTATTCATTTGGCAGATGCTTTTATCCAAAGCAACTTGACCAGGTTTCAATGGTTCAGCTGGTAAAGCTAAGAAATGCGTTAAACCATTAGATTAGACATCTTTTGTTTTATAATTTTATTTTATACTTTAGTAGGAGACAGTTTGAGACATGAGAAGTTCCATAACGTTATCTCTCTCTCTCTCTCTCAATAATATATATATATATATATATATATATATATATATATATATGTGTGTGTGTGTACATACAGACGCTCTTACATAATAGCCAGCACTCATACAGTCACTCATTCTGCACTTGGCTCCTCTCACTGCACTGTATCTGATTGTCAGCCATGCGGTACGCAGAGGGTGCAGCTGAGAGAGTGAGAAGTTTTCCTCCAGATGAACCCCAGCAGAGTGGGAGGGGGCCTGTTTTCAGGGGACTCTTTTTCTTGTTTGATTTTTCACACAGCATCATTTTTCCAGTCCACACAAAACTCTCTCTCTTTACCATCTGTGCATACACCCACACGCATAGCGGACACGCACGGCATACAATTTCCACTGCCAACTCGTTAACACGGAATTGCTGCCAACTGACATAAATTACATGAATTTGCACAAACTTATTCAACGTTTAAACTGGCAGGTAAAATGGAGGCATGCAATTAAGTGTTTAATTAGATCATTTGTTTCCATCGCCTCTGAATATGCTACCAATTGACATTTACAATAAAAGGATCAACTGAAAAAAATCACTTTATTCACAGAATTCACACTCTGTCACTATGTAATCAACAGTGAGTTATTGGCTATGAGCAATTTCAAATGAGGTATAGTAGAGAAGGAAGAGGTTGGTGTTGTCTTCAAACTTATTGTGCATGCTCACCCACACAAGACATTGCATTTAGTCACTTGACAGATGCTCTAACAGACAGCAGTTTACAATGGAGAGGTACATAAGTGAATATAATAAGGCGATCTTAACAAGAAAAAATACAGAAAACATTCAGACCCCAACAGAACATGTGGAAACACATAACACAAAGCTGCAAAAACCTGCACTGTCTGACTGCCTCCAAGACTGAGATGCCACTCACTCATTCATTCATTCATGCGCTAGCTCCCTCACTCAATTCTTCCCTCACACTGCTTCCTGGGCAGTTTCTTTCAAACCTCAGCCAGGCCTGCAGCTATGAGGTAGGTGAAACTAATGAGCAGAAATGGTATTAAGGGGCACATGACCCATGCATGGCTGTCCCCTCACTGCTCTGAGAGTGCAGGGAACAGGGGCTTGATTGTGTTGTAATTCTTGCAAATCTCATTACGCAGTTAGAGATGCAGGAGCTGCAGCTCTGCACTGCCAGAACAAAGTCCAGAGTAGTCGAACCCAGAGCAATACACCACCACATTGCATGGGAACCTCCAGGGGATGACTTAAAGCTCAGACCAGTTGAACCCAGAGCAATACACCAGCACATGCCATGGGGTTCTCTAGGAGTGAGGCTCAGAGTACTCACCTTGTCTGACAAGTGACATCCACTGCACTACAGTTCCCATGATGCATCTCAAACCCATGATGGATCCCAATCTTTTTATTTTGTAAGATTGACATAGGGCACAAGTCCCACATGCCTCCATGGCACAGAAGTGACAGGGGCCACTTTACAGGGCAAATCACCACATTCTTCAACAGCTCAAGAGCCACACAACATCCTGGAAAAACAGGAGGAGAACAATACAACACAAGAGTCACATTACAACACACCAGCCTAACTCGTGAGTCATGTGACCATCCGAGGGCCGTGTGATAGGATACAGCCAGATTCTAAAATAGACAACTGGCTGATGGATAAATGGCAACACCTCTTTGGAGAGGAAATCAGGTCCTCTGTCTTCAGTTTCTTTCTCTCTCTCGCTAGCTCGACTATTTTGTCCTCTCTTTCTGTCTTTCAGTTTAAAGGCAGGGCACTTTCAGTGGTTTTGTGTTTCTTTTACACTTTTGTCGCCTTACACATACACCCTCATGCCGCAAACTCATTTTGAGAAACAATAACGGCAAATAAATGTAATTAACAAAAAGAAAACAATTTTGTTCCATTGTCAATGTTCCTTCTCCCTCTCCCCCTCTCCCTCTTTCCCTCTCTCTCTATTTCTCTCTGTCCCTCTCTCTCTCCTGCTCTTTTTTCTGTTCAGGCTGTAATGAAATGTGGCTGTCCTCTCAGCACACTGTTAATTACTTCTGTATTAATTTAGCGGATCCGTTGGTGGGGGCTGCCCTCGCCCCGGGATTGTCCGACTCCCGTGTTAAATAGCCTGCATTCCAATCCTCTGATGCTGAAACTAACACGAGTCCAGCTTTCATGTCAACGGCCCATCAAATTAGCACCCAGCAGATTCCTGATAGAAAAGAACTTAGTTACCAAAAAAAAAAGGAGAGAAAAAACCCTGGAGATGTAGATTGCGATGAACACAGTGTTCAGAACTCTGTCCTCTTTGCTTCTTTGTAAGTGCCCAAGGAAATGCAGTGGTAAAACAGACATCAACACCACATAAATATAATTTAGTATCCATGCTGAATCATTTTTTATTTCTGGTGACTGCATTCAACCCCCGTCCTGGCCAGCTTGCTGTGGATTTCTGAACAATATTTAGTTTGTTTACCAGCAACTCTAGATTTGAACTGGTCTTCTACAGAGGCTGTTGCCATAGTGAGGACCTGACCCATACCACCCAACGCCACCCCACCCCACCCCCAACCCCCAACCCCCAACCCCCACCACCCAAACACCACCCTGCCCCCCTTCTTTCCAGCCCTGATTAGGTTTCATCAGTTTATATGCCGCTTTTTATTTTGGGCTCGATGGCAAACAGGCTGGCATGCCATCACAGTGAAGTGGTGAGGGGCGAACTCTCAAGGGAGAAAGAGAGGGTTTTGGGATGGAGAGAGAAAGAGTGAGGGGGCAGAACGAGGCAGAGAAAGAGAAAGAAAGGTAGAGGGTAGAGGAAAAAAGATGAAAAGAGGGAGACAGCTAGAGAGAGGGAAAGTGTGTGTTCTTTCCCCTCGCTTGGTTTCTGAGCCTGAGTGTGCAGGCATGCATTCATTAAATGTAATTCCTCCACATTCAACAAGAGTGCTGTCATGGAGGGAGGCGGGGGGCACGAGGGAGGTGGGAAGCTGGAGCTCATAAATACTGAGGCCCTCCCCAACCCCTCCCACCCTCTCTGAGAAACCGTGGCCACCCCAAATCTGCATGAGAATGTTGCCTGCTCGCTGATGCACGGGAGAAGGTGCTGGGAAAGCTGCTTCTGGGCGGCCATCAGTCTCGCTTTGGTCAACACTCTCTCTGGACTGCTCTGCTCAGTCCTCCACAGCCCCTTCAATTTGTATTACATTTATCTCTTCTGCAGACACTCAGCCTGCAAATATGATACGACAGAAAAAGAGTGGTGTACACAGAAAATGACACATATTCTACAAACTTATTAATAAGCTCCTAAGAGGATCTGCAGTTACACTAAATAGACATTGAATAATATATTCAAATATCTATATCCAGCTGTTTGATTAACAACTCAGTTTTACCCAGTAACAAAAACAACAGCAGTACAGACAGAATACAACAAACAATTGTTTTATCCACTGGTGTAAAGCTGTGGTGTGGCAACAGTTCTGGTGTATTGTGCATAAAAAGGTCTGCCTTTGTGAAAACAAACTATATGCTGTTGTACATTTGTAATTATTACATTGATAATAAATGTGTTAGAACTTTTACATAATGTCATATTCCAAGGAGGATGTATGTATTTGTGGTGTTACTAAAATAATTTATAATCTCCTCTCCAATTTTGCTCTTGGACCAGGATATGCAAATCAGTAGACACGTGCAACAGTTGTCAATGATTTGATTATTATGTCCTATGCTCCCTCTCATGTCGCAGTGACATAAATTCAACACCTCCCAAATGTGGTGTCATCGCGGTGGTTTAATTAAAGCATAGCTAAAGAGTTCTAGATGACATGGTGAATGAAAAACTTAAGAGAGACAAATAACAGAATGGTCAGACAAAAAGATGAGCAAAAGGACCCGTGGCTTTAAATGATGCGTATGGCATTTACTTCTGGATGTCATGTTGGTAAATTGGATTCTACACCCTGATATTCACTGTTCTCCAAAGTTCATAAGTTCATAAAGCTTGATTCAAAACAATACTACACACTATGCAACCGGATATCGGGACGAAATATGCCGATTTCGCACACTGCAGGTGTGTCGCCCTAACTTTTTGTCTTTCTCCCCCTTTGTATCGGGTCTTTGTGCCGAGGTTCCTCCTCCCACGCGCCCCGCTCAGGAACGCGCGCGAGGGCTCCGCTCGCGCTGTCTGATCGTCATGTGACGGGGAGCCGCCGCGAGCCCCAGTTGTTCGAGACCGGAGCGCGAGGCTCAACGGAAAGCCGTTACCGAGAACGAGACAGGGGAGAAGGCTTGTCGTTTTTTCTGAAGGCTACACACACACACGCACGCACACACACACACACACACACACTCTCTGAAAACACACCGCATGCTCGGCGGGACGCGGAAAAAGTCTGACATTTCAACGCCGTTAAAACACTCCGTCAGAGGAGACAAGAGGATACGTGGTTATCGGGAGGACAACGTTTAAAAACAGTGGGCATGCGGGAGTTTACTCTTCATTTCGAGTAGCGTCGGCTTAACTTATGGGATTATTAAGGCAACCGTAACACAAAGGAAACTTGTTACCGTCGCTCTTTCGCCCTATTTTACCCCTTTCCTTTGTTTTTCTTTTGAAATATTTTATCTGTTTGGAATCACTGACAGGAGAGACGGAGTTGCGCTGCGATGTGTAGCTGAGGACACTGGCCGCAACGCAGGAGCGGACAAAACAACTCACTGCCTCGGCTCGGAGGAGACAGGGACAGACAGGGGCGGTGGAAAATACAAACCGCCCAACTTTTTTACACTCTTTTTATATTCTCTTTATTTTTATACTTTGAGGGTTCTTTTTTATTTTTACGTTCGATTGTCGCCTGGGGTTGTTTGAACTTATTTTGGAATATGGTTGGGGAAATGGAAGCGAAGGAGAAGCCGAAGCCGACGCCTGACTATCTCATGCAGTTGATGAACGACAAAAAACTGATGAGCAGCCTGCCCAACTTCTGCGGGATTTTCAACCACCTCGAGCGGCTGCTGGACGAAGGTAAATCGCGACAAATGTCAGAAATCGTGCCATCGGTTCGTGTCTTCGGGCACACCAAGGAGCACATGCTTTTTTGGTACCCGAACAAGGGGAATCGCGAACCCACTGGAATCGTTCAGAGAAAAAAAGTTTAGGTTTATAAAAGTTGATATGCCTATATTTATCTAACAATGTGTAGTTTATGGGGTTGTACCTGTTGTTGCAGATAGGCACATTGTAAAAAATATTTCTTCATAGCTACATGCGAGTGGAACAGAGGTATGGAAAGGTTGCATCCAGTGCCATCCACGTTCCTATAAAGTGACATGTGCACTAAAAAATTTACCAGCGCGGTAGGCTGTTTTGAGCCTTAGCCTTGTATGTCCTCAGATTTACACTTGGAAAGGTAGCAACAACCAGGAAAGAAAGTTTTTCATGTTTTATTCCAAAGCCTTTTTTGTCTTGTCGAAAAATATGGATGTCATGATTTGTAGTCCGTCTGATTGATATTTTGCCCGTTTAATTAGTAATTGGTGAACTGTTCGGGAGAGTTGTGTGCGCATCTGAAATAGTATAATGCAGTGATACATTTGCCAGTACTAGCACTTTCTCTCCCTCTCTCCCCTTCCCCCCCTGTCTGTTGGGTTAGTCTTAACTTCACATGATTAATTAGGTTAGCTGCTTTCTATCTTCATTATTTAAGTTCTTGGCTGATTTTGAATCCTAACTCAAATACTAATGCATCGCAGTTTAGGATTTTCTTTAGCACAACAAAGACATTTTTCCAGGAATCTCCAAGACAATGTATTATATCGTGTTACAACAGGAGCTATTTTAAGACTTAGGTCAAACTTTTAAACAATAAAGAGTCAAACAGGTGGGTGCATTAGTAAGGCCAAAGGGACCCCAAAGTGAGAGGAGGGGTGTCTTTTCAAATTAGGGAGAAATGTTTAGACACAAAATGCATAAAAGAATATCCCATGGGTCATTATACTATAGCAACAAGTGAAACTAATTATTTATGTAGCTCTGACCTTTCTCAGATCGATTGGTTTACAGAGCACGGTAATACTGTAGCGATACACTGTCTGAAAGTGGAAAAGGACGTTCATAGTTTTCTCGTTTATAAATAAAAATTGTTTGTAACTCCAAAGTGTCTGCCAAAGTGATCCGCTAACAGAGGTATTCAGACTTGGTGAGCCGTCACAGTTCAGGCTGTCTGAATACCGGGACATCGGGAAATTTACCCCTGAGACCGCCTGAGGGACAGAGCGCTCCCGTCGGTTCACCCTAAGGAGACTTAGTGGAGTCAATGTAGAAATTTTGAATAATATTTTCTGTTTCTGATCATTCAACAGAAGTGGCGTCTTCAGTTCTACGACCAACACATGAACTTTAGCTTCTTGGAGCGAAAGTCCGGAGAGGATCAAATGTCTGACAGTAGAGCTCATGAGTAGCCGCTAGAATGTACCTCATTATGTGGTCTCTCCAGTTAATAACATTTTCCTACAGCGCACAGCAGAGCTAAATAATGTATTTTCAAATATCTACAATTTCCCAGAGTTGTAGCCTTTAGCTATCTTTCATTGTCCAACTGAATGGGTTGTCTGTTTGAACAGAGGGACAGAGTGAACCAACTGGGTATGTGCAGACAGGGCATTTAGGAGTGTCTAGCTGCCTCATATTATGGCCTGGAAAGATTGCAGAATAACACCAATAATTCCTCTAGACAGAGGTTCCTCCCTCTCCTTCAGTGAGTTCCTGGCAGAGCCACTCAGAATGGACAGTCAAGTTACAGCAGTGTTTCCTGTGTTGTATCTTTGACTTGATTTTTATCTCACATTGTACTTTGCGCCTTCTCAGAGAAAAGTGTCATTGAAAGGGCCCTTTAAAACTGCCACCCAGCACCACACAAGCAACTTAAGTTAAAAATGTTCGTTAGGGAGTTTAAGGTGTATGCTGCCTCCATTTCAGTTCAGCTTTAAAACAAAACACAGTTCATACTCCTCAGACACAAGCAGTTGTATGAATAATTTTACTAATTTTTACACTGCTTTGAGTAGGTAACAAACATTCAGAGAATATTTCAGAATTAGCATGTTAAAAAGAATTGAGTAGTTTTTTATATGCATAGTTTAATTATTTGTCATTTACAGATTTTATACATTTTTTTGGATGCGTAGAATTTTGGCATTAATGCTTGAACATTACATATTACATCAAGGTAACAAGTCTGCCCGTTAAACATTTTTTCTATCCTCATATTTCAACAAACCATAGTGTGTTTATTATCTCTTTGATTCCTTCACTTGATTAGTGTTTTATTTGTGTAAGTACAAATAATAATTTGTCTTGTGTCATGTGGGTAACTGTCAGGCTGTGGTCGGCGGACGCTGCTTGTGGTCACACTCCTCCAGCTCGGCGCAGCGCACCCCCCTGGCCTGCCATCTGCATGTGCCTTCCTCTCTGCTAGCGTCTCCCTGTGGTGCGGTAACAGGTGGTTCAGCTGATGTAGGGTGTCTGTGCTAGCATGTGTAGCTAGTTAACTGTCACACAGGGCATGTCTTATTGAGGGGCACAGCGCCAGGGCTTGCCTTGGCTGCCAGACACATACACAGGGACACAGGGGTGGAGTAGGGGTGCAGCTCAGAGAGTGTGATCTCGCTCTCTCACCAGCGCAGTGCCGTTCCCTGACTGGAAATGCACGTGCAGCTGGAGGTGAGAGGGTTTGTTCTGGGCCTCATCACCGTAGATACAAGTACACACACACACACACACACAGACACACACACCCATACACATACACAAACACACACACCCATACACACACACACACACACATGCATACACACATACACACACACACACACCCATACACATACACAGACACACACACAGACACACACACACACACACACACACACACACCCACACCCACACCCATAAACATGTAAACAAACACACAGACACACACAAATATACATACACGCGCACACACAAGCGTAAACATATGTTAGGCCTCGGCTTTTTGGTACTGGTCAGGCTTTTAAATGTAGGCTGTCTGCCTGTTTTTAACAGCAGAGTGTGTAATGCTGAAGTGTGTAGATAAGGCAAAGTTATAAATATACTGAATGGAGCCAGCTCTTTCACTTCCTACTTTCTATACTTAGTTTAAGCCTGAGAGCATGTGTTTCTGTGCATGTTTCCATGTCTTCTATTGCTGCTATATTGTTGTGTATAATGTGTATAATGTCTCCATCTATTAAAATTCAGTACAGTAACTTTTAAAAGCTAATTTTCTTCTGGCTTCCTGTGTGAAGTATGAGTGCAATGAGTGCCCTCAGTTTCCCTTTGCTTACAGTGCTGTGAGTTCTTTAGACACTCTGGTTTCACTTCCAGCATCAAGTGTGCTGCAGTTGTATTTCACCACATATCAACACCAAGGAAAGACTTTTAGTGGGGGTAGTACTCTCCTGGGGTTCTGAGGGCCATTTGTTGCAATAGCCTCCGAAGTAAATTACGTACCTTTGAGTGGTCAAATCACTGTAGACACATTAATTTTTATGTGTGAAATGTTGTTCTGACAAGCAAAAACACATGCAGGAACCATTTAATATGCTATGCAAATGCAACTATGTAAGTGTGTGAGTAGACTCACCTTTTGTTTTGCCTGTTGATCACCTTTAGTTTAAAAAGATTGAAACAAGACACACAAAAGTGAAATAATCACTAAACTTTGGCCTCAGCAGCAGTGTGTGTGTTTGTGTTTGTGTGTATGTGTGTGCGTGCATGTTTTTATGGCACAACCATCATCTTACGTTGAAACATGTTTTGCACTGAAGACGTTTTAAGTAGGTCCACATCATTCCTATCTGTTGTTTCCTCATGTCTCAGGTTCCTCTCTGTGCTTCCTCTCCAGTCATGCTGTGATGACGATGTAACTTGCAATTCTACAGCTGGCCACACAAAAAAACTGCCCACTTGATCATCAGTGGTGGGGGGGGTGGTTGTGCTGCTTCGCTCACAAGAGTGGGGAAAGGGAAGTCAGGCTATCTCTGGCAGGGTCACAAAATTCAAAAAAGCCACAAATGAACAAACTCTGTAATTAAGGCAATTTTGGAGAAAAAATTTTTCTCCATTTTTTTACCTCCAAGGCAGGCAGCTTTGAGTTGATTTGAGCACTGATTTGAACAATCAGCGGTCCCAAAATGACGTCCTTTTCTGTTGATGTTGTTTGTGTCCTGTGTGCGCTGGTTTCTCCAGTACAGGGTGATAGCTTCGTGTTGCTGTAGAGCACTGTAGCGACCCGTCAGTCCTGCAGCAGTTGTGATGAAGCCACTTCTGCCCGCTGCTGTTCTCACACTCACCGTCCTGGGCTACGGCGGCCTGTCCTTTCGGCCTTCCTCTCCCCATCCCGTTCACCCTGCTCCAATGGCATGACAAACTGGAATCTACACTGCCAAAGCATGCGCAGACAGCAATGCACAAATGGAGCGGCAGTAACAGCCTAAATCAAAGCGCGAGTGCAATTATAGCCACGCCTGATGATGTGTGGTAGTGAGGGATCATTTTGGAAGGGAATTGATTATAAAAAATTTGAAAATGGAAACAATGTGGGGCAGTGTATAATAAAAGATGGTGCTGCTGTTGACCTAAGGGTTTAAGTTGTGGCTGGGTCATCCATTACTCGCTCTTCCTGGTGGAAGAAAGCGGTATTTATCCCTGGCCTCCAAGGCTTGGCATTGGACATAGAGGTGTGTAATATTTGGGCCAGTTTCTTTTCCCTGAATTTATGTATTTATTTATTTTAATATTTTGTGAGTTTTCTCTTGACCTCTCATTAGCTATAGTTTGAACACCCAGGCTCTACTGTTTAGGAAATGGGTGTAACCTGTGTAGGCCAGTGGCAGTGTCCAGGCTGTGCCACTGTAGTAATCTGAGTTCATCTCTTTCTCTGTCCTCCCTCCTCTTTCTCTCTCTTTATTCTGCTTTGAGTATGTCTGTGTAGAGAGATGATTGTATCTACCTCGCACTGTCACAGTCTTTGATGTACCGGGCCACTAATGGGCTGCTTGGCCCTTTCCCAGTAAAATTGCCATGGTTTCATTACTCTCATCTTGTGGATATGGATTTGGGAAGAAAGTACACCTCTCTCTCTCTCTCTCTCTCTCTATATATATATATATATATATATATATATATATATATATATATATGATGTTGCTGCTATAGAGGACATAAAATCAACACTTCTACATGTAAGTTTCTTAAGCAACATGAGAGGTCTCAGATTTTGAAAAAGGTAAAATAGTTGGTGCTGCAATTGAGATGAGTCAGTCACAGAAATGGCAAAATTATTTGATATATCAAGGGGGACAGCATTGAAAATCATGATGGCATACACCAAACAAGGAGAAACTACATCAGGAAAGAGGAACAGTGGTCACAAGTAAAACTTCACCAATACAGATAGAAGGACACTTCACAGGATAGTTCTTGAAATCCAAAAAACAACGGCTTCAGAAATGACCATGGAACCGAATCTACACCTCTGTGACCCAGTCTCAATAAAAATTACATTGTGAGCTTCACAGATCTGATAATTATGTTAGGTCTGCCATTTAGACACTTCTTGTAACCAAGGCTGATGTACAGCCACACATAACCTGGTGTAATTAGCACAAAACCTGGACTTCAGAGCAGTGGAAGAAAGTAATATGGTAGATGAGTGGTCTTTTACTCTTTTTCCTACATCTGGACAGGTTTATGCTTGGAGAACCCAAAGGAAGCCTTCAACCCACACCTCCTGTTCCCAGCTGTTAAACATGGTGGTAGATCTGCTATTGTGTGGGTAGCCATCTCGTGGGAGTCATTGGGTCTGATTATTACTCTGAATGGTGGAAGTACGGCCAATGAACACAAAGTCATTTTAGGTGACCAGATGCACCCTATGGTGAAAGCATTGTTTTTCCCAGTTGTTCCCTTTTCACAAGACAGTAACACTCCCAAACATTCTACTAAATGGATTCAAGAGTGGCTTCATGAACATGAGGATGAACTCAAACCCCTTCCAATCACCAGATCTAAACATCATTGAACCTTTTTAGGAAATTTATAGTTATGGAACGTAAAGCGTGGAGTACATTTTGTAGATTTCTACTTCCTTCATCCTTCATCTTTCCATCTCGAAGAATGGTCCCATACCCAACAGAAACAGCTGAAAGCTCATATAATAGAATTCTAAGAAGGTTTGAAGATGTTCTGAAGGCATAGGGAGGCCCAGCTCCTTCTTAGTTAATAAATATTCGTATATTGTTTAGTGTTTCCATTATTTTGTCTAATCTCTGTATATATATGTAATGTGCATGTGTTTGTGTGCATTTCAAACAATTAATCAAGCAATTAATGAAATTATTACATAGTGTGGCCCTTAAGTGACTGCAAAGGAGTCACAGAGTTTTCACAGAGGAAATTGCTGAGAAAAAAATGCTAATTATCAGAAGCGGATGAATGTCCATGAAAAAGGAGCAACAATTATACAAGAACAACAGATCCCCTGGAGCGATAGCATTAAAAACATGGAGCTACATTGAGTCATGCTCATTTGTGAACAAACTGAGAAGCCCTGATGCAACACCTCTCCAATTATACTCAGTAAGACATTGCATGCAGTATTTGATCTTGAAGGGACAAAAACCCCAAAAAACCCTTTATCAGCAAAGATGAGGCAGTCATTAGGCAAAACTGTGACCACTTCCTCATGGTCCTCCAATGAGTGTATCTTTCACCTACAGAATACATAGGCTGCAAAAAGAGCTGTTGTGTAGCAACGCTGATGAAATGTCAGAGGAAATAAGACAGAAATAAAACACGGCATATAGAGCTTATTTTGCCCTTCAGGAAAGGCAGCTCAAACACACTCGTTCTCTTTGCCTCTCCACCCTTATCTCTCTCGCTTTCTCTCTCTCTCTCTCTCTCTCTCTCTCTATCTGCAATAATGCGTGAAGGTGACAATTATTAACACTTTCTATCTGATTTGGTAAATTTAAACGCGTTAGACGTGTCACTGCCATTGTAAATGTGTATATTTCTTTGACTATACACATTTTTATATTTGCGTGGGAGAGGACAAGACTAGATCTTTGCACTGATGTTAAGGTATTTTAGGTCCCATGGAAACTCCACAGACAGCATGCATTATTGTAGCTTTGCTTTTGGATAATGCCTGGCTTTAAATCGCACTCGATTTTGCAGACCTAAGCCTTACTCTGCGTATGGGTGGGATGAAATATTGCCAGTAGCTTGTACAGGAGGGTGCCATTGATCACACATGAATCTCCAAAGTGGCATATTTCTCTTATAGCCTGTTATTCACTTCTCGTAGTGCTCTCGCAGGAAGAAATAAAATATATGAATAATTCTTTTTTTTTTTTAAATTATCATCAGTTATACAGAAAGGCACCAGCATTGCAGGTAGATACTGTTCATTGGGCCACACCCTCAGGGGGAGGAGCACCACGCCCTACAGTGTCAGCAGCCATGTGACTCTGGGGAGACAGGAAGTGCCACGCCTCACTGGTTGAAATATTGCTGTGCGAAATGAAATGGTCGTCACTGGATGGTGATGCTAGAGAAGCTCCACCACTGCTCTGTTCACTCATCCAGTGAACTGTGAGACAGCTGCTATGGTGCTAACTTTGTCATTCAGAATCAGGTCTCTGTTAACCAGCTCTGGCTGACAGATTTGCAATGGATGAATTATTCAGCATTTCCTCCTCAGAGCATATGTTTTTTGATGAAGACGAAGGATTTGAGATTGAAAGCTCCAGTCCACCGCACAGTGGTAACCACTTTGCAACCGAGTCTCACCGCTCATGTGAGTGAGTGGAGCTGGGGAGGAGCCTCTGTGTGTTCTTGCACGGTTGTCTAGTGACGACCTCATGAAGTATGATAAAGCACTGATACTGATCTGATAGTGCTCCAGCGAACAGCTGGTGCTCCTTAAGCTGGTTTGTTACATTGAGGCTGAGGTGTTTCCTCAAGGTGTGGGAAAGGGGAGCTGGATTGTGCCTCCTCAACCTCAAAGTCACGAGAGAGAGAGGCTGATGCCTGGGAGGAATTTCCTCATTATCCCCACAATGATTGGACCCAGGCAGCAGGGTGTGAATACCCCTGAATCCAACCCGCAGAGCCCCAGCGGTCAGAGGCTACTCCAAACACCGTCAGGCACACGACAGTGTCCAGACTCATTCTGCAGCCACCCCAGCAGCTGCCAGATAACGAGGGGAGAGCAGATGACCCTAACGAGGGGGTTATCTGTTAACTGCAATTAGCCGAACATGCTGCATAGAAAGCCCGTGGGGACGTGATGTCTAACAGTGTAGCTTATGCTTGCTAAGACTGACACCGCACTGAAGTATTATGTGTTTGGTCAGAGTTATGAAATATGAGATATGGTGAGATATGAAATATGAGATATGAAAGCCTACAAGCAATCATCTGCAATCATCTTTCAGGACCACGGTCACGGAGAGGTTGGGTTCAACAGGTCAGACTTCAAACTGTAGAAATACGTGTTCAGTGACAGCATCGATGCATAGTGAAACTGTTTCACATAGTTAACTCAAAATTAAGTTTATGAGTTTATGAACTGTAACTAGTTTTTTTTTTTTTTTCTCATTAATTTAAGAGCGAGCTGTTTTTGGAAGGAATAAACTCATGAAGTAGAAGAGGTCTATTTGAGGTAAAGTACAGAGTGTGTTGCAAATAAAGACATTTTGTCCTGCTGTGTTGAAGTGTGGGATTCATTCAGGATAATGATTTTGCCTCTGCTGTGTGTCTGCTGTCACTCATACAGAAAGCATTAAACTGTCACGTGGTGTATGACTGTTAAATTTTAAGTCAAACAGTAGAAAGCATATTTAGTTTTCTTGGAATGGTGTGGAGGCATTCATGTTGTATGTGATGTTTATGTCTATGAGTGTCTGGGACAGAAGACATTGTGGGGGTTGACAGTACAATCCCTGTTCCACACCCACAGGAAGGTCATTCTGCATTTTTGTACATTTTCTTCCCAGGACAACATGGGCGCTTCGGTATAATTAGTGTGTGTGTGTGTGTCTGTGTGTGTGTGTGTGTGTGTGTGTGTGTGTGTGTGTGTGTGTGTGTGTGTGTGTGTGTGTGTTTTGAACAGTAGGCTCCCTGTCTGATTGGATGAGAGGAGCATTGATGACAGTTTTCAGCTGTGTCCTCATGATGTCATCACTGCACATGATCAGAGAGTGGGATGGTGTTTTTATAAATGCAGAGTTGTTCTCTCCCCCAGTCTGTCTGGCCTGATTGTATTTAATGGCTCATAATGTGGAGGGAAAGTGTGTCCCACTGTTCACATGAAGCTGATGGGGACTCATGCTAATGTACAAGTATAGACTTGTGCTTGTGCTCGTCTGTTGGTTAACATGAGACTTGCTGCGCAACAAACACCTCATGCACTCACTGCCTAGCTGGACATAGCATTGAATTAATGTGATTATTATGCCCTAAAATCACAACATAGTTGATGGCTGCCATGGGGGGGCAGTAGCTTGGGGAGGAAACTCAGAGTGGTTTTCTCACACAGCAGACATTGAGTTGCCCGGGCATTCGAGGCAATCAGAGCAATGAAGAAAAAAAAACACACCACGATATTGCAAAAGACAACGTGCTGCTGAAGTCTTTGATAGTGTGATAACATACCGCTTGCAATTTTGTTACGTGACCCTAACGCAATATCAATTCACACATGAACTCCAGAAGTATTTATCGCACACATCACACATCACACTTTGCCCCCGGAGGGTCCCCTGCTCTCACCCTGATCTGTACGCGCAGCAAGCAAAACTCAGTGCCGTTTGTGTTAGCATTTCATTTTTCACTGTGGAAATTGGAAGTGTTATGTGTTTGTGAACAGGTGAACCGGAGTTCTAATTTTGGAGAAAGTGAAAGGAAGGGGTCGCCCAGATGGGAACTCTGTTTGAGACCTGGCCTCTTTCCCCGTGGCCGAACCGCCTCTCTCTCTCTCTCTCTCTCTCTCTCTCTCTCTGTTTCTCTCTTGTTCTTAAAAGAGTCACTGTGCAATGTTGATGAAAATTGGGAGGAATGAATGAATGTGACCTGAGGGACTAATCTGAAACGTACAGTATTTGTCTTTGACGTGAAGGATGGTTAAAAGCCTCAGTCTCTACTTGTCTCCCTGTGAAAAGAGAGCAAAGAGTGTTGCTGTTTCTCACAGGGGGCTGTAATTATAAACACAGGAGGGTGGTAGTGAGATTAGCTCTTTCACTTTGGCCTTATTCACCCCTGTCTCTCCCCCCTTTCACAGTATACATCATAATCCTCTGCAAAAAGAAGTGGCCCTCTCAGGCAACAGGGTGTCCCATGTGGCACGTTTCTTTAGTGATGGGGCTGCTCCCTCCAAGGCAGAACTGGAGGCTGTATTCATTGCTTCACTTGTGACATTTGTTTGAGCTTATGTCCAGGATGTGCTGAGACTACACACATCAAAGTGACACCAAACAGCAACTGGAGAAACTCCCTCCTCATAGAATCTGTGACATGAATCTATGACTCAGATCAGATTAGCACTCTTACTGATTTAAGGGCCCCCGAGCGCGTGTGTGTGTGTGCGCGCGCATATGCGTGTACACGAATGCTGAGCGTGATGGTGTGGGGTGGGGGCACGTTTGTGTGTCTGTCTGACCATCTGTCTGTCCTGGAAATTAAACAGAAAGGCTCCGCTAAATGTTTCTGTGCACTCAAAGAGCGTGCGAGAGAGAGAGAGAGAAAGAGACAAGTGGGTGACTCGCATCTCAAAACAGTCAGCGCAAAAGGCAGTAAGTCACGGTACAGTAATTATGCAGGGACTTGCACTGTACAGTAAGTTACTGCGCTGAAGTCAAAGCTCCTGTACTCAAAGCAGAGGTTAAGTTGCAGCACTGACATCTCAGCAGAGATAAATCACTGTTCTGAAGTCAGAGCAGACATGAGTCACTGTGGTGAAGCTACTGCAGAGATGGATCACTGTAGTGGAGTTAAAACAGAGGTAAGTGAGTGTGCTTGGGTAAAGGCAGGGGTGGATCAGGGCTCTGCAGGGGCTGTTGGCCCTCGGCGCAGCAGTCAGCGCCCTGTGCCGCCGCTTTCTCGCCGGCTGCGTTACATCATAGTGTAATAAGAGGTGTTTGACTCAGGCAGCAATAAACAAACAGGCGTAATTGAGCAGTGTACTCTGCTGACTTTGCTGTCTCCCTCCTGCTCTCCAGAGAGAGAGAGAGAGAGAGAGAGAGAGTTCTCAGCCAGTCAGGTGACTGTCTGATCCAGCAGGCCGTCGCAGACTTGTAATAAGTTCACCCCGCCTACATCAGAGATCTTCTAATGTCTGGCTGCAGCCTCAGAGCTGTGTCTGTCTGTATGTGGGGACACCAGCATTCCTGTTCAGTCTGTGTGTGTGTGTGTGTGTGTGTGTGTGTGTGTGTGTGTGTGTGTGTGTGTGTGCACCTACACATACCTGTTGCGCCTCCTTAGAGGTTTGTGTTTGTGTGTATTGTGTCACTTCTTGGTTCCTTTAAATGAAACGGATCACATGGTTTGCCTTATTTGGTCCGTCCATCTTCAGCCATCTTGATTCTTGTCCTTGTAAGGATGTGGTACGATCACTCTTAGCCTAGGAATTTTACAATTCCAATGCATCAGTTTGGCAGTCCTCTTGGTAGAGGACTGCAATGACTGTGTATTCTGTAAGTGGGAGTGGTGTTCATGTTTTTACCAGTCGACAAAGACATTGATGTTGCTGATGTTGAAAATGTTTAGTATGATGTTAAAACATTTTAGAGTGAGGTTGGAGACCTTTGGAAGATGCTGGAAATACATGTAGTCTGGGAAGATTCTCACCTGTTGAAATAATTTTTATGTTACTACCTGATGGCGTGGGCTATGCAGAATGAGGGGAACTCTGTAGAGAGCACAGTGCTACCTGGGCCTGTTCACATGGCCCCTTGCACCTGTATGAGGTGCTACTCTAGGTGCAAGTAACTCACAGATGTTGGTCTGGTAGACCATTTCCGTTTAAAAAGAAGTTTGAACATTCTCCCAATGTGGTCCAGTTTTACTACTTTGAAATTTCTGTCAGATGTGAATCTAACTGCAAGTTAATATCCAGAAGTCATTAATATGTTGACTCATGGCATTCATTAACTTCTTTGTTATACACTTAAAAGTCCAAGCAAATAGTTTGTAAGTAGTTTGTTGAGGTGGCCCTTAAGTCTTCAAAGGTTGACCGTGTGATTAATCTTTGAAGGTAGCCTGACACAGTACATGTAATTTTTCAGAAACATCTGGTGTTCATCACATGAGAGATATGTCTTAATAGCAATATCCTAGTTGTCTGATCAATATTTGAATTTTGACATTGCTTGAGGATGTCCTGTTTGAAACTCTGCGAGAAGCTGACACCAAAGCAAGTCAGTGGGAAAATGTCATGATCGCAGCAGGAAAATGTTTTTGCGTTGGTCCAGCGTCTCTGAAAGGGGCTCTGACGGATGCAGGAAGATCAGCCTTCATTATGTGCCGGTAGACAGTGAGCTGCTGACAGTTTGGAGGGGAGAGGCACAGGCTGAAGCTGAGGCAGTCTGTTATCGATGCCTGCCCCATGTGCAGTGCACATTTCGCACCAGTGCTCTCTGAGGAGGCACCCAGATGACCGAGGAATTCGGTAGCTGAAAAGGTGAGAAAAGTAAGGATATTAAAACCATCCCCAAGTAAAGCAAAGCGGAACAAAGGTTTACTGGAGATCAAACAGATGTGAAAAGGCCCAGATCTGTCTTTGAAAAGGTAGAGCTCAGAGGAAGAGGGAATTTACTTTTTTGAAAATTCTGATGACTACAGTAATAAATATCATGTATATAGCGTCACTCATGCATCTGAAATTGCTTTAGAGTGAAGGGGTAGCTCTTTCCGCCACCATAGGGTAGCACATTTCACTGTGGGAAATACCTCAGGAAAAATAATGTCACCACTTTATCGTGTGTTAAAATAATTGGAAGGATCTGGATTCATCTAGATGCATTTCATAACCCATGTCAGCATACTTAGCACAGAAACTTTTATTTTACTTTATTTTACAGCTGTGGTTCATGCAGTGACAAGATTGTTAGTCTGTTTCCTTTTTCCTTTCACCAGCTCTCAAGGTCATGCTGAGAGTTAGGCTTGGGTAATGTCCACAGCATAACCATTATCAGCTATGACAGCTGTCAATTATGTTGCTTGTTATTTATTGTAAGCACAAGTGTTATATATGTGTGCTAGCATGAACCAGGGACAGGAGGGTACTCATTACTGTTAAGGTATTGAAAGTGACCTTGGGATTCTAATCTGTGTTTCACTAGGGACCGCAGACACTGCCTCACAGCAAGCGCAAGCGCATCGGCGTGTTTGTTTTCTCTGTGCATTGTGTGTTTGTGGGTCAGTGGGCTGGGTCATGGCCGCACCTCGGTGTGTTTGTGTGTGGAGTAGATTGTTTCATATGATGTTGTCTTCATTGTGTTCCCTCGGATCACAGGTGAAAGGAGGGCCTCCTTTTAATATACCTACTTCAGCACGCTGTCATAACCTACAGATAACTATAAAAACAGATAAACGACGACGATAAAGATGGCTACTGTTAGCGTTATGCTCATTGCGATGTTTTTGTATATGGTATTCCACTGGTGAAGAATGCAAAAGCCAGTCAGTGTTCTGTTAAAAGAAACAAAGCAGCAATTAGGACAGAGATGGAGTGCTTGGGAAGAGCTGACTGACAGTTTTCTGGTGTGAGGATAGATTCTGCTGGCTGACAGGAGATTGTTATCATTATAGGTCATTATCATTATCACTCTCAGCTTCAGGCCCATAGGATCTGATGAGGAGCTGCGTGGGAGCTCCAGATCATGACAGACAGAGCATGCACATGTGGATATACACATGTGTTACATATGTGTCAGGCTTAGCAGACACTCTGTGTCCAGATCCAGTGTGTACATTGCGTATCTTGTAATGTATGTTACCCATTTGTACGGCTGTGTACACACTGAGGCCATTCGGATGAAGTACCCCGCCCAACAGGCACAGCGACAGGGCCCAACCTGGCAAACAAACTGGCAGCCTTTGGGTTACAAGTGCTGATCCTTACTTACTGATTTAAGGGGTCCGTGTGTGTGTGTGTGTGTGTGTGTGTGTGTGTGTGTGTGTGTGCGTCTGTCTGTCTGCCTCAGTTTGGAAAAGCAGATCTGTAAGCACAGCAGCTTATTGAAAGCCTGAGATATAAGGTAGTTTACAGCTCCTTTATTAAGCTGTGATTTGAGAAAGTTGAGAGAATTGTGTGAAAGACCCTCAGGCGATACTGGGCTTATTGGGGTTATATTAAGGTTATGCTAAGCTTGCAGTTTAAGCTTTGATGTTGGAGGTTTACTCTGATTACACCCCCAACAATGAATGCACTCTTTATAACAGTATACTGCAAACAGCATTTCAGTAACAGTAATTCATATCGTCATTTTCACAATTTAAACAAAATTATTGTTTTAATATTAATATTAATTTTATAAATTAGTATTTTAATTCTAAACCCTCAGTAAGGTGTCTTGAGAATTAATATGTCAGCTTCAGTAGAATGAGAGTTTGCTGTTAATGTGATTTGAAAGTTCCTTCAGTTGAGACGGTTCTAGCTGGCTCTTGCTTATCAAGCTGTCAAGCAAGTATGTTGACTATACATGGCTGTGAAGAACTCTCACTAGGCATATTTTCACACAATTTCTTGTCCGTGGTGACGTAAAACAGGTTTTGGGGCGGGTAAGGGCGGGGGCAGTGATGGTCTGTAACAGGTGGCCGTGTGTCATCCGTTCCCGCAGAGATCGGCCGGGTACGGAAGGACATGTACAACGACACGCTAAACGGGAGCACGGAGAAGAGGCCGTCGGAGCTGCCGGACGCCGTGGGACCCGTGGCCCAGCTGCAGGAGAAGCTCTACGTGCCTGTGAAGGAGTACCCTGATGTGAGTAACCAGTGGCCTGCCATGGGGCGCAGGGGTGACGGGTTAGAGGTGCTTACCTGTCGTAAGCCCCAGAGGGATCAGAGCACTGCTGTAGCTCCCTTACAGAAAATACATAGTGTAACCACTAGGGCTGTACCCGACTCAGAATTTTGTCAGTTGAATCGGATTTGGCTGTTCAATATGACGATTCGACTATTCGTTTTTTCATATTTTTTTCATCTCCCTTTCGCGCGTACGGTCACACCAGTGTGATTAGCCGTTTAGCGCGTATAGTAAAACCAGTGCAATTAGAAAACTAGAAAAATTCTACCTAATTTTAGCTTTGAGGAAACAGCGATTTAACATTAAAATATATCACAAATGCTAACTGAAAATTATGAAAAGCTTAATAACACTAATGAAAACATAACGAACCGTGTAATGTAACACGGGCGCTACAAAACATAAAAAATAAGTTACGTGCGAAAGGGTTAAATTAGCCGTGTAAATAGACTATCATCTGATGAAATGGTTCAACTGGGAGGACTGAGACATGAACGTTTATTTCAATAACAAGATACCAAAATTTCATGAATGCTTTCGCTGTCAAGGCATGTTGCTCGGCAGTTTTCAATGACACATGTTTGCATGTAGTCTAATCCTTTACTTTGACACCGATAAAGTCACGTCACGATTAGTTCAAACAAAGCTTAGTTTTTTGCTGTTTTTTTAATTAACACTAAATAAAACGTGACAAGTTTTCAATGTTAGCTGTGTGCAGTTATCAAGGCAAGCAAGCTAGCTAGCTAGCTAGCTGGCTACCTAGTGGGTTAAAGGGAACCTCAGGACTGCTGATGTCCAAGTTGTACCTAGCTAGCTAGCTGCATTAAACGCGATGATAAAACTTGCTACGTGACGTATATTCAGAAGAATATAATCGTTTGTAAAGTCCATGCACATTAACTAATTAAGAGGTGGTCTCAGTTGTAGACAGACCTTGAGAATCGTAGCCAAATATACTTTAATTCCTGAGCAAGTCCAGGGCTGAATTTCTTTCCCAGTACACCCCTGCCTGCATTATATGTATAGTAAATCTGCCCAGATTATTGCTGAACGGCCGCATAGCTGTCCTTCAAAAGTTCGAAATCCCGCCATACTTTAGACTTCTTCTGACACATGGTTATAGCTAGCCTAGTTTACCAACCACTCCACTTCAGGTTTCAGCTTATCTCATCAGTTAACCACCAACGCATGTTGTCACGTTGATTTTTTTTTATCAAGCGCGCCAGCTAGCCCTGGTAGAATATAAAAATATATTTATGATTCCCCTTATTTATAATTCCTCACTGAAATGTTATCCCTGTGCATTTTTGTAAGCTTCTATCTGTTTTATCCTGTTATTGTAATGCACACTGACTGACCAAAAAAAAAAAAACGACTGCTCAACTTGAAGAATCTCAGTCGACTGACAGGTCTCCGACAGATGATTCGACTCTTCGACTTTCAGGGGGCAGCCCTAGTAACCACAATGTATTACTACCCAGGTATTGCTGGGGTTTCCAGGGAAAGATATGATAACCCACACACAGGTCAGTTATCTGAGAAGGGGAACCCCTTTTGTTTTCTAAAGACAAATTGAAACTTTCAAACAATGTGGGCTGCTGGCCTTATCCTGATCTAAGACGTCAGTAACAGAATGGAGATTACCTCACCATGGCTGCCAGGTGCCCTCAGCGGTGATAACCCTGCTAACTACAGCACACTCCTGTTTTTTATCCTGCTGCTCTGATGGGGTTTGCAAGGTCTGCTGGGAAATCTGGTCGATGATTGCCGTTCAGTCTACAGCAACAGTGTACAGTGGTAGAACCCCCAACTGTGTTACCATGAGTTGGAAAATGTTTGAACCAGCTGTTTGGGGCTGCTTACCATACTTTCTATCATATATTTGTTGCTGAGGTTGGTATGTACAATTCAGTCTTTTCACACGGGCCATTTTCCCACTCAGATAATGTTGTCATGTTTTTCAGTGCTTTTCAGTTTAACCAGTTCAGCTGTGTACATTGCTTTTCATATGTGTGTGTGCCTTTACTGGGAGGGATTCATGCCAGAAACATGCTGTGTTCTGGATGTAGTTTTTTTGACTTCCTTCTGCGAATGTAAATGACAGGATTAGGTGTGTTGAGCGTATGGATTTCTGTTAATTCTTTTCCTCTTCCAAGCGATATCGAATTTGAGCGTGTATGTATGGTAGCCCAAACATTTGCCTGTTTATCTTAATCTCTTCAATGATTGCATTCTGTACATCCTTAGTCAAGTGGGACTCTTGAGCTCAGGGCTGATTGATCCCAATTAACACAGGTCCATTAATCAAGACAATGGGGATTTGTGCTTATGGACGCATACAGATTTCAGTTATGTTATGGATTGATTTGCCTACACCCTTGTAAGAGGTGAGTTATATGAACGTTACAGACAATGCTTAGAAATATTCTTGGAAACCCATTTTGTCTGTACAGTGCACAGAGGTAGTTGGGACCTCCCCTCAGGGTACAAGAGTAATACTAATCATGTCAACACATAGCTACCTCAACTTTGCTGACATTGACTTGGCTGCATGCATGCCAAATTATTATGCACGCAGCATGGTAATATGAATGTTTCATGTGATCAAAAGACAGTGGCACTCTGAACTTTATTTTTAATACTCTAAGAACATTTAATGAACAGGCTTGTCATTTTGCATATGTTCTGAAGTGTATCTACCACTGTGTCAAGGCTGGTGTTGAATACTTGAAAGGTCTGTGCTTCTGTTACAAATCTCGGCAAGCTACTACACGCATATATAACTCTCAGCATGAAACAAAATATCAGTACGTGTCAGGAGGAAATTTACCTTGAACTAATTTCCACCTATACCCTCTTGTTCTGCTGACAGAACCCAGCTTGAAATAGCTTTCTGTAGCCCTCTTTATTAATCCTTTTTAAAAATTAAAAAGCCTCAATCAAATACCCCCTGAGTCTCCTTTTGAGGGTGAGGAGATTAGGTGTCCCAGGTCTCTCTGGGTGTTTGAATTCCACCTAACATGAAACAAAAGCACAGAGTATAAACAGGACTGTGGCACTGTGGCTGCTGGTTTGAATCTCATAAGAGACGCTTCTGTTGTAGTGGAGCAAATTCATGATTTCTCCAGTGCAATAAGCTGCAGTATAAAAATGCAAGCCATTTAACTACGTTGTCCACAAAACAAATAATACATTATTACACTATATTATTTATCAAACAAAAAAACAACAAACAGAACAACAGCAACAATGGTAGTAGTAGTAATAATAATAATAATAATAATAATAATAATAATAATTATTATTATTATTATTATTATTATTATTATTAGAGATGCACGATAACTATCGGCACCGATAATTATCGGCCCGATATTGCAAGAAATTATGTCATTCAGATAACTCCGATAATAAAATTTTCGCCGATAAATAGAACCCATATAAGAAACCTAAATTCCTTGGATAATAATAATAATAATAATAATTATAATAATAATAATAAATGTTCATTTGAAAAATTGGAACTGTTCTTGTTTTTATTGTGATTACAACAGTAGGGATATCATTTATATTTGGTTAGGAAAGAGGCAGAGCTATAATGTTAAATTCATCTCACTACATCTTAGCCTTTCTTACACTCAAGTAGGGATGCACGATATAGCCATCAAGATTTATTGCACAGCTATTTTTAGCGCAATAACAGCTATCCCTGGTATGTGGCGTTAGTTTTTTCCCCGTATGTTTTTCAGCGGCTGCGGGTGAGCTGGAAACAGGGGAAGCGGAAACACTACCTTTAAATCTATCATTACTTTCAGCCTGTTCCCCTTTATCCTCCTTGATTAACAATAAAACAAATAATTCACAGAATAATTGACACCAATCGTTAATAAATGATTATGCTCGCGAAACAGTGCAGATTGTCTGTAGTTTGTGTGCTTTCGAAAGCGACAACGTGAGATTGTATAATTAACAAGGATGGCATTTATCGATTTAAATTACTTTAAATGCTCAAAATAACAAGGATGGCAATTTGAATAATTAAGTGGCAAGTAATCCCAAATCTTTCTCTTAAATGTTTCAAATTATAGCTTTCTTGTGTTAAACAATTCAAATTACAAAACGGAGCTAAATTTAGTTAAATCGATTTAAATTACTGAGAATAAACTTTCAGGTTAGGTTGAGTGCAATGAACAATAACGTTTAGAACACAGACCTCACAAAAGCTGTGATGTGTCATGAGCATTTAACGTAATTTACATCGATAAATGCCATCGGGGAAAAAAACACAAACCGGGGATAGCTGTTATTGCGCTAAAAATAGCTGTGCGATACATCTCGATGGCTATATCGTGCATCCCTACACTGGAGTGTGTATATAAACTATAAAAAATGTTATCGGTTATCGGTATTGGTTATGAGAAGCAGGAATTTATCGGTTATCGATATGGGTTGTAAAAAACAGTTATCGTGCATCCCTAATTATTATTATTATTATTAATTTTATGGAGACCTATAGGAGGAATTTTTTGTATTATTTATTTATAAAGGCCATCACTGTGCAGCAGTGTTGGGTGTAGTGGAAAGCTGTGTGGCGTAATGGTAAAGAGCATTATTAAAGGTTAAGGTTGTAGTCATTAGATATGTATACTTTTATGGATTTAAGGAGATTTGTATCTTACACTGTTTGTATTTTGATACGTAAGTAGCTAGTTGTGCAAGCTAAGAAAGCAGGGTACGACGTTAGCCAGGCTGGTGGGTGTAGTTGAGCACACCTTGTGAATGGGCTTGGTTGAGCTGGTCGTGGTGGGTGGGCGGGTTTGCAGGGAGGAGAGGAGCGCTGGTGGGGCGCTGTCCTTGTCGGGGGTCCCTCGCAGCTCTGAAGGACAGACGAGATCCCGTGGGAGGTGGCTGGGGGTTAATTGACAGGAATGAGAGAGATAAGGTGAGAGCATCTTCAATCATTCTGCGCCGAGCACATAGTATCCCACAGTTCCCCTTGTTTAGGAGAGGGGGAGAGAGGGGAGACTGGTCTCTGGCCAATCTCCTGCCAGGGTGCTGTCGTCACGGGGGTTGGGAGTGTGCTGAGAGTCTGCCAGTTGTCTTTACCTTGCAGGGCAACGTTCATCAAGCGCAGATAACCCCCTTTTATACACGAGGATGAACAAGGGATTTGAGCTGGTGCATTGTCTCACTTGGGTTTACATTCTGCTACCATCACATATCCCACCAGTCCTCCGCACTGCTCCACTGTGGGGAAGCCAAGGCTGACTTTCCTCTGACACTAGAGTCTGCAGCAAGAGACAGAGAAAGGTAGCTGTGTTACTGTGCCAAGGACCTGCATTTGAAATATTTCTCACAGCTTGCTGGTTTGTGTCATAGCTGTTATCCTTTGGTTACCTTGAGAGCCTGCCTGAGACCCCCTCCCGTGACGAGAAGGACAGTCTTCTCTTTTCCAGCACTTTCCAAACAGGAAGCAGATGGCAGGAGAATACCTGGGTGTAGAATCAAAGTGACTTCAACAGGAGAAAAGGGGAGGTCCTGATAATGCTGGGAGACAGGAGTTATTTCACTTCAAATTTTAGTTTTCAGCTCCTTGATGAATCACTGCAAGTAAAGATGATGTCATCAAAAATGGGGTTAGGGGGTTTGAGCATGGGGGGCAGAAGTTAGGAGGGAGGGTGGGGATAAGCGCTTGTCTTGGAGCAGCAGAAGCCGGTAGCTGTGCTGTACGTGTCCGGCTCTCTCCCTTGGCCATTACCCTGTCTCTGTGCAAAGCCATGATAAATGTGACCAGTCTCTGTTATGAGGCGCATTCTAAAGTTTCTGGGGCAGCAGTGCTACGGCTGGGAAATGAATTTGGCCTGAGTGCATTGTACTGCGTAGCTCTTGGCAGCCCACCCTGGCTCCAATTTAGCAGCCACATTAACAGGACAGGGAGTAAACAGAGGAGCTGTAGAGAAATATTGCCTCATTCAATGAGAGTTTTTTTTTGTACATTCTGTTGTGATTTGAATGTCTGTGGGGGGTCTGAATCTATTAATAGGCCTGTTCGCAGTCTTAGGCTCAGTGTTGCGAAAGCTCGCAATTCCTTGGTGGAGGGGTCTGTCTCTGTGATGCAGGTCTGCTGCTGTCTGCGTGCGTCTCTGAGTCTCTCATGCGGAGAGAGATGATGAGCAAAAATCAGTGTTTATTAATTATTATGGCTGTCTGGGACTCAGTAGTTTCACGTGGATGTTCACTTTAGGAAAGAATGAGTGTGTGTATGTGTGTGTGTGCACGTGTGTATGTGCACGTATGTGTGTCTGTGTCTGAGAGTGTGTCTGTGAGCGAGTGAGTGTATGTGTCTGTGTATGTGTATGAGTGTGAGTGTGTGTGTGTGGGGGGAAGAATTTTTTGGTCTCAAAGTCTGGGATGATTTTGGCCTCATCTTCACTGGAAAATGAATAATCAATCAGTCAATCAATGGATGAATGGTTGAATGAATGTGCCAGGATCAGTCAAAGTTACAGTCATCATTGGACTTTTATGTCTCCTCATAATTACTTTGGACCCAAAAAAGCAAATTAATGCTAATGTTTTGCTACAAACCAAACCATAAGTTCAACAAAGTCAAGCTGTTACCCCCTGATACAATGTGAACTTTTCAGAACTGTCATAAAAGTGTGACTTGCATTTGACTGGATGGAGGGGGTTATCTGCGCCCTTTTGTTCAGCTCTTGTCTTTCCACAATAATGAAAACAAAAGACGTTTTGAAAAGGAGTTCGGGATGAGTGCTATTACAGTCCGTGAAATGATTAATTTTCCTATTAGCCGCTCTCAGGCATTTATCTTCATAACGAGATGCCTCTAAGCCATTTAGGAACCGCCTTGCTTACTTTCTCCCATGACCTTAATGAGGTCCGCTCTGTGGATTGTTGTACTTTAAGGAAAACATAATTAAGATCTATTGTTCACACTTATTAAACAGTACAGGTACTTTTACCTGATAATAGGAATACTGTGGCGTACAAACAGGTGTTATTGTTTTGTTTTTGTTTCTTTACATTTTCTATTAATTTTTTATTTTGGATCGGGAGAATTAACCCAGATAGTGAGCATGAACTGTCACGGATTCTCTCCATCTGTCTCTCTCCGCCTCGATCTCGAAGGTCTCCCGATGTGGTGACGCAGGCAGGAAGATCCAGCGCGGGTGACCAAAGTTCCTCAGCACTTTGATATCATTTCATGTGTCAGGAGCTGGATGGGGACGCTTCCGGGACTCTCTTCCAGGAAGTATTGTTTCTTGTGGAGTCTGAGAATGTAGGCCGGCTTTCAAGTCTCTCCTTATCGCTGGAATATACCAGCGCATTCCTTCCTTTTCTCTTGCTCCGTCCATGGCTGCATGCCTTGGGTGCTTCAGGCACCACTGGCTTCCCAGACACCTGGAGCTTCTTTAAGGAGGAGGAGATGTGAATATGAACAGTCATTATCAAACTGAGTGCAGGTGGCTAACGAGGGCAGAGGTCTTGTAAAGGAATTGAAATATATTAGCATGACGTGATGAAAGCACATTCAGACACACACCCACACACACACGCACACACATTCTCTCACACACACACACACACACACACACACACACACACACACACACACATAGGAATAAATGAGATCAGAGCTAAATATACCGTGCCAGGTTGGTGTGACCCCTCAGCACCTGCTGGTGGCTCCGTGCGCTTGTGGCTGTGAGGCAGTGAGCTTTAAAAGGAAGAGAATGCATTGTGACCCTGAGCGAGAAGCAGCTGCCGGCTTTATCACTCAGCTCCTCTGACAGATAAGGTTAACCGCTTCAGAGAGAGACGCAGGGCTGTCGCGTCCCGAAAACAAAACCTGCGTTCCTGTCTGCTGCTGCTGCGAGCCTCCCGTCCTGAAGAACAGCAGAGCTTCAGCTTTGCAGACACCCTGTCGAGCACTGCTGTCGTGCTTCATCAATGACCCCGGCCTGCGTGCCTGGGTGGGCGTGTCGTAAGGGCTCATCTCTGCGACCTTGCAGAGGAAGAGGATGTTTGTTCACATTCCTGCAGATGGGCTTTCCCTGCGTCTCTCTCAATCTATTTCAGTTTCCCCTTTAGTCTTAACAATGATTAAAAATGCTTACCCAAAATATACTTACAGCCCAATGTGGAAGTAACTAAGAAGAAGTGACTGAGAAAACAGGAGAAACTGTGCTGAAGGAAGTTGAGAAATAGAGAAAGGTAGTTATGCAGGTTTTAGTCATTTCAGTACCGAGCTGGTGTGAGGCTGTTAGCCACTGGGTCTTCGGCCTTCATAAAGCCCTTAGCACACCTTTCTTGGCCTGCTCTTTCCACTTCACTAATCATTGAGTCACAATTTCATAAACCCCTGGATCAACGATCAACATTTGTTTGAGGAAGAAAGGAACCCCTCCCTTTATGCGAAATAAGTCGAAATAAAGGGCGAATGTAGATTAAATCCAGGGGAGGTGCATGTTATGTGCAACACAAATGTGAATGCAGGTGAAAAGGCATCATATCAGCCCACACCTGCTGTCACACAGCACAGCGCGCTCGTGGCATGCTCGTTAACGTGTCTGCTGTGACCGCTGATCTCCTAGCGGGATGCCTGACTGGGACAGGCAGGAATTGTGTGTGGAAGGGGCTGTGGCATCCATGGGGGGCCGAGAGTCAGATGCCAGTGTTCAGAGCTGCTAAGCACGCGGGACGTTTGCTTTATTTCTGACGGTTTGATTTAGGGTCAGATGAGGTATTGCGCTCAGACACGCGCTGGAGAAGCGTCAGGTGTGGACAGGTGCTGCACAGTCCCGAGAGAAGGGAGACTCAGCTTCTGTAATGTAGCCAGAACTCCCCACGGTTACTGTGAAGTGAGAGGTATCGGTTTCCCTGCTGTTTCCCAAATTTGAGGTAAACCCTGGATAGCGGGGGAATGTTTGTCATCGTGAGCAAGGTCAGGTCTGTAGCTTGTAAATACAGCAGCTAAAAAACTGCTAATATGTGTAGCCTTCTTCTTGTACAGGATGTTGACTTGAAAATCACCTTCCTCATAAATAACTTATTTATATTTATATTTTATTTATATCAGAGTGCTTACATGCCATTAAAAGAGGACACCGTAATTCCTGGTGACTGTAAGATGGACTACGACTGCACAGACTACTGACAAACCAGCAGAGAGAGCTTTTCTCAGATTGGAGATAAAAGATGAAAATATTCTCCAGAGAGGAAGTCAAACGCAGCCCCACGTGTTTACATCAAAGCCCCCGTTTATTTAGTGTAGAGAGTGCTGTGAGTCTCTGTGTGCTGCCCCTCAAAACATCAGAGATATCATTCCCACATGAACTAACAGCTAACTCCAGCATGTGTGCTGCACTGTGTTACATCCCTAAACTTTATTAGGCAGGAGTCAGGCCTGACTGTTACATCATGCATTCAGAGAACTCTCAGTGATCACATATAAACTACACCAGAGAGCCGCGGTCCATGCATCCTCTTAACGGCGCAATCTCTTATTACATACATTTCATGTACAAGTGTTCCCTGCTTTATGACACAGAGTGTTCTTCTAAATCCCTTCCAAAAGTAGATCATGAGGAATTGAATTTTCCCCTACTTGCAACATTATAAGCACGAGTCATGTTCCTCTTATCCAGAGCGATTTACATAGGCTACAGTTTTTACATGTTATCCATTTATACAGCTGTATGTTTACTGAGGCAATTCTGGGTTAAGTACCTCGCCCACAGGTACAGCAGCAGTGCCCCAGCAGGGAATCAAACCAGCAACCTTTTAGTTACAAGCCCTGCTCCTTACCACTATGCTACACTGCCATTGATAAATGTGGGATTAATATTCACAATTATTATTCTGTATAAATAGTATAACATACGTATTTAGTATTGTGACATGTATTGAATAATGGTTCAGGAATGACAAGACGGGGAGAACAGCAAGTCACAGTCTTCAGACGTGTTTAATGACCTAAAAGGTGAGCAAGATAGCACACACTCAAAAGCATAAAATACTTCATATGTCTTCAGCTCCACCTCACAAGTTCACAGGGTTCCTGATGGGAAATAAAAATCTCTGGTGACTTTTCTGACTGTTTTTGACTTTGCCATGAATCTTTTTCTCACCCTCGTTCTTATTCTCCAGCCTCCCTCGCTCCATGAATGTGGCATATTTATAAATGTATAAAAGAAGATCCCACCTAAATATATCCTAATGTATACTAAATATGTTTACAGTTACTGTAACCTAAACTAGTACATTTATAGTTTAACACAGGGACATTGACATTCAGTAAGAAACAGCAAAGAGTATAAAAGAAAAACGAATCTGGCACATAATAATAATACTATGTCCACTAATAAGCTATTAAGAAGATTTGTGTGGGTCTTTTTGTCCAGTGATAGCACAAGAATTTTACCCAGTGAAAGCGTGTGAATGCTGTTCGTCTGTGCATGATCTTAATGTATGTGTCCTGTAAAGTCTGTGCAGGCAGAAGAGAGATCTTTGCAATAACCTTATTTTTAACTACAGAAATGTAGCCTGCTTCTGACATGCCACACTGCAGGCTGCCCTGAGTGAACCAGAAAGTAAGAGCCTTGTTTGGCCACGCGTGACCAAGGAAAGTACTCTATGAAGGATATGGATTCATTGCTAAACTTTAATTATATACCATACATCTTTTTAATGCATCCATTAAGCTTTCTTTCGTAATTAAAAATTGTATTGAAACATGCTTAAGAGTTGATTGATCCATATAGAACACATTATAAATGCACAAATATTTCTTTGACTGCACACTACATTACTTTCCATGCAATGGACTGGTTATTGCAGTATGGAGAAATGGTTTGGGTGATGTACAGGTTAATATGTTCAGATTCTGCTGAGGACCCTAAATGTGCTTGAGATAGTGGATCCCCAAGGGTCACAGGAGAATATAAAACAGCATGTGGCAGGGGCATCCGCTGAGAAACTAAATTTAGTGATACAATCATAGCTTACAGGTTGTAATATGGAATAGGTTGCAGTTATTCCTGTCTCAGTAAATAGGTACTGTCACCAATTCAAGTTGTTGAGAGTTACACTCTACTGACTACTCAGTTTTTTAGACCTATAGATCAATTTATTTTACCAACAATGTGTGATGTGGAGCATGTGTGTACTTTATGTGTCTGTGTGTTTGTGTGTGAGTGTCTGTGTCTGTGTGTTAGTCTGCTGACATCCATTCTGATCTGTAATTTCAATTGCACATGTTCACTGTTAAATGCAGTCTATAGTTTGAAAGACACCCAAACCCAGGCTCAGCAGAGAATCAGTACACCTGTTCTGCTGAGTTCAGTGGTGAACTGGGTGTGATAATTCTTCCCTGCGTGCATTCCTCCCAGTGGATTTTATCGAGTGCGCTGACACAGTTCACATGCTGATTCATGTGAAAAGAAGTTAATGTTCATGGTGGCTTAGCTGAGAAGCAGTTCATACAGGGTCATAACCCAGCTCACACACATGCACACACACGCACGTGTACACGCACGTGTACACACGCACAGACACACAAACACACACACACACACAGACACGCACGCACATGAATATGAAGGCCTTCAAACAGTATCTAAATGCAGTCATTCCCCTTTCCACTCTTAAGCTGATTGTTTGTTTCTTGGCAAAGCTCTCAGAAGCGTCTGTTATGAGTTGTGTTCTCACTCAGAGAATGAGTTCTGTTTTTTGTTAACACAGCGAATGTAGTCACTAATGTTTGTATTCATGCAAACAAACACAGCAGCGTTGAGTTTGTTGCTACAGTCAAGCCAAAAGATGTTTGTGTGAATAAGGTCGAACCTTGTGTGCCTTGTGTATAAAGGAACATATTTTCACACACTTTTGGATTTTTCTGTTTTAATCTGTAATGACATATTGTTAAGTAGCAGTGTTTAAAAAGCAATAGTAATATTAATTGCTTCTCTGTCATTTTCTTGAGGATCAGTAGTTCTTTTTTTAAATAGTTTCTCACCTTTTACGCAGACTTTTTTTTTTTGAATTGCCAGTTGCACATCATACTGGTCCCACACACAGCTAATGGCTATTTTTCACATTAGACATCCCATAGTGCACCACAGTGTACTTGGCACAAGTACTCAAGAGGCCTCTGCCAACATACCCATCACATTTTGCTGTTTGGGCTCCCAGTCATTGTTTGCTGCTGACACGGTTGGGATCAAAACCAGGCCATAGGGCTCAGCCTGCACTCAGGACAAGCGCCTTGCCCTCTGAGCCACTCAGGAACCCTAGTAAATTTTTTGGTGTGATGCATTTGAAATGTGATTGTTTCAGAGACTTTGTCCTTGCTTACGTATCTCATTGCTCTCAGTGCCCAGCCGGAGCGTTAAATCTTCATAAGTGTTCCAGACTGTGGCACCCATGTGGCTTCTTTGTCTCTGCAGAAGTGAATCACAAGGTTCTGTGAAATAAATTGTTGTAAATCGTTAATGATATGGGCTAATGTCGGCCTGGCTCAGGAGTGGTTTTGATGGGAAAATTGCACTTCAAATTTAGACAAATAGGGCCCCCTCCGTGAGATCAGTGAACACAGAGCATTTCTTCAATGCCAAGTGCCGTCGTTACATCAACTCCCGACTTGAGCCCATTCCTCCAAACTCCCCCCTGAGAGAGATAATGGCGCAAAATGAAAAGATGTGATTTACATTAGAGGCTCAGCGGGTGCAGATAAACACAGAGGGGCCGGATACCCACACTCACCATGTTTACAACACTGCTCTTTCATTAAAGGCATGTGGGAAAGCACCGAGATTAATGCACTCCATATGTCTGCAGATTACCATATACACATATATATGGTAATATATGTAACTAGTATATATAAGTAGTATATATAGGCACATATGTGTGTGTGTATATATAAAGTATATTAAAACAGCCCGAATTAAGTCCTAGAAATTGCCAATGAGTCAATGAAAAAATGAATAAAAAGCCCTGACATGAGCACTCTGCTCCAAGAATACTTTCATTCACAGTATTTCCTGTTCAGTTAAACATTGTTGTAAATGACACACTGTTCTGAGTAAACTGAACTCAGTTCTTTCAGATGCAGGAGACTAGTGCATGAGGTCACTCTCTGTATATTAGTCCCCACGGCAGGTTTGTACACATTGATATCTCAGACCTTATCTTGGTTCTGGTACCAAACTGAAATGTGCACGAAATGTAATTTTTGAGGGAGGTGTGACCACACCACAGTTATTTTAAAAATGAAGCATGTTTTCAGGCAGCAGGGTAAATTTGAGGGGGAACTATTGAAAGTTTTATTAATGTCTGCAAGAATACTCACAACTGGAGTATGCAGTGGAGTATGCAGAGAATGCAGTATGTGTGGTACATATTGTGTGGGAGGTTATTACTGCATATCAAGTGGTGGTTGATATATTTCTGGCATATTATTATAATGCCGGTTGGTTATTCTGTCATTCTGTTGGATGGTGGTTATTTGGCTGGATGGATATTATTTTGCTGGGTGGCGATTTTGTGTGGTCATTATTTTGTTGGGAGGTTATTATTTTGCTTGGTTTTCATTATCTTGAAGGATGATTATTTTGCAGTAAGGCTGTTATTTTGGCGGGCTGGTCACATGCAGTAGTGTGGTGTAGGGTTAGAGAGCTGGCCTTCTTACCAAAGGGTCACAGATTTAATTTCCAGGTAATGCATCATCACTTTAACCTTGAGCAAGGCACTTCACTGGAATTTCTTTTCGGAAATATTCAGCTGCATAAACAGATATGAGGTTGAAGTATGGGCTATACTGTGTACTGCAAGCTGCCATCTATAAGACCAGCAGCTACGCAAACAAATAATGTAATAGATTGTTAGTTTACTGAGGGATTATTGTATATTAGCAGAAGTCATTGGTTGTGGGGTTGTTAGTACATTATTCAATGGTTTTTGAATCAGAATCAGAGAGAATCAGAGATGTGGTGGTGTGATGTGGATAGTTATTTTTCCTATCAGTTTCCTCTTAAGCACCATATACCTCCATTGGACCTGTCTGTCTGCAACTCTACAGGCACATTGACTGAGACAGCTCCCTTTGAGTGACAACTGTAGGTTTTGTCACTTAAAGGAACTGTCAATACCTGAGCGATCGACAGCCCTTATCTTGTTACCTGCAGCATAGAGCAGATGTGAAACAGCTCCTTGGTGTCAGCCGCTTTCCAATGCAATCGAACTGTGCTGCCTGGGCGCCAAGCACAGAGAGTTTCAGATAACTGCCGAGGTCAAGGGTCAAGCAGAGAGTTCCCCTGCTCCTCTGTCTGTGTGACAGCAAAGAGAGTAATGTTGGCTATTGCACGAGTCGCCTCTGTAGGGCAAGTTTGTAATGCTAGATACCATGAAGGAACACAGTTCTGTTGGTGGATTCACTGTATTTTGGTAAAATGCTACCTTGTGATGCAATGGAGTTCAAGCACTGTGAACAAAGTTAGCAGCTACCTTTCAAACCTCTCAGTGCGGTGCACTACCTGGGTATGAGGAGGTGGCTGTGTAGGTTGTAGCTATCACTCCTCAGGAGGAATTTGAATCTAAGTATTCCTTAGCTACTGAAACACAGGTTCTGCTTAGGTTCTGAAACCCCACTGGGGTTTGTAAAAGCATTCATTTAGGTCAATTTAGTAGAATGTGTAGTAGAGCTTTAGTAGAGCTTTGAATAATAAGCCACATAGTAATGCTTTCTTCACCATGCATATGTGTGCTGGTTCTACAGGAGCACTACTGCAAAATGTAACCATACAGGAACAAGTGCAGAGCAATGCAAAATGCAAACAGTTGTGAGATGCAGCAGATGACACCGTCACCATGACAATGCTGTTGCATCGCAAGTCAAGTGTGTCAGAAAGTGGGTGTGGCTGCATGTGCGATGCCCGGCCGGTCATGATGGGCAGTGGGTCCTGCCAGTGGTCTTAGCTCAACGTTCCTGTGTTTGTTTGTTTTTTTCATGCAGTTTAATTTTGTGGGGAGGATCCTGGGCCCGAGGGGTCTGACGGCCAAGCAGCTGGAGGCTGAGACCGGCTGCAAGATCATGGTGCGAGGGAAAGGCTCCATGAGGGACAAGAAAAAGGTGAGAGGTCAGAGGTCACAGACGACTGCTGATCGTACCCCTACATCAAAACACGCCAGCATTTTCCTATTTACCCGCACACATGCCATGCTGTTTCAGCACCCCAGAGACCTGTAAAAAGTATGTACTGACATAATTATTTGGGTAAATATTTGTGCTACCGACCATACTTGAAAATGGGGGTGCATTACATTGTAAAATATGCCCTGCAATAAATGCATACAACTGCATACTTTTAAGTGACACCTGAGATTTTTGTAGTATAGCTGTGCAATGCTTTTGAATGGTCACCAGATGCTGTGACTGTCATATATCTACGTCATAAATGGACCCAAATGACTTTTACATGAGGGAGTATCCAAAGATGAATGAGTGTCTGGTCAGAATTTATTCAGAAGAGTAGTCTGGTATTTTTGGATTCATAATAGTAGTCTGGTATATTGTTACAGATTTCATTGGAAATTCAAGGTGAAATGATTCTGATTTTTTATGTGCAGACAAAACACGTTTAGATTTCTTGTAAAAAGGAAGGAAGCATTTGCCAAAATAACAGAAACTGGCATTTTTTTAACATAAGAAGGCAGAGCAAGACGCTTTGTGAAGTTGTGGCAGTTGGGTTGAAATATGACAGCAAGTGGATGAAATCCCAGCACCATTCAGTGCTTTTGGAGGTTTTCCTGCCACACAGCCTGCCAAAGCACAGAGAAGGCTACAGAAGCATTCATTTCCATGACATGCTGATGGCCTCACTGGCTGCGCTGATTCAGAGGAAGATTAAGTGTTTTCAGATTGAATAGAGCTCCATTAGACTGCATGTATAGATGAAGTTTTTTATTTTTCCACTGCTTCAGTGGCACAATACTCAATACCCCCACACACACACACACACACACACACACACACACACACACACACACACACACACATGCACACATACACACACACCTAAAGACAATTCCACACACACATAAAGACAGACATAAAGACACATGCACACAGGCACACCCATCTAAACATACTTCTACATACACGCACAAAGATACACACATACACACACACACACACACACACACACACACACACACACACACCTAAACACACTTCCACGCACACACACACATTTGAGCATTTCAACCCAGGCAGAGATTTCCTTTTGTTCAGGGCGTAACAAGCCCTGGCAATAAATAGTTAGTGAAAATACCCTGCAGGTGTTCAAACATTGTCTTTGGCCACCCATTCGCCAGTATGGGGTCTGCCCCATCCTCAGTGCTGTTTTTAGTATCCCTCCGCCTGAACACATTGCAGTCCACACTCAATCACCCCAGCTGAGCTTGGGGGAGGGTGGAGCCATTTTATCTCTGCTGGTACATTCTCTTCCCAGAATAACAGCGCAGTGTTGTCCTTCTAAAGAACACATGTGTGTCCAAGCTGCGTAATCCACCAGGCAGCGGGTCTGCAGGGATGTGCTCTCAGAGAAACTGTTGTTGGAAATCATTCCATTGTGTTGAACACACACACACACACACACACACACACACACTTTTGCACTGTTCCTATTGAGTAACTTTCCATTTTCTACCCCACCTAGAGTCCATCAGTGATTTAGCAATCCAACACATAGACCCATTCCTCATAAGCATGCAATACTGGAGATAGAAATACTGGAATAGACAGTTGCACAGAAAGTTGCACACATTGGCTGGATGTGACATCATTTCATTTCACTCAGCTTTACTGTTACACAAAGCAATTTGCAATTCAGACATGATTTAAATTGCACTCAATTTCCAATCACATTTCTTGTACCTGTTTTCCTAAATAAATTTCCTAAATATTTCATTCATCAATTCTAAATTCATTATGTGGTATTTATTTTTCACTGATTACTTTGCTGCTAATTACATTGTTGCAAATAAAAATGCTTTGTAAAAAGGTATATTTAGTTGTATTGACCTAGCTACTGATCATTTCAAATCCCAAACTGTCTAGCTAACCTACCAAAACTTTATCAGAAACAGCAGAACAGATGGTGTTTTTGTTAGCTAAGCTAGCGAGCTAATACATTTTAACTTGTTCAAAGGTGTTTCATGTTGACATTTTATTTACGATTTGACTATTTGTGCAAACCTTCATAAAATTCAGTTAGTGCAAATTCCTTTACCTAGCTGCTTAAAGTGTATTTATTTTCCTCTCCATCTGTCAACAACTGAATAGGAATTCATTTTAGATATGTATATCATCTCAGTGAAACCTGAAGCTAGTTACCATGTTATAAAATGAATAATTATAAATGAATACCAGCTTCTGCAGTGAAACGTGACCAACATCTACTCATTGATTGCAAATAGTTGCACAAAGTTGGATCGCTGCCAACTTTGTGCAGCTTGGTTGCAGTTGAGTTGCTGTGTGTGAGTACATGTGTTTGTGTGTGTGTGTGTGTGTGTGTGTGTGCCTTGGGTTCTTTTTTGCTATAATCCTCTTAGTAGACAGAGTTCTATGCCGGAATGTTGCATTCTTTAACAAAGACAACGTCCCCTACAGTTTTTTTTGTTGTTGTTGTTGTTTCTAAATCCCCTACCAAGGAGTTTTGATGTAAAGTAGGCTTTACACAATCAAAGACGATGACAGAGAGGAATACACCCCGGTTGTGCACTATGGAACATCTATACCTGGAATAACTGAAGTCTGTGTGCTGTTACATGTTTCTGGTTTCTCTTACAGGAGTTACTGATACAAACAGTGATTCATGTCATTATATTTGATTGGTACTTAGGGCTCAGAATTTGGTCAGTGCCATAGAGCTACACAAGGACTCATCCATACTATTGGAGAGCTAGTACTGTAAAGCTGTAGAAGGACCATCCACTCTGGAGGTGAATCAGCAATCTGCCATTATAGGAAGAGTCATCCAGGCTTTTGGGGAGTTGTTCCTGTAGTTCTTCTGAAGGACTCATTCATACAGCTGCTGATGCAGCGTCTTCACCTCAGCTGTCTGTGTACACATCATCCATGGTGAAATAATGAAGACAGACTCACTCCTGCATGGCAGCTGATCCCAGAACAGACTGATGTGAAGTGCTGTCTTTGCCCCCCAAGTTTGAAAGGAAAAAAAATGGAATTCTACATTCTAGTACCTCTCTTTGTATGTATGCTAATGCACCCATTAATTTCTCTTTGATATCCTTCCTAGTGATCCCATTTGCTGGGTGTTCTCAGAGCTATTGCCTTTGCAATAGATTGCACAGAAGAGGGGATGAAGTCATGGTAGGTGATTATCCTACATGCTGTGCCAGAGCGCAGGGTATATATAACCTTCATGTGAGGAAACAGAGCTGGGTGCAGGCTTTCAGAGGAATACTGTCAAAACAAGGACTGCCCAAAACTCCATCCCGGGACCTCCCTGTTCATTCTGGCTCTTATTTCAACACTGGTTTCAATTCCCCCAAGTGTAATGAGCTGGTAATTGATTTGAATTACACTCATACAGCAGTTTGCCCTTCAAGGCCATGTTATGTCAGATATAGATATGCAAGCTATTATGAATTAGCATTCCGTATTCATTTAAGGACTTGCTAATCAGTGAGATTAGTCCCCAGATTACTAATTATTTTGGTTTAATTTATGTGTTCAGTGGCAAATATTGCCTTTCAAAAGAGATTAAATTTGCTTGATTGATTGATGAGACAGGTGGAATCACAGTGGAGTTTTAAACGTTGACTGGAAAATAAAGAGTTCACTTGCTTAGTCTTTGAACTCTTCATTTTCCAGGGGCAGGTGTTCTGTTTAGGTAGCCAGTTAACCTGCTTTCTATTGAACGTCAGGTTAAAGACAGAATCATACACAGCCAAGACCCCCAGGAGTGAGTTTGGAAAGCCTTGACAAAGATGAGTGTCCTTGTCACCTTGTCATTTCTGCCAGAGGTCGGGGCTCTGAGGTGGGTTCCCTGCCCCTGTCACCGGCATTTCCCCTAGTGAGGAACACGCTGTTTTCTGGGAGTTAGGATATACAGGAGCATGGTACTGTAAATAATTAATTTGCATTCCTATTGCGATCCTTTGCTTATGCGGTAGTTAGCTAAACCTGATTGGTGCACTAATTGTAAGTCGCTTTGGTTTAAAAGTGTCTGCGAAATATCAAATTGTAAATTGTTACGGATAATGTGCCTGCTCACTTCGCTGGTTAGCTGTGGTATGGTTGAAACGCAGTTGAGCCAAGGTACGATAATGACAACTGGTTTCCTTGTGAAGGAAAGCTTATTTTTGAACAGGCACTTCTGTCTTGTGTGCTGTGTTTTTGTTTGTTTGTTTTATGTTTCATTGTAATAATTTATATTTGTTACATAACTTCACCTTAATTAAAGGCGAATTCATAAATATGTATAGCAGTATGAAGTTCTTCAACATTCAACATTACAGTGCTCATTAATTAGCTGAAAAGTACAATGTAAAAAGGTCTTATCCAAGAGTTACATGCATATAGCTTTGTTAATTTGATTTATATTTGTTAATGTCGGTTGCTTTAATAATGTATTTATTCTGTACGCACACAGGCAAAGCAGTCATTGCTTTTGTAAGCACTGTTAATACTGCAGTTTTGACAAAAGAGGCTCATGCCTCTGGGAAATATTTAGGAGCATGACACGCCACGGGGTCTTTTAGCAATTTCAGGCCGCGTTAGGATATTACACAAGAGCATTATCAAGACCAAGCATCTCACATTAGCAGTGTCATGAAGTGTTCATAATGTCATAGTCAAGCGTGAGAAAACAAAACTATTTTCAGAAGCATGTATTTTTAGCAAATGAGAATCATTGCTGCCATTGCTCTTTACTGATAGCCCATTAATAGCCTGAACTGCAAATATAGGCATTTGTGCTTTAAAGACCAGTGTTTCTGTTGACCAGCATATTGGTTAAATGAAAACTTCAATGAAAGTAGAGTAGCCTGACCTGTTATTCTGTTGCATGGTCCAGCACAGATATTCCTGGACTGGTCTGGGCTTGATTTTTGCATTCAGCAGAGTGACTTCATCTGATTACTTATGTAACACAAGTAGATGAGGATGCAGCAGATTTCAGATGAAATTCAGCAAGCACAATTGGGAAAATTTGCCCAGGCTGATAACCATAATTTTAATCCATTTCCAGAGGGTGTGGGGGGATTAGTTTGCATAACTGATTTCTGTCTAATCAAGCCATGATTATTGTTAATGAGAAATCGTAAGAAAATTGAAGGTATGTTTGGCATGTGAGGTGTGTCACTGATAGCTGATTCCATTCAGAACCTGAACTGGCATCATCGCATCATTCTCTGGGCAGTTAGCAACATTCTCCTTCTGTGTAGGAAACAGCCAAGAATGTTTTGACATTGAGAGTCAGACAGTTGTCTGTGGAGCAAGTGTACAGGTTTCATTCTTCACATTGTGGGCCTTACCTCAGCACCTTGTGCTGAGAAATTCTGGATTCTACAGTATGTATATAAGCATTTTCAAACACATGCTACAATCTGCCATGCACACGCTTCAGAAAGCCCAAGCAGGACTCAGCGCTACCCGGGATTCAATCACCATTTGAACAGAACCTTTATTTAGAAATAAGTGCAGATTTTTAATATGTATTAATATTTTGCTCATACTTTTAAGTGTTATTCTTTTTTATATTTTGAGAACAGTTGTGATGCTATATATCTGTTACTTCTTGGCACTCTATTTTAAAACTTACGCTATTGTTTATTCATTTGTTTCTCTGTTTATGCACTTATGTGTTTATCCTACTTCATAGATGAACCTGAATATTTATATATTGTTATTTATTTACTAATAGTTGTATTGTGTGGGGAGTGTTTGAATGATATGCCTCATGCTCAGAGGAGCAGTGTTTGAAGTCTTCAGCGCCTCTGAATATGTCTGTGTTTCAGGCGTTGGGGGCTTGCTGTGAGTAGATCAAAGACCCTGGTTTGGTTTTGTTTGTTTGGTTTGTTGTTTAATTAGAGGGGGTGGTTATGCATACTCTGCATTTCCCTATCAGTGCTAGCGCTGAATAGAAACACTGGGGCATGCCATGCCCATTCACTGCTCCATACAGGTGATATTTCTTTGTTCTACCTGACACGCTTCAGAGAATCGTATTACACGCCCTCCGCACCAACAGGCAACTTTAGCTGAGTCACAAAGACAAAAAAGCAGATGCATTTGAATAATGATCCTCAATTATCATTTCTGTACCATTAGACTTCCCACTTACTTGCTTCACAGCCCCTGCCACTACAATGTGATTACTTGCTTTGGGGGGAGTTGGAGATCCAGGGGGGGATTGGTGGGGGTCATTGATATCTAAAAATAAAGACTCACATTTTACTTAAATTTAACCATTTTTTTATTATTATTGTTATTATTTTGCAATTGAAGGAAGAGCAGAACCGAGGGAAGCCTAACTGGGAGCACCTGAACGAGGACCTGCACGTGCTGATTACTGTGGAGGACTCCCAGAACCGGGCCGAGATCAAGCTCCAGAGAGCCGTGGAGGAGGTCAAGAAGCTGCTGGTGCCCGCGGTAAGGGACCTATCCCCCCCAAAACAAATGTTCTTTATTCTTGGAGAAAGGTGTTACAAGGGGCAGGGTTGAGGGTAAACCTTAGGGTATTTTGTTGGGGAGTTTTTTTGGTTTTCTTCACCTTTTGGGCACACGGGCATCACAACCACATAAAACACACATTTTGCTACTTTGATAAAAGAAACATGAAAAGGGAAGGCTTCTGCAATGTAAACACCGCTAGGAAATTGCAGAAGGCTATTTTCAGTATGGGCACAAACCCTCCCCGTCTGCAGCAGTGGCTCTGAGTGACTCTCAGGGAGTGGAAGCACAGGTCACTTTGCCCTGCTAGGTGAATCACAGGTGCGGCCTCAGCTGGCCCAGTGTCTGCCAGACTGAGCAGGGTGGTGTCCAGCTGCAGCAGTGGTGTGGAGGAGGCTGGGTCACTCAGCATTTTAGGCTTAGTGTTCTGCCAGTGTGATCTGCTTTACTGTGAGCTACCCACAGTGCCACGACTCAGCAGTGTGCTCTGCTCCGAATGCTTCATAATTCCATAAAACAAAAACAAAAAAAAAAGTGAATAATAAATAATGTATTGAGGGGAGAAGCTGTTGAAGTGAATAAGACATGCTGTGGGTTATTGTTTAGTATGAATAGTTTTTTTATGACGCCTGTAGAGAAATCTGTTCCCAAAGAGCTGCCCTTTAAAAGCAATTATCATTGTGGGGGCTCTGTGCAATACTGCTGAATGTCAACTGTCAGGCTCAGCCAAGCACTCGGCGAACAGATGCCCTGACACGTCTAATTAAAACTAGTCAATACTGAAGCCTTTATCAGCTAATCATGGTGTTGTAGTGCCTAGTCAATAATGTGAACTTCCGTGTGTGTATAGAATTGTATTCAGTGAGCCTGGTGGGTGAGTGGGTGAGTGAGTGAGTGAGTGAATGAATGAGTGGGTGAGTGAGTAAGTAAATGAGTGAGTGAGTGAATGAATGAGTGGGTGAGTGAGTAAGTAAATGAGTGAGTGAGGGAATGAATGAGTGGGTGAGTGAGTGAGTGAGTGAATAAATGAGTGGGTGTGTGAGTGAGTTAGTGAGTGGGTGGGTGAGTGAATGAGTGGATGAGGGAGTGAGTGAGAGAGTGAGTGGATAAAAGGATGAGGGGGTGAGTAAAAAAAGGAGTGAATGAGGGTAAGAGTAAATATGAGAGAAAGAGGGAGTGAGAGTGGGGAAGATGGAGGAAGTGAGTGGATGAGTGTGATGAAATTGTGCTCTGTTGATTGAGGTATCTATTAAATGAGGTCTTCCTCAATTGTGTGAAGTGTAACAGGGAGCATAGAGCATGCACAGCATCACAGAGGGTCCGTGTAGATTCCTCTGAAAGAAAAGCCAAAAGCGTCCCTCCCCAGGGCAACGTGACTTTCCACTGTCTCCTCATGGCAGAGGAGCTGCATTCGGGGTGAAAGGCCACCGTGTGCAGACAGAGGCTCTAATGGAATTAGCATGACCGGTGTGCTTGATATCATTGATTCAATTACCGGTGCTCATGAATTAATGTGGAGCACGAGACGCACAGGTCAGGCCCCCGGAGGCCCGGCTGGGAATGTCACAGCCTTGACGTCTTCCTTAAGCACAGCTCTGAATGGTAATTAACCCGCCGGTCTAATTGCCTGACAGTAGGTGAGAAGAAGCCAGTTGAAGCCCTCAAACATGTAAACAAGAGACTGAGGCAACCCACCATAGGAGCTGATGATATAATAAAAGAAATGCTTTTCTGCATTGTACCTCAAAATCTCAAAAAGTTTTTGAGATTTATTTTTCCTGGCCTGTTATTGCCGTCCGCTCAGTAATGCTTTTTTTAATGGCCCAGATGTACTAATTAATTGAAAAAAGGAAAGTACTCATTAATCATTAAAACTGATGGTTTGTTGTCTGAAAAGTAAATTCTCATGAATTTATTTCATTTTCTGTGCCAACTGTATTCACTGCAGTTCAGTGTCTTGACAAAGAGTGGGGGACAAAAGGAAATCATAATTTGCACAACATAATTTGCAAAGGCTTTTCCCATAATGAATGCATGTTTGTGTTTAAAGCTGTGTACCGGAGTTACACAGTTAATATATCCACAATAGTCCCATAATATGTTTACTGAGCCCTTCCAAGCCTTACATAAGACAGTGAGTAAAGTGACCTGGCAGACAGTAGCCAAGGCATCCCTCCTACCTCTGGAGACCACCGTCCCATTGGCCAGTGACTGTAACACCATGGGTACCAGTGCAAAGATGATAATGTCCTGCTGGGCTACCATGGTAACGCCTCTGGGTACCAGAGGAAAGATGCGACCATCCTACTGGGCTGCCATGGAAACGGCCCTGGGGAGTTCTCCCTGCTGGCCACAGTCCTGTCCTCTCCTTGCCATGGTGTCCTCCGCACGTTTTCCTTCCTTTTGTGTTTTGTGAGTTTCTCCTTCCTGTGTTTGCAGTTTAAAGTGCAAAGCCATGTTTACCTCCAAGACTCCCAGCTGCTTGAAAAGAATCAGGAGGCCCACAAATGTGCCATTTTAACTCTCCTAAAGGTGTGTGAGAGTAATCGTTGCTGAAATTTACGCTCAAATCAAAGCAAGTCAAGTGCCATTTTGCTGTGCTTCATTTAGAAGTGGTGAGTGTGTGTAAATTTTGCTTCCTCTGCAGCTGCCTGTATTTTACCTGCTGTGGGAGCTGTATCAGGACTGTATGTAGTATTGGTAGTTCATCTTTGGCAGTATGAGTAGCATTGATTAAAAACATATCTGGCCATCTGGCTTTTATATTTGGAGGTGCTGTGTCTGTGTCATCAACCACTGCAGGGCAGTGTTGCTTCCTCTTCAGTTTGAATAGGTATGCCCCTCTCCTCCCTGCGTGGATCACTGAATGACACGTGACCAGCCCACTGGCCTTCACCCGACCCTCCCAGATTTCCCCCTCTAGGCTTCACCTGGCCCATGTCACTCTTTGTCATCTCACGTTTCTCTAGTTCACTGTCTGCCACTAGTGCCAGCAAACCAGTCTGCAAGCAGTTAATGAGGCTGTCAGGGTAACGTCAGGGTAACTGATCTCTGTCACTGTGGGTGACTACATGCAGATGCGTGTGGCCATGTTACCCTGTCCCCACCCCCCCCCCCATTGCCCCACTCTCCTAGAGCGCATGGACATGAAGGAAAGGAAGGGTGAAATTGGAGCTGAAAGGAGGGGATCGACTGTTTGAAACAGACACCTGCGTTACAGGCCCATGGGAGCTTTGGAGAGCTTATACCGAGTGACCTCTGAGAAAAACAAATATACACTCATGCCTTTTATACCTTAAGAGATATGTCAAAAAAAAGAATACACTCAGCATTAGTAAACCTGTTCCTTTTAAACCCTGAATCTTGTAAATCATTTTCTGGATATAGAAGTATGTTTTGGATAAATGAGACATCAGGAGAAAGTGAAAGCGTCCCACTACAGTGTGACCTGACGCTGTGATTAAGGATGGATTCGGAACAAGGTGCAGGTCCACGGCATCTTTGCGCCCCTCTGCAGGGCTCCACCTGAGTCTCCTTGACCCCTGCCCTGGCCAGCGCCTCTATCAGCACACTGAGCGGCCAGTGGAGAGGGGCGGGCTAAAATTAAAGCCCTGTCTGTCCACTGGAGCAGCGCTGGCGCTCAACTCAGAGAGCCAACAGGCAGAGGCAGCTGGAATTGCCAGGCAGGAAACAAAGTGAGATTGAAATGGGAGAGGCTTTCAGCAGCATGCATAGCTTTTTTATACGTCCCTCTGTCTCAGCCGGCGACGTGTAGCAGTTTTAAGTGTCCCCCTGTCTCAGCTGCCAGCGTGTGTGATATTTTTTAGTGTCCCGTCTGTCTTGGCCAGCTGCATCACATCCCTCTGTCTCTGTCATCTGCTCAGTCTTTCTCTTCTTCCTCTCTCTGTCTCTTCTTCTCCCTTCTTCCCTACTCTGTGTCTCTGTCTTTCTCCCTTCTTCAGTCTCTCTTTCTCTCTCTCTCTCTCTCTCACACACACACACACACACACACATATACATGAACCTCTCTGTGTTCACTACTTAGTGACCCCATTATAAGGCAATGGAGTAAGATGTTCTCTAGATATGTGCAGGATACCCACGCTCCATGAGAACTCCCTGAAAATATTTTTCATCCTAGATTCTTAGATGGAAAATGGTCAAGTGTCCTTGAATACTGATGATATGCCCAAAATACACTTAATGGTTTTTTTTGTTTAATGTTTAATGAGTTAATGCTTACTTGTTTTTCTTTTATAGCTACCAAAATGTGTCCATCTGTCTTGTTAAACCATTAGCTTGATGCCATTTACTGTCAAGTTTGGCATTGTCAGTATGTTAATATTGCTAATGAATTGGCAAGCTCACTAACTTGTACATTAAGCACACTGCCAAAAGTCATTGCTGACTGGTATTCACTGCCAAGAACATATGCAAGTGTACGTCTGTGCTGACTCAAGTATTTTGAAAGTACTCTGTCTCAAAAATATTCATATGCAGTTCCATCATCAAAGAAGCTTGGTTTCACAGGAGTTTGGCCATTACAGCAATGAAAGTAATCCCTGAAAACCCTTTTATCCATAAAATGCCATTGAAAAGTTATGAAAAGTTATGTCCACAGGTTCTCTGTCTGGTTGCTGTGGGAGGCCTGCAAATTTCATTTCATGCCTTATATTATCCCACAGTTACTTGCATAGGGGCTTAATGTGTGCCCTGGTCAGTTTTGGCCCCCAAGGAATCCGGACTGAACATTCCCATAGATGTATATTAACTGGAAATCAACTGATCCCCAAAACAGATCAGTTGTGTTTCCAATGATCTGAACCAATCGTAATCTTTCGCTGTGGACAACAAGGTCCATCTGATTCGCTCAGACAGTTGGCATGTTGTAGCTCCACCCATCTTGGGGTTCCTGAGGCCTCACTCACCCATCACTAAAGGGAAGCATGAAGCGCTGCTCAGACAGGTGAAAAAGTGGCACCAAAGCTGGTGCCATCCTGTGAAAGGAACCATCCGAGGAAGGGATGCAGGAAATAGATGAGCTGGCATCCTGGTGATTCCTGAGACTTCCCATCTGTTCCTGCATCCGCTCAAGCTTAGCGTTTCTGTGACGCAAGCATTTCAACATCACCACAGTATCGCTGGAAGCTGCAGGTTGCAACCACTTTGTGTGCATCTCCGGGGTACAGAGAGACTGCGCTAAGAGAGAGAGCCACTCATTTCTGAGTAAAGACTGAAAGAGGAATAAAGATGCTTTATATTTCCTGCTTGTGTTATATTAATCCCGAGTGCCCAGCAGGAAGTGTCGAGGGAACAGTAGAATAAGGGTAAATCGTGTGCCAGGGTGCTGTGATAATGATATCATAGCACTTGCACTGGGGATAGTATACTCAAGAGCAGTGATGGTCACTGCAGATTTTTGTTGGGAGCGCTGGTTATTTGAAGGTCCTCGTTGCAGGTGTGGCAGGTACAGGAGTCAGAGCTGCTCACCTCACAGGAGTCGCCTTGCATGGGCTTTTATTTTTCACCGCTAAAATATTAGTGACGGACAACAACACAGGAACAGTACCGATGGACAGTAGCCGTGCAACTGCGCTAAATCAAAGCCTCCAGACTGTGACACAGATTGAGCCTGACTGCAGTGTGTTTAGTCCTTAACTTTGACTAAGTGCAGTAAGCAGACGTTGATTTTTTCCCACTTCATACACAGTTATGAGTGGAGCAGTTGCTGGAATTAAAGGCAGACCTGCACATAAGCAAATACACTGCTTTTCACTGTCAAAGTAAAGGACAAGGAGGCTTTCAGTTCATGTAAGTCCAGTCCCTTGGTTCTTCCTCTGTGGAAGCTCTTTAATTGCGGAAGAAGGCATGTTGGATGTGCTTGACATGTGATAGACTCAGAGCTGGGAAGCCTGCATTCTCAGGAAATACCACATCCTGCAGGAACTGATCGGGTCCTTTCAAAGGAAGTAAACACTGTTGCCGTGTGTGCGTGTGTCCGTCTGTGAGTGTGTGTGCGTGTGTGTGTGTATGCACGTGCGTGCATGTGTGTATGTGTGTGTGCATGTGTGTGTGTGTGAGTGTGCATGCGTGTGTATGTGTGTGTGTGTATGTGTGTGTGCGTGTGTGAGTGTGTGTGCGTGCGTGCGTGCGTGCGTGCATGTGTATGCGTGCGTGCGTGCGTGTGCGTGCGTGCGTGCGTGCGTGTGTGTGCGTGTGTGTGTGTATGCACGTGCGTGCATGTGTGTATGTGTGTGTGCATGTGTGTGAGTGTGCATGCGTGTGTGTGTGTGTGTGTGTGTGTGTGTGTGTGTGTGTGCGTGCGTGCGTGCGTGCGTGCATGTGTATGCGTGCGTGCGTGCGTGTGCGTGCGTGCGTGCGTGTGTGTGTGTATGCACGTGCGTGCATGTGTGTATGTGTGTGTGTGTGTGTGTGTGTGTGTGTGTGTGTGTGTGTGTGTGTGTGTGCGCGCGCGCGTGCATGCGTGCATGTGTATGTGTGTGTGTATGTGCATGTCTGTGAGTTTGTAGGTCTTTTTCTACAGCTGGAGTGTGGATGTCCTGAGCTGGGCCACAGAGTAGCCGGGGTCTCTCTGCCCTCCCTCCCCTGCTGTCCCCTCTTTGGGGTGGGTTCACTGTGCCCCCCATCTGCCTCTGCTGCTGCTGTGTGGAATAATACACTCTGATTGGATTCAGGGGTGGGGGTAGTGTAAACAGGGAAGACTGAATGCATTTCCATGGCAACACAGCGGCTGCAGTGCCACTGGGCGTTGAAAGGGAAAATTCCTCCCCGGGTTGCTGTGCGTTAAACTGCGGGGAGGCTTCGGGGGCCCAGGTGGCTGAGGCTGGTCTAGAGGATCTCCTGTTCTTTTCTCCTCCTCAGCCTTTTTCAGTCTTTCTCTTCCCTTAAAGTCCTCCCCGTTTCTCCATGTCTCACACCTCACTCAGTGTCGTCTGTTTTGTGGGACTCTAGTGTGAAGACAGAGCGAAGTTTGGGGACCTAAAAGAGCTCCTTTGTTAGAATAACAAGGTGTGAGGTGTGCTGTCACTGCATAGCTGGGTGATACTGTGTACGGAGTCATCATCACTCCGTATCCATCTCACAGAGGAGACTTTCCCGTTGCCTGGAGCACCAGACCAATCACAGAATGTTTTCAATGTGGGACTCCTCTTGATTTTTCACCAAGTGGTTTGTTCAGTCCCATCCAGAAACACAGACACACACACACACACACACACACACACACACACACGTGCATATTGCGATATGTTTGGCTGCTGTGCACTTCCCTCTAATCTGTCCCTGCCCAGAGCTGACAGGAAAGGGAGTCTACCTGCTGCAGCTGCTCCCACAGTAACTTAGAGTCCGCTTGCACTGTGGCTTCTCTTGTTCAAATAACATTTGCTTCAATTTTTGACTTTTGCATTATTATTATAGGGGAAATCGGGTGGTTTGCCAGAGCATTAGACCTACAAAGCCTACAGTCCCTTCAGCACAGATTTATAAACATGTGGCCCAGCCTCCAACCAGAAATGCACCCTGGGTTGAATTTGCTCACAGGATAGTCTTAGGTGTGCATCAGTGCAGAAATGCAGTCTGCTGGTCAGGTGTGGGGAGGGATCTGACCTGTGGTTTGAGGACTGCTTTGGCCCACCTGAGTATGAGGGTGCTGGCACACAGGCATGGCACACAGTCACCTGCTCTGATGAAAAGGGGCTGGGCCTTCTGGTTATGCCCCAGAGTTCACTCTGACTGAAGCTGGGGGATTATAGTGATATAGTGAAGAGAATTTCACACACTGAACTGAGATCAGCTCTTTGTGACAACCAAAGATGGCCCATCACTGTTTACCATGTGGTTTGTTGCTATCTGAGTGATGATGACTCAGAGGCGAATTTAACTGTAGTTAAAGACTATTCCATATCTGCTGAGTTTCAGCACCTTTACTCCTCTCACATGGAAACATGGGCTGGCATCAGAGCAAGACTTGAGATTTAGATCATGGCTGAATCTTGTTTTGTTGGTTTTGTTTTGTTTTGCTTTTCCTTTCGCAGCATGGAAACAGTGAAATTTGGCAGTAAGAAACCCTGCGTATTGGGCTGGGAGACCCGTGTTTTCGTGTGCTGAAGCTGAGGCCCCTGCATTGTTCACACAGAGCACAACATCCCTGAATGAACACTTCACATGAACACGAAATTCCAAAGCAGGGAGAGTGGGAGAGAGAGACTTAAGGGAGAGGAAGAAAGTGGGGGAGGGAAATTAAGAAGGGAGTGTGAGGGAGGGAATGGGGGAGATGGAGTGAATGATGAAGTAAAGAGAGAAAGAGACAGAGAGGCAGGAGAGGGAGTATGGAGTAGGGAGGGAGAGAGCGGAGAGGGGGGAGTAGGGGGAGAATGAGAGGGAGAAAAGAGAATAGGGAAGTGGAAGACAAAAAGAGGAGAAACAGTAGGAGAACAAGAGGGCTGGGAAAGAGGGAGAGAGACGGATAAGTATGTGTGAGTGTGTAGTTATATATAGTTGCTATTATTATGCTGTTGCTGAAATTATCATCATTATAGTTGTTTGTAATTGTTTTTTTCCTTCCTCCCGTTACTGTATTTTTGTTATTTATATGTTTTGGCAGTACATACCTTGAGGTAGTCATGCCAGTAAAGCTGATTTGAGCTGAATAGAAATCAGGAGTGGAGTGAGAGGAAAAGTGAGGGTGCACAAGAATGTGAGGGGAGAGAGAGGCAGGGGGAGAGAGAGGGAGATAGTGAGATGTGTATTTATAGAGGCAGAGAGAGGAAGGGGTAGAGAGAGGGAAACAGAGGGGAGAGGAGGGGAGGACGCTAACAGGAATGGGATGTGTGTCTTCAACCCTGAATTTAAGCTCAGAAGGTCAGGCTTGTTTGAGGACGAGGGGAGCTGTTAACAAACGTGTAATATGAGCCGCAGACCGAGGGAGCTGCACGCCGCTGCTGCTGCTGCTGACTGTCCCGGAGCAAAGAGCCAGGAAGTTATGACAAGTCACTCAGTCGCGTGTTTCTGTCTGCCTGGCCCCACACCACACGCAGTGCACTGACAGATGGAGCAGAGGAGCATGGGATTGGGGGGGGGGCGCAGACGAGTGTGTGTGTGTGTGTGTGTGTGTGTGTTGGGAGGGACAATTGCATAACAACACAGCGACACTCACTGACAACCACAGTTTGGAATCATAAACCACCCCACCTCGAAGTCAGCTGTGAATGAAGGATTTTCATGAGAGAGGGGTTTACCGTTTCCTATTTGGACACAAATATTAGGTCCCAAAGGGGACAGATCGCTGTCATTCTGTGCGTTGCCCTTAGTGGTGACTAGGGAGGTGGCTCTGGCTGCCCTTGGCTGTCAGGTGACCCAGGTACTGTGCATGTGACTTCATGTGTCTCTTCCCTGTCTCCACATCATGAGGTTCAGAGATGGCCTAACACTGCAGCATCCATGAGGAAATTCAATTTATTGGAAAAAGGTCAGAGGTCAGAGGTAGTGAGGACACAGTGATTTTTTTTTTCTCTGGGCTTCTCAGTGTGGACCAAACTTTACAGGGCTGAGTCTTCCTTTGCTTTTGTCTTGTGTCTACAAAGGCAGGTAAGCATGGGATCCACTTAGCTGTGGCCTTGTCAGACACTGAAAGGGGACAGCTCCTAGAACAGGGCCTGGTGCCTCACTTTGGGGTCCCCTATCACTGCTGTTCACAGTGCCTCAACTGTTGGACTCATTACTCAGCATCTATTTCTCTCCTACCTATCTCATCCTTTCGGCTCTCATCAAATTAGAGTTTGACTAAAACCTGCGCTGAAATTCTGCTCATGCACCAGAGGTTAATTACAGCTTTTGGCATGAAAAAGAAATATGGCTTACAGATGCAGTTTTGTTGTTTTGCCTGATTCGGGGTGTTTTGCCTCCTCAGCATTGCGGAAAGCGGTTGGTAGAAGATGAGTTTCTGCAGTGATCCCTCCCGAAACGGATTTCAGGCGTGTCTTATTTTCCGTGTGAGGTTTGTGTCGAGCATGAGGAGAGTGTGTAAGGTATCTCTCACTCCCTGTTTCTCCACAGGCGGAGGGGGAGGACAGCCTGAAAAAGATGCAGTTAATGGAGCTGGCCATCCTCAACGGCACCTACAGGGATGCCAACATCAAGTCGCGTAAGGATGATGTCATCACAGTGCGCCCTGCCCTTCCACAGGACAATTCCAGCACACTTGCACCACAGCACTTACAGCTTAACATGATTACTAATAACAGTCACTTGCCCTAGCTATTTACATTCATTGACCAGTGACTTAGCTTTCCTGGGCTCCATACCAGTCCATTTCACACAGCGGTCAGCAGTCAGTGTGTTCTGCTATAACCATGTGTTGTGTGTCAGGAAACATAGTGTACTACAGTGCCTGTGTGTGTGTGTGTGTGTGTGTGTGTGTGTGTGTGTGTGTGTGTGTGTGTGTGTGCGTGCGCATATGCACGCACTGTGTAATTCTGTATAATGATTGATTGTATGTAATATGTATAACAGTAGTGGTCTGACAGTGTGTGTAAATATGAGATTAGCTGCAGTAAATGGGCCAGAGTAAATCTGATTTCTCCTTCTCTCTCACTATCGGTCAATTGTTTCATTTCTTGGGCTCTGTATGATGCATGTACGATAATGACAATTTCTTGTTTTTTTTTTTTCCTCCACCTCATCTGTTTCTTCCTGCTCTCCTCTCTCCCTCTTCCTGCCCCTGGGCTCTGTCTCGTCTCTGCAGCGGCCCTGACCTTCTCTCTGGCAGCCACAGCCCAGGCACCCCGCATCATAACAGGCCCCGCCCCCGTGATGCCAGCTGCCACCCTGCGCGCCCCCACCCCGGCCGGCCCCACCCTGATGCCTCTGATCAGACAGATCCAGACCTCCGCCATCGTCCCCGGCGGGACACCCCACCCCGCCACCACCCTGGTCCCCCAGGCGCCCGAGTCCGGGCTCATCTATGCCCCCTACGAGTACCCCTACACACTGGCCCCCGCAACCTCCATCCTGGAGTACCCCATCGACTCCAGCGGGGTGTTAGGTAAGGCGCCGCCACCCTTGTGCCACAGTCAGTGAGGCAGTGCTGACCGTGTTTAAGGAGCTGGGCCTGCACTGGAGAAACTGCAGGTTCCATTTCCACACTGTGCTGTTGTGGAAGACACTTACCCTCCATCTCTTCAGGTCAGCTGTTTGAGACAACAATGTGTAAAATGCTAAAAAGCTAGGTTAAAGCTAGGTTAAGTCACTAAGAAAGGCATGTAAAAGCCACCTTATCTCCTGGGGTGTTGAGCGCTCCTCTGAAATAAGGTTTTGTGCAGGGACTCCAGGGGTAGCCTCTCCCACCTCTCCCCTGAGGAGCCTGGGTATCAGAACGGGGGGGGTGAATAGCACTGATTTGCCTCTTCCACTGTAGCAGACGCAGAGAATTGCTCTACATGCCCTCTGCATCTAAAACGAATTTGACCATGGTCTCTTGATTGGCCAGCACTGTGCCAGTCACATTGAGCGGCTGGGCAGTTCAGCTCTTCCAAAGTAGGAACCTGTCAAGGTCCCACCCCCTAAAATTGCTCGTGCAAAACGATAATGGTGTGGAACCACAGCACGGCAGTTGCAGATATCTTAGCTATATATTGACTGAATTATAACATATATATCTCAACGAAAAACTTAAGAAAAAGCCAACCATGGTGAATCTGTGTCATGAAAGGGTGTAATACACACAGTTCCAGCACACAAGATTTCAAGAGTTTTCTGTTTTCCTACACTCTGTCCTCAAAGCCCTGAGACCTTCCCCCACAGGGAAGACACTGGCTTACTTAATCCAGTGCAATAACTAAATAGGGAAATTTCAGGATTTTTCTACTTTCTCTCCTTAAAAAATACTATTGAGATTTGAAGTTGTCGTTCCTATATGCATTGTTTGCCTTATTTGAGAGGGAGAGAGAGAGACAGACAGAAGGAGAGACAGACAGCGTGAAAAGCTCAGAGTCCCAGTGCTCTCCGGTTTTGCATAAGCAGCCTTCCTCTCTCAGTGGCTTTCGTAGAGTGGGGGGTTTGCAGTCGGGGTCAAGCTAGGATCATGAAACGAGGGAAGTTGGAGAACATGTTGTATGATGTGTCTCTGAGGACAGACAGCCCGGACTCTAATTGAAGTGCCCTTCCTTTATTCCTCAGGTATGGCTTTCCCCACCAAAGGCTAAAAGCGTTCAAGATCCATCTCACTGAGCCTACACCCCAACTGCGCGCTAATTTGTGTGCTAACGCTTGCTTTGTTTCATAGCGGAAAACAGGAAAAAAGAACAGCTAGTCAGAGAGTTACACCGCCCCTTCCTACTGATGTTTACACTGAAGATACTGTCACATTGAAATATGTGTGTGTGTGTGTGTGCGTGTGTGTGTGTGTGTGCGCGCGCACGTATTCATAAGTTTGTGTACAGCACAGTACACTGGAAGCAGATGTGTGTGTTCCCGTGTGTTCAAGATTTGTTCAAATGTGAAATCCAAATTACAAGGACATGTTTTTAATATATGTGAGTACATATAAGTGCTTCTTTCATATAATATTATTATGCATACATTGTACAATATATTCAAAAGTTACATATGTTTTATATGGTGATTAAGTGTATGTAAAAAAAGATCTACAATATGCGCATAATTGCATTGAATATATGAAACTGGCTATATTGATATTTTTGATAATATATGCCATATATCTGTTTATATATTGAAATATGTACCACATCCTTTGGATTTCATATTTTACCATATGTTGACATGCACATTAGTTTTTCATAAATGTTGACTGACTGCTTTCATTTGGTGGAAACAACAACAAAACATACTGTCTCATTTTACTAATCGCTTAATTTCTTTTTTTACTCGTTAGTTTAAAGCATCAGAACTGAGGCTGGGGCATGCCTGCTGCCATCCTCATGTTTGTTACCTTGTTACCAGTATTATATTTAAATATTGAAGGATTTACTGGAAAGATTGTGAAGCATTCCTGCTTGTGTTGTGATTATGTGATTAGTAAAGGCTATTTGTGCTATCAGTAATCCTGTACTGGGAAATCAGAGCTGAATGGCTCCATCTGGTTAGCTGGCAGTTCAGTGGAAACAGACTGCCACTGTGTTAGAAATTATGTACATACACTTTTTTAAAAGATTATTGTGCCTTATTTTGAAAAAATATCTTCTCTTAGCTTCTTAATTTATAGGTGTGTTAGAATTTTTTTATATATATGAAAAGAGTGTTATTGTGAAACTGTGTGTAAAGGTGAATCATCTAACTGTGCTTTGGTGTCATTGCGATTTAAGCAGGTGCAGTGGCAGCTAAGGTTCGAAGGCACGAAATGCGTGTCCATCCTTACCAAAGGATAGTGACCACCGACAGAGGTTAGTTTAGACCCAGCTCTCACACGTTTCACCCCCGACCCTCTGCCGTGCTCGCTGTTGGTGGAGACCTGCTTTGCAACACGCTTTGTGAGCATGCTCGGGGCTGCATGACACCCATTGGCCTGGGGAAGATGGGAAATGCGGTCCCTGCAGGACTGCGCAGAGTCCCTGAGGAGGACATGGAGAAGAGGCGTTTATGTCAAGGGAACAAATCAGCACCTTGAGGGAACGGCATCCTTGTCTTATGGGAACAACTTAATATCTCAGGGGGAACGCTCTTTGGAGGTGAAGTCCAACATACTTATTTCAGCAGAGTAAGACCCTTTTCTCTGAAGTCAACTACTGAGTATCTCGAAGGAACGACATCCTGAGGAGACAGCTTGAAATATTTAGGAAATAACATCCTTATCTCAGTGGATCAACTTAATATCTTGATGAAACAATATCCTTTTTTCAAAGGAACTTCTTTATCTCTAGCTCACCTAGCTCATCCTTAACACAGGAGGATGACTGGAGAGAGGTAGGGAATTGCATTGCATAAAGATACTGAATTGTTCCTTTGAGATAAGGATCTTTTTCCCATGCGACATTAAATTGCCCCCTTGAGATAAGCCATTCCCTCAGAATCATGGTAAACGTCTTTCCTCTCCATGTCCTGTTAGGGGCTCTGCAGGACCAGGTCTTTGTAACTTTGGATGTGGACGCTGAAGGAGTTTGGCCCATTTTCCCAGTGGTTGGCGAGAGGAACCACAAAACTTAAAACAATGCATGCTAAAACATACAGCTGCAGGCCCCTTTGTGCATCTGTTAGTTCTCTCAACAAAGTTTATGACCACTGGAGAATATCAAACCGTAATTACAGCCCCCAAAGTCTACACTTGCTTTCTAAACTACAAAAAACATCTGATTTAGACAGTCTTAATGTAAAATATAGACATGCACACTGTGTTACTTACTGTTAGACATCAAAGAACACATGAACTACACACCTACTGTCTCAGAGACCATATTGCACGTACTGTATGCACACATGAAGTAAACCCAGTTGTGTTGCAGTGAAGAAGAGTTGTCAGGTTTTCTTTTTTTGTTATACCCAGCTATTCTGTAGTCTTAGACCCAGCTTAGATTCACGCCACAGCACAGTCCTGTTATTTGGGAGAGCTGTGTGTGTATGTTGGGTTTTCCTGCAGACGTCCGTGTACCTGCATGCACCATATTTAAAGTGACACTACACTGCAGGGCAGACATGTTTAAAAGCTGTTCCTTACCTTGTACTTTAGTGGGTGTCCAAATAAAGAGCGCCAGGCCTTCACAAAGGCCAGGAACTGTCCCTTCATTTCTCAGCGTACATATTGCCTGACCACTGGATTAAAAGCAGCAAGTCATTTCTTTTAGGATCCCAGTATGAGACCACAGAACATGCTCATCCTCTCAGGCCGCACCATGCAGCAATGAGATTTCTGAGCCCAGAGAGGAAAGGTGCAGTGCATTCTGGGGTTTGTAGTAGACTTTGTTTGCTGGTGGGTTGGTTTCAGACCCACATAACAATTACAAATGAATCTGTTTCATTGCTTCGTGAAACAGGGGCTCCTTAACATGGATTCCCCCTTTAGTAAAGGCGAGGAACAGCACGCGCACTTTTTAATTTCCCGATCAGATGACATAAACGCCTTTAACTCGAGTAGTGTTTGTAACATTAGTGATTCTGGGTGAAAGCTGGTAGGGCAGCATAAGGATAAATAAAGAGGGCCGATAATTTGCCAGGGAGCTGGCTGCAGTTAGAACTTGTCACAGGAGCCCCCTGAGAGTTTTCGGCTAGGGAAATAACAGGAGGCAGAAGGTGTCACATTTGGGCTTGTTATCAGGTAATTAGATAATTAGTGTTGGTGCTGATACCACATGAGCATAGTGGCACTCTATAAAAATGGACTCTGTCCCATGGTTCACCTTGTCCTCACCTCATTCAAGGTTCCACTTTAAGGAAAGTGTCTTTTTTAGTATTTGGCATTTTACTTTATGTTTGTTTTATTGCATTCCTACTGCTTTTTTGGCTGGTAGTTTTATTTTTGTTGTTAGTTTTTTTTTGGACCAATGGTTATGTTCTGCCAATTGAAAAAGGTACTGACAACATGTTTATTCCCTCACAATGCTTTCTGCATTGGTTTACTACACATTTTCACTCCTAATTTGTTTTAGGAGTGAATAATAAGCCTGAATGCTCACACAATGCAGTTTAGTAATGTGTAGGCTAGGCCTAAGGGAACTGCTGTGCTGGCCTGTAGGACTGGCTCTGATGGACGTCATGCCATACAAATGGCTATTGGAAACAAACTGTGCCAAAACAGTACTGTAACACAGTAAACAGAATAACACAGGCACTCCCAGATTTTTGTCAGCTGCTGAGCTGAATGACTAGACACAAAAAGGGAGTAGAAGAAACCTGCACATATCCTGTTAGGCTCCAGATAATTTGTGATTTATTTAAACCACATGTTTGTTGGTCCGTGTTGGGCTGTGCTGCAGATATTGTCAGAATTTTGAACAGCATGTGCTTTTAGTAAATCAGGGATTGTTTGGATGGCAAGAATGGTCCAAACATTTTCTGATTTATTCAAAAAGAGCAAATCTCTCCTCCCAGCATTGTAGTGTATACATGGATGTGCACGCACACACACACACACACATACACGCGTACAAACACACACACACGCACATACATGCACATGCACAAACACACACACACACACACACACACACACACAAATGCTCAGCACAGCAGAGAGTAGGAGGCAGTGTTATTGCCTGTGCTGTGAAATGACTCATTACTTAGAGAGGCAGGCTCTGCACATGCAACAGAATAACAGGGAGGTGAGACCAAGGTAAACGAAAGCAAAAGCTTTGGGAAAAGGCATCATCATCGCACCTGCGTGTGGAAAAGAGCCACGGGCTCTCTGCTCAACAGGTGTCTGAACACCGGCTCGGCTAAATCTGTCAGACCATGAAGACTCACGTCAGCAAATCTGTTCCTCCTTTATTTATTTATTTATTTATTTTTCATTTATTTGGAGTTTGATTCTGCATCAGTAGACCTTTCCTGACATTACACATCCAGATACAGAAACTGTTTTGGTGCTTCTATGATTTGACACCTTGCTTCGGCGTCTGAGGAAGTGGTTCCCCCTGATACCAGTCTGTGTAACGTGGAGTCATAGGTAGCAGTGTTTAAAATAAACTCACCTCTGCTTTTTTCCTCACAATGCAGGGTGAGAAACGACAGTAAAGCGTTAATTCAGTTCTGTACTACAAAGGGTTTGGCCATGTCGGTAGACCAGAATACAGTGTTTCAACCCAGCTGCTGTAATTTGCACTTTTTTCCCTTTTGTTCTTGTTTTTAAAAGATTGTTTAAGAGTATATTTTAGCCCTTTATATCTGCTAGGCATTTACACCTGCTGAATTTCAGTTCATTCATGAAGTAATGACACAAACATGAGATTGCACTGAATGAATAAAACATGGTCCTCTCCTCTGCCTGAGACCAGCAGATACGCACCAGGAAATGTATGGCAAACCTCATGAATAAAATATAATCCCAACAAGGCTGCAAAGGGGAGTCCCCAGCTGACCACTGTGGAGTGGGCAAAAGCGGTTTAAGTGGAGCTTTGCTGGTTAGCAAGGCCCAGCTTGAATGAATTGAAGAAAATATTCCACATCACAACTTTTTTGGTGTTGTTTTAAGTGTAAGCTTCTTTTTATTGCTGTTGTTTTTGCTGTTGATATTTTTGCAGAAGAAAATAGTATTTACCAGTGGGTTCTTAAAAAATCTATAAAATGTATGTATATTAAAAAAACCTATAAAGCAGAAATGTAAATGAAATGTCAAATTTTATTGTATCTGAAAAGAAATAGCAATTCTATACACAGTTCTTTTTAGGAAACACAAATATATTATAGTGATATTATAGCCCCACATAGAGCCTTTCTCTACTTTTTGATACACATTATAGGGATTTATACAAAGCACAAGAAATTTCTGTGTTTATGTGAAAGTGCATTTTATATTTTCTGTGTCCTGTAAACTGTCAGTAGTTTTAAAAGTTGAAGGTTTTTGCTGAAGTAATAGTTTTAGTGTTCTTATAGATTCACTTTGATGCCCGCACTGCTAGGCATAATGATTATTGTTGCTTTGTTCCATGAGTCCAATATTTTCATGATGTTGTAAATACAACATAAAATACCTGGAAGGCAATAAAGTTTTATTGAGTAAAAAAACCAACAACAAACACTTGTTCGGCCCATAAATGATTATTATGGTTCTGAGTTGTGTCATCTTAAATTTCTAATTTCCTTTAAATTCATATCTCTTAACAACTCATCCATGTTCACCTCCACCATTATCAGCAGCTCTTAATGCTTGTGTTTGGAAAGAGTCCTAATGCTTAATAGCAGTCAGGGAATGGTACCAGCAGTGTCTCATTCTGTCAAAATGATTACATTTTAATTTGATCTCCTGTATCTCCAGATGTTCGCCATTGACTGCTACTAACCATTAAGTCATATTAGTTTCATTTTATTTTCTGCTTTTTTTAACATCTTACCAATGGGAGTAGATCTGCGTGTGAAATCATGATGTCCTCATGATTTTTACTGGGTTTTTTGTAGATTCTGTCAGATAGCCTGCCGGTATTGTTAGCTGTTTAGTTGATTAGTTTTTGTCATGTTGTCATCCAGCCGTCACTAGCTGAAACTAATCTCCTCTCTATCTTTTTCTTTTGTTTCCTTTTTTCTTTCTCTCTTTATTTGTCTCCTATTTTTTGTCTGTTTTCTAACCACCCAGCCGCCACAGGCAACTAACCTATGACCTTCTGACCTCTGAACTCTTCACCCAATGATGACCTGCCCATTGCCTGCCTGCTGACCAGCTCTCTGGCAAACGTCTTCGCTTGTCTGTCTCGCAGTCGCGGCGAGCCGAGATGCAACTTTTCACCTAACAAAGCAACCCGACGGTGACTCGACAACGCCACCTCCCAGCAGCCCTCTCCAGTCGGGTGATCGCGGCTTTAAACCTGCACTGAATATAGTCACACAGCAATAATGAGGTCCTGCACCCCACCCCTACACCCCACCCCTATACACACACACACACACGCATAAACACCCAACTACACCCCCCATGACCCACACTTCTTCCTCCTTCTACTCCTCTTCTTCATCTGCTCTGAAGAAGAGGCCTGGTGAAAACACGTGAAGGGCTCTCCACCACTCTCCCCTCCAGCCCGGTGCCTCTCTGGCCTCCTGAGAGAGAGACCTGGCCCTGAATGTACCCCTGCGGTAACGAGGAGTCCTCATGCACGCATCCAGTCAGTCATTAAAGGCCTTTTGGGGGCACAGACTCCCAGCACCCCGGTATCTGTCACACATCAGATAGGTATAGAACCACGGAAACCAGGCCATGTGGGAGGCGGGGCTGGGGCGGGGCTGAAGAAGGGAAGGGGTGTGGCTTAGTGGGGATGGCAGGACACTAAACACTGAAAGACAGCAGCAAAGGTTGCATGTATCAAATGTCCTATTACTTATCAGCATTTGTTTTTTTTTTTTACAAAAAAAACACTTCCTTGTGAGACACATCTTCAAGGATGTTAAAAAAGCCATGCCTGCCTGTCTGCTTTATGTGTATTGACATTGTAGATAAATGTTGAGAAACAAAGAAAACCTAAACTGAACTAGCGAAAAAATCGACACTTTTATGATTCAAGGGTGCTGCCGAAGAGGAAAAGATATATTTTCACAAATGTTAGCCTTTTATACACGCAAGTATTGTAAAGAAAAAAGTGAACAAAGAAGAAACCCTTTAGTTTATGATTCTGAAAAACAAAAAACTGTTCTCTGTGTAGACGGAGTGGTATTGACGACCAAAACAGCCTTTTTTTGTTGAACGTTAACAGTGTTAAAAAAATGGAAGTGCCTTACTTTACTCATGGTCATTGAGTCAGTATGCGATATCAGTTTGTTCCTACCTGCATACCAGGTGAATACACTCTCAGCTCCCTTGATTTTCTGCACAGGTAGCAGTGAATGAGTGACGCCCTTCAGAGACTAAGAGGTGTGAATCTGAATCTGGCTCCTTAATTCTGAGACTGAGGGAAACTTTTTTTTGATGTGGTTTTTTAAACACTTACCAGTGTATTAGTGTGTGGCACAAGGCAGTAGAGCTAAGCCTGTGAGCCCTCCACAGTACCCTGCTGTCTGAGCAGCTGATGCTCCACTGAGCTGGGACAGGGGCTAGGAACATCCCACACTCCCGCAGAGTTACACCAGCTGAGTGCTTCACAGTGGTGAAGGAAAGTAAAAATCTAACATGCTGTATTGTAATGGTGGTACTAAGAGAGCATTGAGGTGTTGCACTCCACTTGGAGCTGCCCACGTGAAAACAGCTATGCGCAACAGATACACACAACGGCACAGTGTGACCAAACGGCACAGCCGTGCCACCTGAAACAGGGAAAACAAAGCAAGGCTGGGGGGGTGGAGTTGAAAAATCTGTATTTTTGATGTTTTTCAATGAGGATCTTCCTTTGTTTTTCCCACTCAGTGGGCATTGTCATGACATGTCACCAGAAAGTACAATATCCAATAGAACATAACATTATGTTTTGCAGAGGGGTTTATGGGAGTTTCCAGATCTTCATAACTGTAGTCCTCAGCAGCCCCTGGACTACGCTTCCCACTAGCCCTATTGTTACACATATTTGTTGTGTTCTGATAATTGAAGACAGCCCAACCCTGAATTTGTGCCAGAAGTCACACTTTTACTCACGCACACACACAGACATATATGTGGCTACATATAAGTCTGGATTGTTTCACACATGTCCAAGTCTTGCCCTATGAGCCACTCCTAGTCTGTGAGGAGTTGTTTACTTGGACGCAAGTTTGGCTATTTATTTTTTTTTCCCTCAGTCACAGCACTGGCTCCTGGGCCTTTTCCAAGACTGCAGGATAGCTCCGGCGATTCCTCAGGCAGCCATCTGTAGGGCCGTATCGCACCTCCTCAACCTCATGACAGAGTAACACGTGTCAAACCCAAGCTGTTAGGGAAAAAGCATGCTGAAATATACAGTCTGTATCACAAAATGCAGCAGTCATAGCCACCCTCATATTTGCAAGTGTGCGCATATATTGCAGAATATATGTGTGCAAAATATGTAATTTTACGACATTATTTACTGTTTTTGCACAAAATTACATATATTGCAGTGACCCTGTTGTATGTTTTCATGTATGCGGCATATTTGACATGTTTAAAAAAATATTGTCCTTATAGTTTTGTTATTTCAAAATTTTAATTCTCTGGAAAGCTGATACATCAAAATGGTGGAGCTTTACGTTAGTGTTATCAGCTATTGTTGTCATCCCCCCCCCTTCTCTATACTCACTATGCAACAGACTGGCCTGTAATAATTAGATAGATTCCTTGCCATAAGTGCATCTTCCTGTTTGGATATTCATTTTGGTTTTATATCCTCCTGGTTCCATTGATGCAGTGTGATAACGGATAGACTTTGGAGTAATACAAGCGTAGGTGAACCATCTCATCTCTCATGGGGAGACCCTGGAATAGAGTATTAACTGGGTGAAAAGTGTAACATGAAGGCTTCCTGTAGTTTCAAAGATGAATATATTTGTTGTTGGGTGGGACTGTCGTATCCAATAAGCTTGAAGTTGACTTCTTTTAACATCTCAGTGTTATACTTCTCTCAGTTTGTTAAGCCTTGACGACAGTATTATATTATTTTGATTTTTTTTTTTTTTGGTTTGTTTTTGCCATGTGAATGTGTGCGTGTGTGTGTGTGTGTGTGTGTGTGTGTAGGTGAGTGTGTGTTTAGACTGTTCTTTGTAATATATCATAGTTAGTGGTCTGTACCCTGTGTTGTAACTTTACTCATGCTTTGTATTAACAATATCAAACATCCTGATATTGGTTTGATCAACAAAAAGAGTACATGGACATATTTACAGCTGATGTTACAGGTTTATAATGTATTTTTCTATCTAATTTTATATGTATGTAATAAATAACATTAACAGACATGCCTCCAGGTTTGAACAATAAGAACAAGAAAGGGGGGAAAAACCTATTCAAGTGCACATGTGCAGGTTTTCAATGAGAGGTGTTTGGTCTCCAATGTACATAACTATCAGGACTCGTGCCTGTATCAAGCCTTATTATCCTTAATCATTTAGTACAGGGGTTTTCAACTTGTGTGAGAGCTCGTACCCCCACACAGAAAGACAGCAACCGTTACCCCCTCCACACCCCCCCCAAGCTAACATGCTGTCTGTGTGCCAGATTTCCTCTTGTTTGCATAGGTGTGGTAAATAATAAAATGGTACATGCAATTTTATCCTTTCTGTGAAGGATACCATTGGAAGTTGTTTGATACTGATAAACTGAACTTTATATATTACAATTTTAATTCATACGTATTGCCATTATTTTATTCTTCTTATTATTATGTTGACTCCTGGTTGAAAGTCCCTGATCTGCTGGATGACATCATTAAAACAGCACAGACAGTAGATTGATTCTGTGAACACCAAATGCAGAAGGAGTGTTTGGATGGATGTACTATACGGTTATCAAACGTGTTTGTCAAGGCAGTGTGCCAAATGTGTGTGTGTGTGTGTGTGTGTGTGTGTGTGTGTGTGTGTGTGTGTGTGTGTGTGTGTGTGTGTGTGTGTGTGTGTGTGTGTGTGCGCGTGCATGCGTGTGCTTGTGGATGTGTGTAGTATGTCCAGCTGAACACTTTCCCTGTGTACTGTTTTATTTTCAAAAGCTTGTCATCTTTTTAAAGATTTTAAAATGAATTACAATGGAGTCATTTGTAGTTTTTCATGGAGAAGTCAAGGTGCCTCAGCTGTGATGAACTTTTATTTTTCTTTATACTGTGTGTCGCTTGCATTTGAAGGCCTTTTGTTTTAAGGCGGTATTAACCTTTAGTATTATTTTAATAAATGTTACAATGCAGTTGTACTAACTAACAATGGACACAGTCTGTTTCTTTAACCCCTCATTGTTTCTGGTGTCTGCTTCGATTGTTTTAAAACCAGAATTGTGAAAAGCTTAACTTAGAATGCTCAAGAAAACACATAACACTCTGTTCCAAAGAGGAATATTAAAATGACAGTAAAAAAAATCAAACTAACTTTGGTGCTTTGTCTCTGTAGCTTTTTATGTGCCTTCAAGCTAAAGTTCTGCTTACTAATTAAACACAGAGTTGTTAACACACACCCTTCAAAAAAAGAAGACGTTTAAATGAAATACAAGGGGGAGTGGATACTGTAAAATCACCATATTTTTGAAGCATGTGCATGTCAGTGGACTGAAACAGAAAGCAGGCACACATGAAAATACATATGAAAATACAGTACCAATCAAAAGTTTGGACACAACTTTTATTCCTTATTTTTACTATTTTGCACAGTTTAGAATGATTCTTCAAAGTAGCCCAATTTTTTTTTATTAGGCATCAACTTCACTATGTATATTTTTCTACATATGATTTTCTTTCCCAGAAAAATTATTTAAAAAAAAATTAAATAAAAGTTGTGTCCAAACTTTTGACTGGTACTGTATATCAAACATAGAGGTCCAAACACTGAGGGTAGGCCATATAGCAGCCATTATTACGGGCAGCAGTGTGGCAGTGGTAAGGGTTGCCAGTTCAGCTGCACTGCAGTGGGTGATGTGCAAGTTACATAAGTCCCTCTGAATAGGGGTATCTGCAATGATGAGTGTATGTATGTACCTATATGTCATACATTGTCTGATATATACTGTAAGGGGTGCCAGTGTAGCATAGTAGTAAGGATTAGGGCTTGAAACCAAAAGGTTGCTGGTTCGATTCCACTCTGGGGCGCTGCTGCTGTACCCTTAGACAGGGTACATAACCCAGAGTTGTCTTAGTAAATATCCAGCTGTATAAATGGATAACATGTAAAAACTGCTACCTATGTAAGTGTAAGTAATGCAATATACATAATACACATGGTCACTGTTGGGTATTGATTATATGTAATGAAAATGATGTGCAGTGCCAGTATAGGCTCTGGGTTCTTCACCTGGGGACCGGTGTAGTAATGATGTGGTGTCCCGGCACTGGAGTTTTGGCCCAGTGCTGCACTGTCACACGGTGGTTATAAACAGATGCTCCGGCCTCCCACTCTCTCTGCAGACACTCACAGTTAAGGATGCCTCATTGTTCTCTCTTTCCTCGCTCATTTCTTTTCCATCTGTTCTGAGGGCTGGGTTTTTTAAGAGTCTAGCGATTTGGGGGGGGGAGGGGTTGTAAATATGCACTGTTCATCTCCAGAGGGAGATTCTAGTAAAGTCTGTCTACTGAGCATATGTGGGAAAAGGTTGGGTGGGTTTTTTTAACACCTGATAAAAGAAAAAAAGGAATGGTTGCTAAAATATGTAAATGAGGTGCGGCGCATATTGAATTTGGCAGCCTACTGGTGCACAAATGTAAATATCAGCAACGAATATTACAGCAATGCCGAGTGCAGCTAATCACTGCCTTCTCATCGGCTGCTGCACTTCAGTCGTATGTTGAAGTAAGTGAATGCTCTAATGGTTGTGTTTGACACACTCCCATTGAGATGTACTTTCTCAGCCACCAAGGTCTCTAATACCATCAACTTCTGCCCTGTCTGACGAAGGCTGGGAAACCCTGGCTGAGAACCTGAGCATCACTGAACATTCTGACAGTTTCACGTGTCACTGGTTAGGTTTGAGGCATTTCAGAATATGTGGGGATGTGCTGTCTGTGGGTCTGGCCCCGCAATTCTCCTTATCAAGTCATGTGTTCCATGTTTTCAGAGGGTTTCTTTCATTTCAGATTAACCAAAGACAGTGAAGTGGATTAAGGGGCTATAGTTCTACCTCAGAACCCAGTAGCATCAAAACCATTAAAAACATTAAAAACCTCCTTTCTGAGCTCTGAAGGTGTATATTATGTGTCAGGGTAAGGTTTGTTTGCAGGTGACAAGCCATTAACACAATGTTGTTGCTGTCATATCCCTGAAACAAAAGAAACAAAAGCACTAAAATTAGCTGTGGATTGACGTAAAAGCACCAATCAGAAGACTTTTCCTTCCCGCTTATAATTTTTTTCAATACACATCACCCCTATGCCCCCATCAGAAAAGACACACAATTAGTATCTGCCATTCTCTTTAACCCTCTTTCCTTTTTTCTTTCTTTCTATATATCTGCCATTCTTCTTACTCACATCAGCAACTTGAGAGTTCATTATTTGCAACACCCCAAACAGACACAAAATTCCTGAAACCCCAAAGTTTTCGGCCCCTCAGCCATAAGACTAGCGCAGGCGTGTGCCGCCTGGTTTTGGCGGTAAACTGTGCCTTGCGTTGCCGTGGGGACATGGAGTCTCAGTAGCCCTCTTGGTGTGAAAGCATGTCTCAACTTTCAGGAGACGCTGTGAACACCACTGGAGACGCTGTTAATGAAAACCTCAAATGGAAGATTAAAACAGTGGGGTTGTGAGTTTCAGTGGTGGGAGACAGGGAAAATGAGAAATGAATTTTACAGGTCCCCTTTGCTATCAGAGACAGCGAAATTAGAGCGGGCGGCAGTAAGTATATTTCAATCACTCCTGTACAGATTGATCTATAAATTGCTTTTGTCGTGCCCTTCAGAAACCTCACACTGCAAGGCAGTCCAGCCAATTCATTCTCTCTTTCTTTCACTCTTTTCTCTCTCTCTCTCTCTCTCTCTCTCTCAATTCAGTTCATTTCAAACTGCTTTACTGGCATGACAAAAGCATTTCATTTGTATTGCCAAAGCATACAGTATTAACAATAATAGTGACATTACAAATGACTGTATAATAATTAATGTCACCATCAGAGAGGTGATAATGAACAGCATACAACAACTTTGAAATGATTATAATAAGACAGTCATATAAGGAATTTAGAGGAAAATAAATAATTACTGTAATAATTGAGTGTATTAATTAAGTGACGATGAAGATAATAATCAACATCAGCATGATCATCGTCACTACCAGGAAACGGAGGAACGAGAAAGGCTCCTATTTCAGGCTCCATGCTTGTGAACCAGGTGAAGGATTGCGTGATCAGTAGTGGGACATTCTTTAACAGCAGCCCCCCACCTTACGCATTTTGGGGGTGGTGAAGTGCATCCTGGGAGCTGTGGAGGTCACGCATCGGGCTGTGTGCCAGCCTCTCCCGCATCCTCAGTCCCCTGCAGTACGGAACGCCATCTTCAGGGAGGACCTGCTGTGGTTTAGGGCGCATTGCATTAACCGTCCAGAGGGAAACATTGGCACCAGTGAACAAAACAATCCAACAGCCCTATTGAGCTTCATCAGTCATGCTTCATATTAAGCATACATTCATCAGGCCTTCGTCAATCACATGTAACAACACCTTGGCAATGGCGTTGCCACTTCATAAACCATTCACAGTCAACCTCTGTGCTTCATTACTACTAGAATGATACTCCACACATTTTCACTTGCATGTTTTTTGATGTATTATATCACTTAGCTATTATCATCATACGTCAGCCATCATAAAGCCGTATTAAATGCTTTGTAAGCAGTAAGGCCATGTGCTCATGAGCTTTATGACAGGCTGTTGAAGCTACACTCCATATGGCAATCCACAAGTCCCTCAGATTCTAGCAAGTGGCACTTATCCAAATGTAAGATGACGTGTGTTCAAATGCACCTTCTCCCAGCCTATTTTCCTTCTTCTAATGGCCAGAACCTTGAGGACACCATCACTGAGACCTTCCTGAAAACCAATTCATTCAATCATTCAATAAACAACGATAACCTGATGGAATTTGTGTTTTACTGAAGGGGGTGTGGATGAGACCCATTCTGGAGTAAAGGGTTCCCTTAAGAATGAAGAATGGACCTTGACCACCATGATCTTGCACACACACACACACACACGTACACACACACACACACACACGTACACACACAGAGAAGCAATGGATTGTGTGTTTGCGTGAGACCAGCTGAATGAGCAGGACTGCAATGAAGTCAGCTTTCAGTGATGTCACCCCACCCACTCCCCTTCTACATTTAGCCTTCCTTCCCTTGTTCTTCTTCATGCCTGTGATGTCTCTCTCATCCTTTCCTCTTCTTTCTTCTCTCTCTTGTCCTCTCTGTCTTCAGACTGGTTGTATTAGAGTTATGCTGTGTTGCCAAATCATTTTAGGCCAGGGAAATATAAGATCAATCCTCCCTTCCCTCCCCTGTCTCATCCAGACCAAAACAAAACTCTTTCAAGGTCCCCTCTCTCTCTCTCCCTCAGTAGTCTCTCCATGCTCTCTCTCTGTCTCTCTACCCTTGCCCTCTTTTTCTCTCTCTGTCTCTCTACCCTTGCCCTCTTTTTCTCTCTCTCTCTCTCTCTCTCTCTCTCTGTCCTCTCCCATTCCTCCTCTCTCTGTCCTCTCTTTACCCTTCCTGTCCCCTCTCAGGAGCGCTGACATGGGCCTGGTCCAGCTCGGGCTGTATCTCACTCCGCCTGTGCACTTGTGGGTGGAGGGAACACTGCGATCTGGCAGGCAGCGGACGCCGGCCGCAGCCAAGATCATTATTTTAACATTCCGACAGCGACGTAGGCCGAGAGGCCTGGAAGGACAGGCAGGTCCCCCTTCTCTCCCCCCCCTCCCTCTCTCTCTCTCTCTCTCTCTCTCTCTATCTCTCTCTCTATCTCTTTCTCCCTCTCCCTCACAACAATGTGCCTTTCACAGCTCTGACCGGCACAAGTGTGAGGCAATCAGTGGAGCGTCCCTGAGGCCTATCGGCAGCTCTCGCACCTGTTGCAGTGCCAGGAGCAGAGCCGTCTAAAGGTCAAGCCTCTCTGCCTAAAACAGTCTGCCTATTTTTCCACCGGCAGAGTCTCAACCAGTTTCAGAAAAATTAAATAAGAAAAAGGTTAACCATTTGGGCACTTTCACAAAAATAAATACATGTTTGGCACAATGGGACAAAGAGGAAATCTGTGGTTTGTGTTTCAGCCTTTTATGAGAAAAACAAGCATTTTTACTTGATAGCCATCCCTTCTGTGAGAGCCCTGGTGCGACTGCTTAAACATAACCCCTTTTCACACCTCCCACCTCTAATCTGTATTTATAACAAAGCCTGCATTTGGCCAAACTCATGTATATGTAACTTGTTTATATATTCATAATATACACTATTTTTCACTGTATTAACATGCATTACGTTTTCATAAGGGCTCATGGAGTGTATTTTGGACTACATCTGAACCACAAACTTTTTTCCAGACATCATTTATGTTTTTCTGTTCTACTCACAGAAACAAAATACCTTCCTGCTTCCCCCTGTGAATGATACACTCTCCTGTGAGTGATCCACTCCAAAACAGATTTCACTTGGGTTGCCATCCAGTCAGTATTTTACCAGCCTTGACAATACACACATTTGTTCTGTAAAATATATTGTTTTAAAATGTGATGACAGACAGTTGCATGTTTAGTTTTGAATGCGTAAGGGTCCAAATATATCAGCACACCATAACCTACTGGATTATGGTTAAGTTAGTTAAAAGTTAAAAGCAGCAACAATTATTAAAATGTATAACCTAGATTTAGATCATTCATATATCTTAATAAGTACTAACGGCTATGTTAGGACAAATGGGGCTCAGAATCACACTGAGTGGAATAGAGTGTGCAGAATAAATCACACTAAACCCATGGTTTGATATGAATGCCATCTTCCTGAACATGTTGAATATGGAGTGTCTCTCTGTCTCCCTCTCTAGAGCCAATCACATCGGCCTTGGTCTCTTCTCAGAATCATTCATTTTTTTCTCCATACAAACACGGCCTCGACGTCTCAGAAACTCCTCAGGTGTCTCTCGAGAGCACATCGCACCAATCCCATCTTGAACAGGTGTGTTCGTAAGACTCAGCAGTGCCTCGATTTCAGTCATGCTCAACCAAATTTACAGGCTTGGACTTTAGTCTCCATCACCTGATGGTTCCAGCTGTCTGCTCCATATTAGATGGGCTGTCATGAAACTTGGCATTAGAGTCACTCAGCTGGAGAGACTCAGTCCATAAACCGTCTGTGTGGAAAAAGCAGTCAGCAGCAGGTGACTCAAGCTTTCTCCTAGATAATGGAGACCGATCTAGAGAGCAGTGGCCAAGACTCACAGAACTGTGACACTGTGAGGTTCAGAAAACAGCAACAGAACTGTGGCCAGGCCTCAGAAAAATAGGAACCATATCTGCTCAAAACATATATTCCTGCTAACTGGAGGGAAAAAACACATTAATATTTGTCTTGAAGTTTAGTAGGTTTAGGTTTTTTCAAAGCCTGTACGACATAAACAGCAATCCTAACAACATGAGGTATTAACAGGTATTAAATACATTAACTATTTAAATATAATATTGATGACAGAAATAAAATAAATATGTCATATGTGTGATAAAATGTATTATTTTTTAACTGGGGGGGGACTAAGAGAGCCACTGACTGTGCTTCCATACTGCAGCACTTTTCTTCCTCGAGATAAACACTAAATCAAGACTTGGAAACCTTTTGTTTGAAGAAAAAAGGGGGGATGAAGGATTACAAAATTTGTTTTTTAGGGTGTCCAGAACCCTGCTGAATTCTTCTGCCCCCCACACCCCCTCACCCCCAACCCCTCTTTTCAAAGAACAGCCCCTTTCCTCCTTCCAGAACTGTTGTCATGTCTCCATGGTGATGGTTTGAGACTGAGCACTGAACTCCCGTTTTTCTTTTTTTTTCAGAAGGGGGAGGTTCTGAGGTTCTTAATAACAGACCTAAATGAACCAGAAAAGGAAAGAAATAAAAGCAACAAAAAAAAGAGACGTGCACCCATGATGACATCACCACTATTTCCCACCACAGCGGCCATTTTCTCAGGAGGCCCCGGGCGTCCCTCCATTGGCTTAAAGTTAGCATTCAGGAGGCCCACAGAGGCCATCTTCCTCTGCCTCAATGCCCTTTTTGTTGAGGAACAGTGAGCTGTTTCTGCTCCCACAGAAAGCACGGGTAATTTAGTGTGGATGCCAGGAAGTCCCGGCTTGACAACAATGGCAAACTCTATCGCTCCACTTCAAAGGTCTAAACCCTCGGCTACAGCGCCTGAATTCAAATAAGGCCTGTTTTGTTGTGTTTTGTTTTTTCTTCCATTGGCAAATTCCTCCATCGCCCACCTCCTGCGAACCTTGAGTGTCCAAACCGCTTATATGCTGGGGGGGGGTAGCGTAGCCCTGTGAGACCGAGAGAGGTCCAATCAGGTGCCTCCAAACACCTGCTTCAGCGCTGCAAAAACATTTGGACGAAGATGGAAAAATATGCAATAGTTATCATGGGACTCTTTCAAGCAGGTGAAGCTAACTTACTTATAAGAATAACAGCTTTAGTAATCCAATAACCATGCTCTGTAGCAGTATAAATGCAGAAAACATTGGAGAACTCATATCCCTCGAGGACATTAGCTACAGGTCCCTGTTCCACACCAGCCTCTATGGTACTCATACTATTAGAGTCTGAGCATACGCAGCAAAGTGGATCTTTGCATGTGTGACACAGAGGAAAAAATGGCATGTGAACAACATTCAGATACAGAAAGAAAATAAAAACTTGCAAACAAACAAGCTTGAAAAATGCACAGGCATTTGAAAATAATGATCAGATTGTAAACGTGCCTTGCTGTCAGTAATGTTAAACGCATGCTAATAGTTTATATTGTTTTGTACTAACTCCATCCTCCAGCTCCTGCCCACCTACTTCAAGACTTGGAGTCGCACGCAACCCAGACTTTTGCTGCCATCGTGTGTGTAAATTCTGAATTGCAGCTGCTTGACTCCCAAAAAGAATTTTGATTAAACCGGAGAAAGTAGTTTTAAATACTTCATCTCAGAGACATGGGAACGACAGACAGTCATCAGTCTTAAAATGAGAGGATGTAATCTTGGTTGCTGAGTGGATCAGAGGATGAAGGGGTTTTTGAGAACGCAACACTCACCTGCTGTACAGTCAGATATAAGGGTTATAATCATTTAGCTGTACTGCCAGTCTACCCGTTTAATTATACGCTAGCGCTGACCCTTTCTGTGTCCTGCCTGATTGATATAATCATATCAACATGTCCTTTCTTGATATCAACATGTTGCCACTCAATGTCAAAAAGTGGCACGTAGTTAAAAAAGCATTCCGCCGTGTCAATTTTTACATCAACATTTTGGCTGATAACTATATCAAAAGCAGTACCCTACATATCAGCCACTGCATTTGATTGCAATCATTGTACACTTCACATCGTCTATTTTGGTCCATTTGTAATTCCATTTGATCAAACAGCCAGAAACCTCAGTATTCATACAGTTTATACGGGCAGCACTGTGCCGCTTTTATACTCGTGAACGCGCAATCGTTAGTTCTAATGTTTATAACTTTACAGTTTACAGTATTTCCACGGCCCCGCTTGTCTAAACAGCCTGCATTTCCCAGCGTCCATTTGAGCGCAAACTACCGTTTAAGATTTTGCGCGATCTTGACCCACGGGCAGGAAGTTGCGTAAGGTTGTGTTAGGTAATCGCTGACGCACATGGGCTGTGCGGCGCAGCGTGGTGGTGGAGGTCATAGAAAAGGAAGAAGGGAAGGAGCACCGTGCTGGATCAGCTTGTCAAACCTGAATGTTCAGCGTTAATTAATAGTCAATACGGAACTGATCTTTGTTTTCAGATAAACTTCTTTTTTTAAGAAGACGGGTAGTAATACTTTCGAGTTAGCCGGCAATCAAACGTGACTTCATGCTGCGAGACAGGACTGAATACAAGGACTGCTGTCAAAACCTTAGCTAGCCAGGTGGCTAGCTAGAGAACAAGCTAACCTCTTTGGCCTCCTTAGCTGCTTTTTTGTTCCAGAGAAAATGGATAATAACACACCGGGCTCGGGTGGATTTAAAGGCGGATTTGGGAATCTCTTTGGAGGGGGGGCTCCCGAATATTCTCACTCTGAGCTTGCTGGGGTGCCATGTAAGTTGTAGCAAAGTAATTGAACTAGCTAGTTGGCTTGATAGCAGAACAACACCGATATAGCATTTAGCGATGCAGGTGCTGGACATAAATGTGTCAGCTGCTTAGCTAATTAGATGTGGTATAAACTGTTTATAATATTTAAAAAGGCATGAAATTGGTAGCCAATGTTGTTTGGTAAGTAGCTAATCAGTTAGTTTATTGAACAGGTACAAAGACCAACTTTCACTGGGCGTATATCTGTGAGGTAACGTTGTGAATGCATTGTTTTTGCCCCGTAATTGTGAAAAATTCAGAAAGGTCGTTTCTCGTTCATAGTAGATAGTTATGTACCTGAAGCCAGGTGACAACGCGGCGGCAGTCGTCCTTGATCATAAATTATTACTAGAAGACCATAGGTTCGAGTCTCGAGCTGGGCTGCTGCTCTTGCACTTTTGAGAGTCACACAGCCACAATAGTTGAAGAAAATAACCTATCATACAAATGATTTATTTGTGAAATGGAAGCTACGCGAAACAAGGGCTTATGCAAAGCCAATGATGTCTCGCTAGCTAGTTGGCAAACTGTTGGTACGTCTAACACGATGACATCACCGTCCATGTAACACTTGAGTGGGACAGGTCACATTGCCTTGCCAGCGCATATTGTGCGCCAGTGGAAGATGAGCGTATTTATAACTGACTTTTGTCAGTGACAGTATTCTAATAACTTTTCTTAATACTCTGTTAATAAAAAAATTCTTTCCGCAGTAACTGGAATGAGCCCCCTATCTCCCTACCTCAACGTCGATCCTCGTTACCTGGTCCAGGTAAGCTTTCCTGTGGAATACTGCCATACAGCCACAACCTAATTCCAAGATAACTCATACAGACCCAAGAGTTGTTTTTTCATAGTCTGACCCCAGGAGGGTCTCTTGTGGTCAACAGCTGGGAATTTTTTTTCCACATTCATGGTCACAGTCAGTGGTGGGCCAGTGCCATGTGACAGGTGACAGTTCTGACGTTGCTTTTTATCCTGACTGGGGATCAGCTTTTGCCCAGTAGAGACACTGTTTACTAATTACAGCTCCAGCCACTGCACTTTTCCAGTTACCTCGCTGAAAATGATGCAAGTCAGGGAAGTAAAAAAAAAAATAAATAAAAAAACTTCCTTTTGAACAGTAGTAAAGGTAACAACCACAGTTGTTAAGTGGTCAACCCAATACCTGGGTACTCATTTTACAGTACAGGCGCAGGCAGTGGTGCCGCAGGAAGAAGTTAACAGACACTAAGGACAGGGAAATGGTCAAGCTGTAGCTTGAGTTGTTCTTGGTGTGAGGTGAGAATAATCTTCCCCAGCCAGGAGTAGCTCTGAGGCCTGAGTGTCCATTTGGCTCTCGGGTTTTCCAGCTTTATTAGTCTATGCGTGTTGATGGTTTGTTGCATTCTGAAGTCTGAACAGCATTGAAAAGGCTGCTGTGGCTCAGAGCGGAGTTCCTCTCTCTGTGACGCGGATCTGTTATTTTTTTTTTTCCCCTGCAGGACACAGATGAGTTCATCCTGCCCACGGGCGCCAGCAAGACGCGTGGGCGCTTCGAGCTGGCCTTCTTCACCATCGGGGGGTGCTGTATCACAGGTGGGGCCAGGGACAGTGTCCCCCCTTCCTCGCCTGCCTGCATCTCCTCTCTCCATCAGTCAAGCGGGCCTCCACACATTTACTGTTAATGAACGTTAAAACCATTTTCTCTCTTAGTTTGTTTTTTGCTCTCTCTACAGTCATGATGGCTGAGGGATATTTACTAACTTGTTGGTGAAGGAGGACAGAATAGAATTTATGTCACTGCAACCAAAACTATCTGATGATATGGTCTTTATTGTCTGAAGAAACTACTAAGATTCCGCTGTATTTTAGGGGTGAAGGCTGTTTAAACAAAAAAGGCTTTTCTGACACCTTTTATTTTCCGCTTTAATATGGAAATATACAAAGGCAAATCAGAGACCAAGGACTTGAATATTCAACTGGGTAAACTGGTTGATCACTTTGATTACTGTTTAAATGCTTGTTATTTACCAATAAAAATGAGTAAAATATAGAGTTTTATGCATTTGAATCTGTGTTCATGAAGAGAGGCTAACCCAAAACAAATATGAATATAATAGGCTGAAAACAACAGATTTTTAAGATAATTAATGTTCCTGTCTGACAGTGTGAGTGAATGCAGGTCTTTTCACAGTGAATCATTTGCCCAGAATAACTGCAGTTTCATACAGTGCTTGAGGACAGAGAAACAGGGTTCTCTTGTTCTAATGTTTGATTTTGGGAGAGAAGTAATATTGAAATATCAAAGGCACATCATTAAGCTTTACACCCTGTAAGGTCTGAGCTGTGTCTGTCCAACATCTAATGGCTAAGAGTTGTAGCCTTTGGGTAGTAGGTACTGCTGACTGCACTGCTAGAAAGTACACTTCAGTAAAAGTTTAATTTCGGTTGCCGTTATCGTTCTGATTGGATAAAATGAACAGGGCATTGTTCATGAATGAACACGTGTAGTCCTGTTGACTGTACTGTTGGGTGGCACTCCTCTGTGTTGTAACCTGCTGTGTTTTATGCAGTGTAAGCTGTGGAAGATGTGTCCTGATCTGAGTGCAGTGATGTAATCAGCTATAACATGATCCGCTCCTGCAGGTGCTGCCTTTGGAACGCTCAACGGGCTTCGCATGGGATTGAAGGAGACCAGGGACATGACATGGTCCAAACCCCGCAACGTCCAGTAGGTGGCCCCCTCGCGCGTGTGTCTCTAAACGGAGGCGCCCGCACAGAAAGCGGCCCTCAGTCGCACAGCTAGCTCTGGGTGCAATCGTAAGTCCACCCTGTGAGCACTCATAAGCTCACAGCGTGATCTTAAATTTTGTTTGTAAAATTCAAAGTGCTCTCTGGATCGTCCCGACGGAAGGAACAGACTGGCTGAGTGTTCTGATCCCAAAATAGCTGGTGAAATAAGGGCTGGACGAGGTGGAGGCAGTTGGTGCTTTTGTGTTCACCTGCTTGTAGGCAGTAATAATGGTTTCCTGATTTGCAGTGTTTTTTCCTTACGAATAATTGATTGTTCTGTGGAATAACTGAATTTTAGTGTGTGTTTAATCTGGGACCCCCCACAGGGTATGAATTTTTACACAAATGAAGAGAATAAAAGCTTAGTGAATGTGTGTTTTCTTCTGGATGTGGAACTTTAGTTGCATCCATCTTATCTTTGTTTACACTTACATTTATTCATTTGGCAGATGCTTTTATCCAAGGCGACTTATAAGTGAGGCAGAGTTACAACACAAGCAAAAAGCCGTCTTATGTGCAGCCATGAGTGATTCTGTCTTTCCTCCCTGTGTTCCAGGATCCTGAACATGGTGACCCGGCAGGGAGCATCCTGGGCGAACACCCTGGGCTCTCTGGGTGAGTGCCAAGCAACAGGATACAAGTGCAATCGAGCCAGCCAGTATCAGAGCGGGGAGAAACTCCCCCGCTGACAGCAGGGGCAGGATGGATGACATCACTGGCTGCAACAGAATGCAGTCGGATTTGTTTTTTTTATTGTTGTATCAGAAGGGCGTGTTACACACTCTTACCCCATCATTAGTTTCCGTCAGGGGTGGATGAATGAGGTTTCATTGATCACATAATGATTGGCTGTACCATGTCTTCTGTATGACTCTTCCAAGTTAAACCTGTGTTTTGACTGGGACTGTTTTTTTTTTTTTTTTTTTGGAATAGACAGACTTACTGCTGGTCCATTTGTGGGAGATAGGGGTAGTACTTAGGGAGTGGTATTAGAAGCCTTTGAAGTGGAGTGTCACGTAATGTATTCACTATAAACCCGTTTGCGAGGGATTGACCAATGGGGTTTGTCGGTTTCAGCCTTGCTGTACAGCGTGTTTGGGGTGGCGATCGAGAAGGCCAGGGGGGCGGAGGACGACATCAACACGGTTGCAGCGGGGACTCTGACGGGCATGCTGTACAAATCCACAGGTGAGTCTCGCGGCAAAGCACCCGCACTGGGCGGAACCATTCTCAGAAATGATCCTCTCATTTTTCCCCACCCCAAGGCCCAGCTGAAATAAGGAACAGATCATCACCAGGGAGCTAATGTAGAAAGCTGAAAGATTCAAGCAGTTTTTGTATGTGCTTATGCGTAATCCCTTGCCTTAACAGAACACAATACTAACCATAACCCTATTTAAATCCTAAACTCCTAAACCTCTAACCCTAAGATGAGATCAAATTACATGCAACTCTCATTAACAGTGTCGCTACATTTACCTGTTTTCAAATAGTGCATGCCCTTCTGCCATCTTAGTAAAACAGCCAATGAGCACACAGAGTGAACATGACAGTTCAAAGTTCATAGGGGTGGGGCTTCTCTGTGAGCGCGTTCATTAATCCCTGGATGGTCGTGCTTTGTCTGTACGCACAGGTGGTCTGCGTGGGGTGGCTAGAGGGGGGCTGGTGGGCCTGGCCATGTCGGGAGCGTACGCCCTCTACAACAACTGGGATCACCTGACGGGCAGCTCAGCCCGATACTTCTGAGCCGGGCATGCTGGGATACCGAAGGACTGTCCGGCCGACGAAGAGATTTGAAACTGGACCGGAGCTCACTCGCGCCTTACCCTCTGTATCCCCCGTTCCTGCACATTGGGGCTGAAATGGACCCGTTCAAACCCAGCAGCTCAGCTCTGGGCTGCCATAGCCGTCAGGTGGAGTACGTGGTGTGACAGAGCACAAGACCAGTGCAGTGCTTTCCTCCGTTATGGTAAAGTGCCACATTTCGCTGAGGGGAGGGGAAAAGAGACACGTTGTTCATGACGTCAGATCAGATCGAGGAGGACTGAACCAGCCCTCGCAGTTGCCGTCGCTCGACACACGAAATCCCCTGTAACTCGCGTGATGCCCACAGTCCCTCAGTTTGTGTTCCTTGTCCATCATTAGGAGCAAAACATGTCAACGGCTCCACAATTCTCAGACTCAGTCTACACTGTATATAAAGGCCTTACAATCAAGACTGTTGGTGAACCTCCTCACCTCAGTGCTTTTTAACGTAAAGTCTGCCTTTTAGGTATCCTTGTGGTCCACTGTCTTTGCATGTGGTTTTGTCGCCTTTGACTCTGTACTGATGAATAAAAGCAACACTGGGGAGGAAGCCCTGACCACTGTCACCACGTTTAGTCTAAGTGTGTCTCTTAACATGATCACATGATCTTTCAGTGCAAATATGAGATGGATAGTGTTAATATTCTGCCAAAAGAAAAAATAGTTTTTATTTGAAATTCAACAGTTCAGCATAAAAACAACACAACTCTTGAAAGAAATGCAAATTCAGCATGTTTTTTTAATACTGTATTCTGCTTTGGATCAGAACCTCTCTTGAGGCTAAGCTAAACACACAGCCACATATGCATCACTCCTACAATGGAACTCCTGGCGAAATCAAAAACATAACATTTGCACGAGGGATAATTCACTGCTATCCCAGTTAGGAGATACGAGTTCATTAATACTCCACTCTTTCTGTGTATTCTGGCTTATTTTTCTCTGAAATAGGGAGGGTGGATTGGTTACATTTAGAGATGTATTTTGGTTTCTGTCTTTGTAACAGTGTTACAGTCACTGACAGAACAAACACGACTGGCACAGTGTCTAAAGGAGGAAGGTCCAAACAAAGGCTCACAGGTGCAAAATAGGCTGAATTATTTATACAAAGGGCTCGATTGCAAACTTTTCTTTTGATTTTGTGTTTGTTTGCACTGGAGCACTTTATATAAATATAGATATCATTTCACCTTTCAACAGTGTGTGAGTGGCTTGAGTTTTACCGGTATTTTTGTTTTTGCAACCTGCACACCTGTGGCTGATAATTTTGTTAAGGACTAGAGTGCAGATGGCCCCAACTACTAACAGTGTTATTCAGGCAGTATGGGAAGCTCTTAAACTACTGTCTCCCTTGTGAATTGCCAAAGGGGGCCAGGCTTAGAGAGTGAGCTCAGTGCAGTTGGACTTCATGAAAGGGCACACTGATGTAATGCACCAAGGCCCTGTTTGATCCCTGTCCTGACATCATTCACAGTTTCAGCCCTGATTCTCTTTCCTATACGTGCACAACCCCTCACCCGAACATCCTGTTGTTGGCCACAATTTCTAAGCACATTTTGTCTTTTACCCTGCATCCTCAAAACATCGGTAGCTCGCATCAACCTTAAACCAGCTAGGGGTGTCTCCTGCCCACATCAATCCAACATCAACAATACAGTTCGTTCAAACCAGTTAAAAGCTCGGCTTTGAAGGAAAAGCACAGACATACAGTACAGAAGCAGAGCTTTCAAGGTGTGGTAGTCAAGAGGTTCCGGTCATTTTGTTTGGCAGTGAGTGTGGTCTGTCTGTAACTTGGGGTCACAGTGGTTTTTTTTTCATAGGATGAGCCTGGACGTCCTTCTCTGTCCACCAGGGGGCACCCATTCAGACTAGGCCAGGCCAGCATGGCTGCTCCAGAGGTACCAGATGATCTCAACCTGGAGGAGAACATGCCATAACACAGAGAAAGCTCACTAAGGGGTCACTGCTAACCCGTGTGGACCTAAAACAATAATAATAAACTTTATTTGTATTGACTAGCATCTTTCATACAATGAAATGCAGCCTGAGGTGCCTCAGAGACAGAAGGATGAAGACGAATCAAGTAATGATGCTGTGAAAATGTTTAGGACAGCAGGGAAACTAGTTCTGTCATGTGATTTTGGACAAAGATTGCAATGCAGCCAAATTTTGTGTGGCAGAGTTTTACGTTTAAGGTTGTAATTGTACACACTATTGCAGTGGTGCAGTAGTGAATATGGTATTGTAATGGTAGACTTGTACTGGTTTAGTAGTATACATGATATTGTAACTGAACAGACTTGCAGTGGTGCAGTATTATACATGGTATTGTAATGGTACAGACTGTTGTGGTTCATTTATATATGATATTGTAATGGTACAGATTATTGTACTGGTGCAGTAGTGTTTATGATACTGTGCTGGTAAGGACTACTGTAGTGGTGCAGTAGGATGTATTATATTGTGATGGTAAGGACTACTGTAGTGGTGCAGTAGGATGTACTATATTGTGATGGTAAGGACTACTGTAGTGGTGCAGTAGTATATATTGTATTGTGATGGTACAGACTACTGTAGTGCAGCAGTCGTATTGACGTTATGGTCATTGTTACCCAGTCAGTCCCCCGTTGTGCTGGATCGGGTGCAGCAGACAGGCTTCCTCAGCAATCCCATCAGCCCCCCCTTCTTTCCGCGCTGGCTGGCGTGCCGGGACCCCCCCGGGTCTCGCCGGGACGCCCTGGAGGCCCGGCTGGCAGCCGCCTCCCTGATCTGCATCTCCAGGTGTCTCTGTATGGCCACGCCCAGCTCCTGTGGGTCCACGGCCGCCCCGTACACCTCCCACGTCATGCCCTCGGCGTCCCACGCCACCTCCCTCACCGGCGACGTTGGCCCCACGCCGGCCTCCTCCTCCTCCCCTGCCAGGCTGACCTCGGGGAACACGTGGGGCGGGGGAGAGTCCCGCCCGGTCTGGACCCCAGCATCCCTCAGCTCCGGGTGCGAGGTCATGGTCGCCGCCTCGCGGGACGTGGTCGCCTCGGTGGGCCGCCGCCGCGGGGGCGGGGTGGGAAAGGCCAGGGCGCAGCAGCGTGCCCCCCGCCCCCCGTCCAGACGAGTCTCGCTGACCGAGGAGGTGAGCCGGGGGAAGGGGAGCACCACACCCTGGGGGAGTGACCTCTGACCCCCGTGCTCCTCGCCCGCGCCCGCCAGCCGCGGCTGGAGGGGGACGGCGGGCGGCGCGGGCACGGGGTGGCAGCGGGTGGGAAACGCGTCGTCCGGTCCTACGTGATTGGCCGGGTGGACGACGCAGGTGGCCCGGCAATGCTGCAGCGTTACCCGGCTGGGTCTCGGGGAGCTGGTGGGGCTCTGGGCGCAGATCCGAAGCCCCCTGTGCAGCAGCGTGGGGCTGCTGTAGATGTGCCCCCTGCAGGCAGAGTTCGTGTGCAGCTGGGCCGGGGCCTGCGGGTACCCCAGCGCGTGGCAGCCTGGGACTCGGCTGGCGAAGCAGCCCAGCTCGGCGCAGGTGAACCCGGCCTCGCAGCAGCCGCCCGGCTCCCTGCCTCGGCCCTCCCTGGCTGCGTGCAGGCTGACCGAGCGGCTCCTGTGTGGCCCGCTCTCGTCCAGAGAGCCCGTCTGTGCGAGGTGCCCCCCCTCGCACAGTCGGAGGTGGTTCAGAGCCCCCAGCGGTGGCATCCCAGTAACACTGTGGGGTCGCCTGGCGTGGCCGTGGGCATCACCCGGCGGGCACACGGCGCTGCTCGCGCACTTCCGCAGGTCTGGCCTGGGCCTCGCCGGCTCCTCCCGGCACGGGCTGCCCGTCACCATGTCTGTCAGACTCTTGGACAGGGGGAAGATGGGGGCCCGCAGCTGGTCCGCGGTGCTCCCGTCAGATCCAAATTGGCCACCCAGGGAAGAGCGCTCTGAAACATGCCTCCCGTTCTGAGCCATGGGGCCAGAGCTGCAGGGACACAGAAACAAGGGGGAACGCATTTTATAAAAACACACACACATTCACAGCTCCTCAGGTATGTGGATAAAAGTGCCGCATAGAAATAAAATCAAAAATAACCTAACAATGATGTAGAGCTCCTGGAATAAGAGCTTTTATCATAATTGAGATGGACCTTTACGTTACATTATTGGTATTTAGCAGACGCTCTTATCCAGAGCAACTTACATAGATTGATATTCTTACATGTTATCCATTTATATAGCTGGATATTCACTGAGGCAATTGTGGGTTAAGTACCTTGTCCAGCAGTACAGCAACAGTGGCCCAGTGGGGAATTGAACCAGCAACTTTTCAGTTATGAGTCCTACTCTTTACCACTATGCTTCACTGCTGCTTTCATAATAATAATCAAATCATTTATTTTGCTAACTATATTTCAGTGTGCAGTGTTCTGTTATTTACAAAAGTTACTACACCTGCTCGGTGAATTTCCACAACAGCAAAATATTTACAAGCCAAGTTACACCAACTGTACCTCGCATGCAACAGGTTCATATTCATATTATAGAATCACAGTTCATGTGACAGTATTGTAACAGTATTGTGATTTTACCATAGCTGCACAGTAATAGAGGGGTTTACATGTCCAATCAATGAAAGAAACAGGGTCTCTACGCTCATCTTGCCAAAATTTCATCATAGTTCCAAGGCACTTCAGTCTATTTTATATAACTGCATCGTGCAGGCAATAATCCTAATTAATCCCATGTGTATACTGTGTAATGGTCTGGCAAAGCTTTCCGCAGGATCCTGACACTGTAGAGTCATGTCTGCAATCCTGCATACTGTCCAGATTGGCCTAATCAGATCAGATTCAGAGAGGTAAACACTTAGCCGTAGGATTACAGGAGAAACTTATAATCACCAGCTTGATCTAAGAGCTGAACATTAGTGCTTAGTGTAGGAGTTAGCTAAAACTGGTGAACCTCACAGCATCCCAGAAGGTTTATATACCACTATATACCAGTATGCTCTCCTCCACTATAACACTGTACAAGTGTACTGCCCTCTACACTACACCAATACATACCAGTATACACTCCCCAAAACTTAAACACTATATACCAGTATATTTTCCACTTCACTATACCCCAATATGCAAACATATACCAGTATACTGCTCTCTGTAGTATACCACTAAATACCAATATACTCTCCCCTGTGCGTAACCATGATATACCCACCATACCAGTATACAGTATACTGCTCCCTAAACTATTTCACAATATACCTGTATATAGCTACACGTCCATGCCTCACATCTCAAAATTTAATATATGTTAAAATGAAATATGTGAAATGTATGTTGAAATTAAAAATTAAAAATAAACACATAATTTATAAAGATTGTATGTATGAATAGTCATTAAGTAATGTATTTGTAATACATGACATATTTTGATAAATGTGTTCCTTTTTTACTTACCGTTTTATCATAGAACAGCATGTGCTGTACAGCATTTTTCACAAATGCCTACCTAATGTCATTCAGGTGATTTAAATTTATTAAGTACTGAAGATGAAAAGCAGGACTTAAAAGTTCAGACAGGACACCAAAGGGCAACAGGTTGTCCTGTCTAACTAGTTTAAAATGCATATTTATGTATTTTATGAAAACAAGAGAGAATTGAATTTAAACGTGCTTTAAATAGGAAATATCTGATGGCTAAGAGAGCAACACTACTGAGTCATAAAAATGATACACAAATCAAAAAAATTATCAGTTGTGTATCCTAAATTCAATTACACAGAATACTATTACAGTTCAGACAGAACATTCTCCCCTCTGTCACTTCTGTGACATCATTGCAATGTTACCATTTTACATTACATTATTGGCATTTATCAGATGCTCTTAATCAGAGTGACTTACATTGGTTACAGTTTGTTGTACAATGTTATCCATTTATACAGCTAGATATTTACTGAGGCAATTGTGGGTTAAGTACCTTATCCCAGGGTACAACAGCAGTCCTAACACCAGCAACCTTTCGGTTACAAGTCTTGCTCCTTAACCACTACGGTACACTGCCATATGGGCACAACCTCACTGCAACAGTGTAAGAACGTTACGTGTCAGCCAGATAAATCTTAGAAAACCCTCCTGTTTGTATCTGGGATATAATTCCTCTGTTGCATGATGCAAATGAAAAAAAGACATTGTGGGTATTAAAATCAAGCCCAGAAAATTCCAATGTATCTCTGAGAAGTATCATTTGTTGAAAAAAGTCTAAAAGACAACCAAGACTCTGGTCTTCATCATACAAGGAGCAGGTTTCCTCAGGACTTGAATTTGTACATCAACTGAGTGAAAGAGTTTTTTCAGACCTGGAGCTCATAGAAAAGCAATCAGTGGCATACAACAGATATAGTATAGTATAGTTTGTCCTTAGGAACATACGACAGGGTTTTCAGGTTGCCTAACCCTGGCACCTGCAAATTCAACACACCGAAAAACGCAGAGCCATAACAATGATGGAAATGACAAACGCGTCATCATTCTTTGTTGTGTCATGCATAAATTACCAAAATTAATTGTGATTGTATTTATCTAAAGCAGAAAAACTCACCGTGCTTCTTCATAATATGCACAGAAACAGAAGGAAACCCAGTGAAGAGAACCATAAAGAGTAACTACCTTAAGGTGGCTCCTGACTGCTCAGTTCATGTTCAGTTCATGGTGGATTCAGTCAATACTCAGATACAGGAATCACAAGTCGAGGCCCGCTTGTGAAAGCATCCTGGCTTTGATATACCACAGAGACCTAAACGGAAAATGTTCCACGAGGTGCTCTGCCCTGCCCCCTTCCCCAGGTAACCCCCCCCAACCCCCCTCTTCCCCAAGCACTCACCTCCGCCAGCCCTGGGGTGAAGCGCTGGCAGACCAGTCTCTGTGTTTTCAGGCATGAAAAGAGAGATTAGATTACAGTGGCCCTCATTTCAGCGCTCCTAACCTTTAGTGTGAGTCAGGGACGGGCTTGGTGCTGTGCTTCGTCTGTCTCTTTCTCTCCCTCTCTCTGCGATGCCGTGTCTCCTACTTTCTCCCTCTTCTACCTTCCTCCCTTTCTGCTTCTCTCTCTTTCTTTCTCTCCTTCTCACCCTCGATGCTTTCAGTCAGTCTCTCTCTGCCCCTCCCTCTCTTTCCTCCCTCCGTCTTTCTATCCTCCCTCCCTGTCTCTCTCTTTCTCTCTCCCTGTCACTCTCTCCCTGCTTCCTTCTCTCTCTCTCTCTCTCTCTCTCTCTCTCTCTCTCTCTCTCTCTCTCTCTCTCTTTCTCTCTCCCTCCTTCTCTCTCCGTCTCTCACTCTCTCAGTATCAGGCTTCACTCGTCTCCTGAGATCTCCCCGGGGAGGGACTGGGGATTGCTGCCTCTCCTTTCACATCCACAGGTGACAATGCCCCCAGCCCCATCCACCCCCCCCACACACACACACACACACACACACACACACAGCCCCACCCATCTCTCCCCACCTCAGCCTCCTCCTCCCCCGAGGGCTCCGCAGGCGGTGAGCGAGAGGAAGTCGGTCTCCGGATTATCTTCCTTTCTCATCTGATTACAGGAGAGAGGCTCTGTCGCAGATCTTCAAATCCCTGTGAGGGAGGGAGGGAGGGAGTGTATGTGTGCTGGGTGGGTGGGTGATTGGGGAGGGGGGGATTCAGGGTGTGTCTGTGTGTGGCTCTGGTAGGCAGTGAGTGTTGGGGGGGATAATGAGGAGATGTCAGAGGGAGACTGTCATCCTCGTCATCCTTGTCATCACGGTGAGTCCCTCGCCACTCATGTGCGCACGCACACACACTGCCCAGGGAGGAAAAAAAACTGAGCTGAAAAAAAGTGCCTGTTCCGGTCTAAAACCTCCTCCCCCACATTCTCTCTTTCTCTTACTCTCTCCTTCCTTCTATATGTCTCTCTCTCTCTCTCTCTATCTATCTCTCTCTCTCTACCTCTCTCTCTCTCTCTCTCTCTCTCTCTCTTTCTCTATCTTTCTCTCTCAATCATTGTACCTCCCAGTTGCTATGGAAACAGCAAAGCTCAATGGCGACCCGATGAATTTTCACCATTTTTTTTGCCCTGCTGTGGAGAAGCAGTGAATACTGCCAAGGCCGGAACGTGACCGTGAACATGGCTGTCAGGGTATGATGAGAGAGATCAGAATGCACAGAGCATGGCTGGCTGGAGTCCCGGGGGATGGGGGGTGGATTTTTGTATCATAACTGATGTAGGATGGTAACAGTCACTTGACTGACAACCGTTCAAGGCTAAAATGTCATCTATGTCACAGCAGAAATCAATCCTGGCAGTGTCTATGCCAACATATGCGTCATCTGAGTGTGAGTGTGTGTGTCTTGGTAGAGCTTTGAGTGTATATGTGTGTGTGTGTGGGGATGGGGGGTAGAGCTAGGTGTGTGTGTGTGTGTGTGTGTGTGTGTGGAGCCCTATGTGTGTGTGTGTATGTGGATACAGCTCTATGTGTGTGTATTCATAACATGCATCCAACATTCTGCCTTCAGGGATCAGGAAATGAACTGGCTTTGTTTCTCCTCACTCCTTGTTTATGTGTGCATGAATATGCATCCAGGCATTCAATCATCCTCTGAACACCCACATCACTGGTCATTCTTAGAGGTGGAGCCAGACTCCCTGCTTCTTTAAATGATGACACAATGCAAACCCCAGCATGCTAATGTAAGTATATATAGACTGGCTCACTGCACACTCACCTGCCCCTCAGCTCACCCAGGTCTGCAGGGAGCAGATTCTGCCTCAGTTGCAGATGCAGGATGCTGCTCTCCTATTGGCTCAGCTCCCAAGGGAGGAAGGAGCAGTGGGATCACTGAGAACCCTGACTGGCCAATCACAGCGGCCCCCTGTGAGCCCATAGGTGCCAGGGTCACAGATAAGGTGACAACTGCCGTCCGTTTGGATTCTTCACTAGAATGGCAAAGTCATGTCACATCATTTATGTTCACTTGGTATGCGCCCTTGTCTGGAGCGACTTGCACAACTTGCATGTGATATCCATTCATGTTTGAGACATTCAGGTTAAGCACCTTTGTCAACCCACGCAGAAATTATATTGTAATATAATGAGCAATAACTCGTTCAGCCCAAGAGAATATCGCCAAAAATAAAAACTATATAAAAAGTATATTGATTGAGCTAAAATTTTTATTTTCTCAAATATATCTTCAATATATTATTTTTTGGTTGTGTCTCATCTGTGACACAAATTCAAATTCCCTGAGTACTGCTCTACGTTATAGATGCCATCTGAAAGATGTAATTGTAGATTCTGGTTGAAAGGCCACTTCAGATTGTTTTTATTGTGGTTCAGAAATGGACAGAAGCCTGCAGCTGGTGCATCTCCACCTGCTGTTGGTGCCTGCTTGTTTTATTTTAGCACAGTGCTCACAGTGTGGCTTTGAGTAGGAATAGAATGTCTCAGGCCTGCTCCAGGGGACCTACTGTACCGCTTGGTTTTCTTTCCTGTTGATCTCCGGATGGAATTCCCTTAATTAGATTCCATTGAGCTGTTAATTGAATACTAATCTGGATTTGACATCACTTAACAAATAACGGCTGCTTCTTCCCTGTACGAGTGCTTTTCTGCACCTTTGAATTTGTAGAGAAGAAACACAGCACGTCCCTAGATGATGATGCTGATGATAATGATGATGATGATGATGATGATAATGATGATGATGATGATGATGATGATGATGTTCCTGTCAACACTCCTGGCCTCCAAAAACCTTCATCTGGCTGATGAGAGCTGTAAGAGCCTCCTAAAGATTGCAGCTGGCAGCAGTAACCGGCAGGAAAAGCTCTACCTTCCTGTAAACACTCATCCTCTCGCTTTGAGTGCTTTGTTTGTCACCTCTCTCCCTCTGGGAAGCTGCAAACAGTCCTCTCTACCTACACATTTCCAGCCACTCTGTCTTTTCTCTGTTCTCCTTCCCTTCCCCTTCCTCCCCATTCTCTCTCCACTCCTCTGCTCTCTTCAACACCTCCCCTTCCCCTTCCCCTTCCTCCCCTTTCTGCCTTACAAACTGTCATTTACTGGATGTTCTTATCTATTTTTTTATATAAGTTTCAATTTTATCCACATTCACACAACTGGGTATTTACGCAATTTTGGGTTAGGTACCTTGCCCAAGGGTACAGCAGTGGTGCCCCAGTGGGGAAGTGAACCAGCAACCTTTAGGTTACGAGCCCTGCTCCTTACCACTACAACACAATGCTGTCCAATGCTGCTGCTCTCAGAGTTCTCCCTGCTTCCTCATTTACATGCTTTTGCCTTCCTGAACCTCTCCACTCCTTCTCTTAAACATCTCCACTCCCTCTCCAATCCCTCTCCACTCCCTCTCCTAAACCTCTCCACTCCCTCTCCCAAACATCTCCAATCCCTCTCCATTCCCTCTCCTAAACCTCTCCACTCCCTCTCCTAAACATCTCCGCTCCCTCTCCTAAACCTCTCCACTCCCTCTCCTAAACATCTCCACTCCCTCTCCACTCCCTCTCCTAAACCTCTCCACTCCCTCTCCTAAACATCTCTACTCCCTCTCCACTCCCTCTCCTAAACCTCTCCACTCCCTCTCCTAAACATCTCTACTCCCTCTCCACTCCCTCTCCACTCCTGCTCCTCCACCCCCCGCTCCGCCTCACTCCCGCCTCACAGCCCAGCACTCTGTGTTTGCCTCTCCTCCACCCTGTCGCTCTCCCTTATGTACACAGCTCACCCATTTCGCTCTTTCTCCTCCTCCCCTCCCCATGGTAACACAGGCCGCTGACAGCTCTGGGTAGTTTACTGCGGTGCCCCTATCCAGCACAGCTTGTATAGTTTACGTTTAACACGGAATGCATGCATACAGCAGGATATTTTACTGGGGCATATCAGATTCATCTCTCCAACGGCAGGTGTTTTGCCAGCATCAGGGCCATTCCCAGGCCTCTCCCAAGGACTCCCCCAACCTTATCAGAGCATCATGCCCCACGCCTTTTCAAAGCTGAAAATCAAAGTTTGACCATGGTCTAAATGAATGATGACTACTTTTACATCAGCTCACTGTAAACTATTTTCATTCAAATTAGGTCAGAGATATATATCCCCCTCTTCTGAAGTTAATACATAAATAAAATGTTATGTAGAGGAAGGTGGACATGGGTAAAAATGGTAATAAAAAGTGTCTTTCTAAAAGATGCAGAAACAGAGTCCAGAATGTCATGCCCAAACTTTTAACAACCACAAAATTAAAATGAATAAAGCTTTCATAAAATATGTATATATCTTTTCTATTCTTGCTTACCCTCTTGCAGACCCCTCCATTTATTACAATCTGTTACATGTTCACTCATTTAAAGAGAAAGGCAAACCATTGAACTTCAGAGTGAAAGAGCTCTGCTGACATATTGCTGGTGCGCACCATCTCCATTGTGCACCCAGAGGGCTGATCCTCTCACAGAGAGAAACGCTGGATGCAAACCTTGGACTGACTGAGGGCAGCTGAGAGAACAGACCATTTTTCACACCTGGGATAGTTGGGTTGTGCTCCACAGCCAGGCCCGTGGGTTCTGCGCAAACCCACGTTAGAACTCTGTTCCAGGGGCGATCCTGCTAGGGGCAGCCTGTTTGCACTGAAGTCCCCCATTGGTCTGTGCTTGGAGTAGCACGCTGCTTCCCTGAGACCCAGGCTTGTTGAGCTTGCTGCTGATTGGCTGAGCTGTATCACCATAAAGGCATTGGGAGCCAGAGGCTGGTGGGAGAGTGACAGGTGGGACTGACAGCGGATGGGGTCAGGGTGTTTCACAAACACGTGAAAACACAGGTGCAGGAGTTTCAGGCTAGCGTGGTGTTGCAGTCCTGAGGAGACATCCAAAAGAGCTAAAACAGGCAGGATGAGTGCTGAAATCACCAGCATGAGAGAAGACAGCAGGCCCTGAAAAAGAACTGAGTAAAGGCTATGCTTCTCCACACAGCTCAGGGGAAGCAGTGAGGCGGTGACACAACCAACGGTCCGAGAATCAACCTTCAGTGACCATTTTCCTGGAGGGAGATACAAGCACAGCGCCACCCTGTGGTCTGCTGAGGTTGTCGTCCTGCTCGTGAGCCTCAGGCAGAGGAACACTTCTGTTCCCGAGGCAGATTTGGACATGTGGAAACGTTCTCCATGTGGTGAGTCTCTGAAGAGCCAGAAGTACGAGGACAGACAGTAGCCTGAGCCTAGAACAGAAGTGTGGAATCCCGGGAAGACAATAATCAAACACAGTGACCCTTGCTTGCTACAAGTTTTACACGGATTGGCAGTGCAATTCCCAGAGAACCAGGTGTAGCCATCGGCTCCCAGAAGCAGGACCAAGGTGCAAACTGCCAAACACACCAGAAGAAAGGGAACTGGACCAGGGGGCAGAGACAGGTGGAAGAAAAGGAGAGTGGCTGTACCCCACGGGGGGTGCAGCCCCGGGCCCTCCATGGCAGGTCGGTACAGAACCACAGCCTCAAATCTTTACCCCTTCCATCAACTCCTGTTCAGCCAGAGCAGTCCCTGTAGAGCAGTGGTACATGCAGCACTGATGGACACACAGTGTGTGTAAATGCTGGTACTGTTGTGTGTAAATGGATTTTCAGAGCATCCACATGCAGACTGTTTTCAGCTTAATCTCTGTCTGCTAGTCAGCATGTTGTTATGTTTGGTGTCCATTCTGCCTTTTACAGCTTTGATAGCGTGTCTGCCATAAACTGTCAACATACAGTGATTTATGTGGTTGCCTTTATATTGAACTGACTAAGGACGTCTTCTTCCCAGCATCCCTGAAGAGGTAGTGGATTGTTCATGGTGCATCATTGATGAATGAATAATGCTGGAAATATCTGATGATTTACGCACTGTTAATCTGTGGTTCAAAATCATATAGACAGTATACATATTAAAAGGTCACGGTGTTTGGGTTCCCCCAGGTTGGAAAATATCCTGAAGCTGGTGAAATGTGAAATACCAGAACATAAAGAACACCCGAATTACATACGTCATTTTCAGCCACGGCTCTTTAAGACAACTGGGAAGCCTTGGTCAACATGGCCACTGTTGCCAGGCTCCAGTATAATACCTTCTGCTTACAATGAAAGTTACCCACAGCTGTGGCATTGTAGAAGAATAAAAAAGCTAGATTTGTGCTCTCTACACACTCATAACACAGTGCTTATACCATATCTAGAGGAATTTATCTATTTTTTTTCTTTCCATAACATTACATTATTGCCATTTACCAGACACTCTTACACCAGTTATAATGCTATCCATTTATAGAGCTGGATATTTACTGAGGTAATTTGGGGTACAACAGCAGTGCCCCAGTGGGGAATCAAACCAGCAACCTTTTGGTCAGGAGTCCTGCTCCATAACCACTATGCTACACTGCCACCCCATCCACATTGACATGGTTGTAAATATACTACTGATCAACTGAACATATTGAGTATCCTCCTAACCAATCACGTTCATGCCATGTGAAGCCATCTCTGTGAAGCCTGGGTTTCAGAAACACAAAGCAGTTCTGTTTGACCCTGTAAACGAAAAACCTCCAATCTTGTGGTTCACATCCACACCAACAAATACAAAAGGCACCTCAAAGATACGTTTTGTAGACCTGAGCTCAGAGCTGCACAAGCGACATATGGACTGACATGATTATAACAAAATCTTGCAAACATAAGCACATTCAAACTCAGGTCGACCAAAAATGCAATTCAATTTACTGTATACCTATACCATACCTATCACTCCCAGACTCCATGCAGAGATTTTTTATTGCCCAGGGTTAATGGATCATATGTCATTGCAATTATTATTATTATTATTATTATTATTATTATTATTATTATTATTATTATTCGTAGTAGTAGTATTACCAGTAGTTGTTGTAGTAGTAATGGTAGTCGTAGTAATAGCAGGAATAGTGGTACTACAGTTTTTACTGCTCCATCAGAGGCATAAGAACAGGGAACAGTCCTACTCCTGCCCATGCTGACATTGAGAGCAGACCTATGGTGTTAATGATTAATCTGTGAGAGAGTGACTTAACTGTACCTGCTGGAGAGGCTGGCTGTCTGGTCCCCCTCGGCTGTGCTGACGGAGTCTTACTCCAGGTTACTCAGGGCTTCAGTTGCTGAAATTTCTCCACCCCCATGAGGGGAAGGTCCTTCTCCGAACCCAAGCGCACCTGTCCCCCAGCGAGCCGTCGCTGCTGTTTTCTGTGTAGTGGCAGTTCCAAGGTGCACGTTTGTTTACAGGTATTCTCCGGTGAGCGGTCACACGGTGCGGCAGAGGCTTTTTTTTCCACTGTCTTTGCACGCCCACTTGAGCAAACCTGAGACATGCACACATACACACGCACAGCCACAAGCACAGCGAGAGAGAGAGAGAGAGAGAGAGAGAGAGAGAGAAAGAGAGAGGGGAGAGGAAAAATGAATGCTGATTTAACAATCAACATAATTACAAATTCTTCATAGGCAGTCAAAACTAAAGAAAACAATGAAACACTATTTATATAAAGAAATCCAGACAAAGAGAAACCTGTTACTACATTTCTTCCTTGTTTTATTTGTATTACATATTGTAATATTACAATACAATTTTACTTGCCAAAATGAATATGTACCACAATTGAGAAACAAATATGTCCTCATTCACCAACATTACAGGGAAAAAGTATGGAACAGAAACTAAAAACTAAAAAACTAAAAAAATCAGTAAACTGTCAGCCCCAAAGATAAAATATGGCAGAGAGAGCAAGAGCAGTTTCCCTGCTCTATGAGAGGCCCGAAAACAGAATAACTTGACTGTCCAGTTTCTCAAGGTGAGGAAACACCTGGTCCGAGGTCTCCCCTGTGTCTTCTGTTATTACTGTACACCTGTATTCGCCTCTGACAGGGAAAGCTGATACCTTCGGAAAAAAGGTGTGGTCACACAGGTCAATTGCATAGCCTTGTTTAATGTGTATGCGTGTTTACATGCTTATAGTGTAAAGCATGCTTTTATTATTTTCAGTTTAGCCTCATCTATTTATCTGTCTATCCATCTTACCTATTTATCTACATATCTATCTGTTTATTTTTAATTTTATCATGCATCACTCTATCTGTCTATCATCTATCTGTATGTCATTGAATGTTATACTCTGTGGCAGTTTGTTGAAAACAGTTCAACAGCACATCACATTTGATTGATTGATTGACTGATTGACTGATTAGGCTGCTGATTGGGTACGCCTCTCTGCTGTCTGTTCCCTCAGTGCCAGTGTGGGCTGTGGCTGTGGGTCTGGTGTTAGGGGTGTTTTTCTTACTGCTGGCTGGAGTCGCCGTCTACTTCCTGTGGAAGACGAGGAGGCGTGCTCAGGGGCGGTACCAGGAGCTGTTCTCCTGCATGCTCCCCGTCCCGCCATGCACCTCTCCGGTCCTCTTGGCCACACAGTCCCCCAGTGTCAGGTGAGCGTTGGATTTCCCTGGCACCCACCTGACTCAGCTCCTCCACCTCTTTCGACGGAGTTTGAGAATTCCTCTGGGAGGATCAGCTTTTCAGTTCTGAGAAGCACCTCTGCTTCACTGTCCTCACACAGTCGAGAAGCGGATTGGTGACTTGCTGTGGGTCTGGTAAATTCAGGATATTCCTGCAGGCACGTTTTTCTGCAGCAGTGCTTCCAACGCAGATGAAAGTCACTGGAGCAATAAGTAACTACCCCTATAGAAATGTATTACGAAGAGTTCAGTATAAAAATGCTATATGTCTCCCAAGATTGAAAACTCAACCAGTGAAAACTCACTTCTTGCCCCCAAGCAATGTAAAAAAACACATTTTTTCCTGTGTAAATAATCACTCACTGATAAGGAATCTGCAAACAATCAAACATTTAACAAATTATCTGTTATCTCATTCCACATTCAACATCATATTCTTTAGCAGTACTCCACAAACATTTTTTTAGTATGACAAGCTTTTGAATACAAATCTAAGGACCTCTTGAATATTCAGGCCTCTTCCCTAAATGCCACTCCTCAGCTGGGGACAAACCGCTGTGACAGCCTAAATGAGGTCATTAAATTTCTTAAAATTTGTACTACTATGCTGTAATTCCACCCTGTTTGGGAAATATTATGAAAGTTTCTGAAAATAATCCAACTTTGTCTCTGTCTTTAAGACTCTTTAAAACCACTGCTGATCTTTGCAGGTACTGTTTCACATCAGGTTTGAGAAAGATTTTGTTTTTTACCTGCTGTACTGGTGTTGAAAGTGAAAAATGACCTTTATATTCAAACCAAACTGTGCTTTGTACCTTCACAGGTTTATCATGTCAAAACCTATTGCCACTTGTATATAGCAGAGCTTACAGAGGTTCCTGTTCCGATCCTCAGTTTTTAGATGTGGTGAGGGGTTGATGTGTCTGTCACTGATGTGGTCTCTCTGTGCTGGGACGTTGCACAGGCCGGGAGAGGTTCCCTTCTTCCTGCCTCCCTGCCTTAAGGGCAGGTCCCGCCCCAATCTGGAGGAAGAGGAGGAAGGTCCTGCAGCCCAGACGAGTCACCGTGGGTCCCTCATCATCAGGGGTATCTATCCATAGATACCCCCTCTGAGCAAGAAATTAGGCAGGATGAGTACTAACCTACATCATAACCTGTGCTAAAACTGCTCTGTATTGCTTTTCAAAGCTTTGCCAGTTTATTAAGTATCTCCCATTAGCAGTGCAGGGGTAAATATACACCATTCATTTCTAATTTTTAGTGTGTCTTTCTCTCTCTGTTTCTTGCTCTCATTTCTTCCTTTCTGGTTGCGGAACCCATCTCGCCCCTTGTCTCTCTCTCTCTCTTTCTCTTCAATTCCATTCAAGTCAGCTTTACTGGTGTGACTAACACAGGGTATGAAATAAAAGCAAATAATAAAAAAATAAATAAATCAGAAATAGTATTTAAAAATAGTAGCAAAAATCTGAATAATAATGTTGATTTCCTCTCCCCCTCTTGCTCTGTGGTGGTGGAGCTTCCTTCCCGCTGGGCAGCCTCAGGCCGGACCTGTACCGCATCCCAGAGGGGCTGGGAGAGTGGGCGCCCCCTTGTGGCGATTCGGCGAGGCTGTGTTTCAGCGTGGAGTACCGCCGGGAGAGGGAGGAGCTTGTGGTGTCCGTGCTCCGTGCCGCTAACCTGCCGGCACGCTGCCGCTCCGGCACTGCCCTGGTGAAGCTGCAGCTGCTGCCAGGCGACCTGCGGCGACGGCAGGCCAAAGCCAGGAGGCGAGGCCGCAACCCCCAGTTCAACGACAGCTTCGTCTTCCAGGTGCACGGCAGGGCCGGCCGGGAACAGTCACAGGGGGGATAGGAAAACATGTAGCTATATGGACTGTACGGGACACTGCCATTCTCCCAATCTCTCTCTGTTCACGTCCTCTCTCTTCATCTGTCACCATCCCTCCCCTCCCTCTCTCTCCCTCACTCTTTTCTCTCTCTCCCTGCCTCTTTCTGTCTTCCTCTCTCCTTCTCTGTCTGTCCTGCTCAATCCCTCTGTCTCGCTTCCACTTTCTCTCTCTTCCTCTCTCCCTCTCACTTTCTCTGTCTTTCTCTCAATTTAAGTCAAAGTTGCTCTATTGGGGTGAAATACATTGTTGCCAAATCATGTTATATAATAAATTAACACAAAAAGCAAAAATAAATATATATATAATGTTTAAATATTTAACACTCCCACCCTCTCCCTCCCTCTCTCAAATTCAAATTCAAATACTATAATAATGTAGGAAATGAATGACTATATATATATAACCATAACACGACCATAACCATAACAACAACCCTCTCTCTCTCTCTGTGTCTCTCTCTTTTTCTCTTTCCCTCTCCCCCCAGGTGTCCAGTGCATGTCTGTCTCAGAGCACTCTGTGCATGTCTGTCTTCAGTGTGGATCGGCTGAAGAAGCACCACCTGGAGGGCCGAGTGCTGTTCCCCCTGAGAGAGCTGGAGCTGAGGGGGGCAGAGGCGGGCGTGGTGTGGAGGGACCTGGAGACAGAGAGTGATCAGGTAACTTACCCCAGAGCCGATCCTGAACGATCAGGTAACCTACTCCAGAGGCGATCCTGAACGATCAGGTAACCTACTCCAGAGCCGATCCTGAACGATCAGGTAACCTACTCCAGGGGCAACCAAGAGTGGTCAGATGACTTACTTCAGAGGCGAGTGGTCAGGGAACTCACTTGAGGTGTGACCAAGAATCTTCAGGATCCATACAAGAGGATTGATCAAAAATGGTAAAGTATCATACCAGAGAGGAGACAAAGAATGTCAAAGTATTGTGCTGAACACATAAGCAAGAATGGTTAGGGAATCCTGTTAGAGGTGACCTCACGCTTGATACTAACTAGTAACCAGGAACCCACTCTCTCTCTCTCTCTCTCTCTCTCTCTCCTTCTTTCTCCCACTCCTTCTCTACCTCTTTCTCTCTGTGTCCCCTCCCCCTCTTTCTCTCCTTCCCTCAGTTCTGCTCGGAGCATGGTGACCTCCAGGTGTCTCTGAACTATAGTGTGCCTCTGCAGCGCCTCACAGTGGTGGTGCTGAGGGCAAGAGGACTGCGGCCACTCCCTGACTCAGGTGAGCTGCAGTTGAGCTGCAGGTGAGCTACAGGTGAGTTACAGGTGAGCTACAAGTGAGCTGCAGGTGAGCTACAGGTGAGTTACAGGTGAGCTACAGGTGCGGGCCGCTCAGCAGGACAAGGCAGCAGGCCACCAATCACCAGTGTCAACGTGAAATAAAAGATCACATCCTCTTCCCCTTCAATCCAAGACCTCAGACTCACTGAAAGACCAAAACCCTGTATCGAACTGTGAATAAATATGCCCTGTGCATGCAAACATAAACAATCATAAATACATAACATAAATAATCCAACAATAATCAGGCCACAGACTTATAAACCACTTTTTACAGTAAGTGTTGAAGAGAAGTTCCAATGTCATCTTATCAGCAACATGAAGAAGTTTAGCGATGAAAACAAAGCATTCAACCCAGCTGTGCTGATGATTCTGCCTGTGACCTGCTGTGTGTAGCACTGTGTAAAGCCTGGTCTTTAGCCCTCCAGGAGGGTCCCTGCTTCCTCTACACAGCCTATTACAATAATTCATGCATGAATAACTCTATGTGAAGTCATTTAAATAGTTTCCACCTGTGCCTTCATAACTCAGATTTGGACAGAACTCAGCTTGAAATAGCTTCTGTATTTCATTTTATTAATCCCTATTAAAAATTTAAAAACCTTAATTAAAACCCCTTTCAAGCCTAAAAGGGATTTAGTGTATTCATTTTCTTTTTTTGACTTTCTTTTTATATGAAAATCTGTTTAAGATTGACTGTCACCGTTGGTAATAACAGCAGTATAGAAATAAAAATTTTTCTAGTTTGCAATGTCTTCTGATAAAATGCGCTGATAATGAACACACACACACAAACATAGTGTCTCTCTCTCTCTCTGTCACACACACACAGTGTCACACACACACACACACACACACACACACGTGCACACACACACACACACACACACACACACACACACACACACACACACACACACACACACACACACACACACACTCCTCTCAGTGCAGGCACCTCTCCATGTTATTGTTCTGATCCCACTGTGTGTGCTGGGGCAGGTGTGTGTGTCCAGGTGTCCCTTCAGATCCACACCCAGGTGGTGAAGAGCAAGAGGACGGCAGTGGTGAGGGGGGGCGCTGACCCCACCTTCAACGAGCGCCTGTGCTTCAGGCTCCGCCCCCCTCAGCTTGATGAGGCCTGCCTTCGGCTGGAGCTGCTGCAGACGACACCGGGAGAGTCGCGTGAGTCACTCAGCCAACTGTCACTCACACCGTCACTAAGCAACCCCAGCACTGTGACATACAGCCTCTACATATCAGCCCACAACATCACCGACATCTAACGCCTACACTGCACTCTAAAACATCCACCATCTCCACACCAAAGTCTCCATATATCAGCCTCCACATATCAGCTTACAATATCACAACCATCTAACATCTACATTACACTCCATAATATCCATAATATCTCCACAGCAAACAGTCATATAGCTTCCATGTATCAGCCTACAACATCACGATTACATTACATTACAAACATTGAGGAGACGCGCTTATCCAGGGTGATAGCACAATAGAACATAAGCGTATCCATTCAATTTAAACAAGCAACAGTGTCAGACCAGGCTAACAACACCCCCAGACCAGTGAGAGTGAGCATAACACCATTCGAGCCCTACCACAAGCTAACTTGTGCAACCTGTCTAGGCAACGGAAGCCAAGTATACTACGATACACTATGTAACCCAATGTTGCCATTATAATCAAAATTCAATGTGAAGTGCACAGTGGTACAGTATGTAATCCTACAATATTCAGTGCCATGAACCAATCAGCATTTGGCTGCTCACAGGTAATCCTTGGTGAGCTTGTCAATCACGAAAAACAATACAAGTAGCTTTAGGACACTCATGGGATTAACAGTGATTTATCTGCCTCCTGTCTCTTTCCCACAAAGTGATGCAGAGAGATCATGCCGTAGTCACCTGAGTAACATTGACCTTTACCCTTTGACCTTTACTCCTGTGTGTTACATGTTTGACCCATGCAGTGTCTGTTGCCCCAGCAGGGTGCCTGGGCCTGGTGGTGATCGGACCCTTCATGTACGCCCGCGGGCATGAACTGGACCACTGGAACGAGATGGTCAGCAAACCACAGGAGCTGGTCAAACAGTGGCACGGGCTGGGCCAAACCCCCTGAAATGCCAGGCGTACCCTGACCAAGAGCACAAAACCAGGATCTAAACACTCCCCACAGTCACACACACACACACACACACAGTGTCCCCTGGATACTGAGGTAGTTTGGGCTCTGAAGACCACACACTGTGTAGGCAGCGGCCAGGCTGACATGTAACATTTTTGCAGCATTGCTACAATATGTCCTCTAAAGATAGTGAGAATCTGTTGGAGGCTGACAGCTGGGAGTCCTGCAATGGCTAACGAAACCCACAGAATGAAATAAACCTACTAACAGTACTCCCAGGATGAGAGAGGGCTATGTGTGTGTGTGTGTGTGTGTGTGTGTGTATGTGCATGTGTGGTTAATCAGAAATCAGAGACAAAAAAGGTCTGTTCAGGCATTTACACGGACATATTCGCACTTTTTCCTGCAATTCTTACAGCAGTGGGAATGAAAAAACAGGTTGGCACAGGTCAGTAGAAAATACAAAAAACAAAACAACAAACAAACCACTCCCTCATGAAGGTTTCATATTTATTGCCATAAAAAAGTCTTCCTTTAACCACTTTTTCTTATTTTCAAGAAACTGTAATTGTATGAATACAGCTTTTCAGGTTATTAAACCGATGTATCCAAGATGTCCTGTTATGCTGTGGGCTACAAACACATGAATATGTTACCAGTGCAAAGCCTTTGTGAATATAATGCTCTGAACGCACATTAAAGCACAGCAGGAGAGCAACTGAAGCCTTTTTAATGTTCAGGACTGTCAGATGCACCAAACCCCATTAACCAAAACATTTCAGTCATGGCTCTTTTATCGACCGCCTCTTGTAAGGTAGTCAAAGCAATCCACCTCTTTGAAACAAACTTCCACAGACAGCCGGGAGACATCTGTGAGACAGAGAGGGAAAAGCTCACTCTGAAAAATGTGAAAAAAGAGCTGGTGAAATCTGTTGACAGGGTCTCGGGAAGCTGAAGCATGGGCACTGGCTAACAAAGGCGAAGGTGGAAACAGACGCTGATCTTTCCCCAGAAGACAGAAGCAGCCAGCCTGCAGCTCTGCAAGGCTCAATCACGAGTGTCAACAGGGCTGATGGTTGAGGATGACCCTGCTCTTTTGTATACAGATGAGGAAAGTAAACCACAGGCGTGACCTGCTGAATTTACTTAAAAGTCCTTTTCTTCTTTTTCTAAACCACAGTCAATCCAGACTGCATTTGACAGACCTTCTGACAGACCTTGGGATGGCCCCATCATAAGAGGATTCTGGTTTTCTCATCTGAAAAAGAGAAGGATCTCTGTCCCCTCTCTTGAACACCCCCCCACACACATACACGAAAACACACACACACACATGCACATACACACGCACACACACACACACACACACAGGGGGCATAATGTTATCAGAGTGTCCATTGTCCATCAGGACCCCCCCTTCCCAAACACTCTCCCTGGCCTCACAAGAGTGTGTGAAAGACCGTGGACTTCAGGCTTTTGGCTTTGGGGAGGTTTCGGACTCCATACTTGACGGCCCGGTATAATTTGGGGCAGACGCTGAGGGGGGCGGGAGGGAAGCGCCTGGCGGCTCTCAGTCCCGCGTGGGTGACCCACAGAGCCCTGGAGCAGCGGTGCAGAACCTCCACGGTGACCGAGTGCTGGTCGTCCAACCACCGCTGCAGCCTCACCATGGTCACCGTGGAGGAGAACCCGAAAGAGTGTTTTCGGGTGCCCCGGTACACCTTCTCCCCCTCACCACATGGGCCCACCCGCTCCCACGCCACGGCCGAGCTGTCCTCCTCCCCCATGTCGGCCAGGTTGCAAAGGGCCAGCAGGCACACGCTGACCAGGGGGGCGTTTGCGGGGTACTTCTCTATGATGGCCACCAGGTGCGGTATGATTCCACTCTGAACCAGCTGGTCCTGCAGGAGGTCTGAGAAAAGGAGGGGAACAAGAGTGAGGGAGTGAGAATGAGACAGAGAGAGAGGCAGTGTGAGACAGAGAGGAGGGAGGCCCACAGACGCTGAAAACACACTCCATACACAATCTGAGCCCTAGTGCACAGAGTGTAAAGAAATAAGTAAACGTACATACATCTGATACTTAAGAAGCTGCCCTCAGAACAAAAAATTGCCATCACAGATTGCACAGTATTGCCACTTTGTCCTGTGCTGACCTCTAATAGTAAAACTCCATACACCTTTTCTATGCAGATAAAGAGACAGAAAAATGAACCCAGCCAAATAAAAAATGATGAGACAGTATTTGGCTGAATATCATCTTTGTTATGTGTTATGTGATGTTACATTTTCCCTAAACATCTTCTAGTATTGTTTTGTTGAGAATGTCAAATGACTGTCCATCCTGTGTAAGAGATATACATGTAAGTGAATGACTGTTTTAAACCTCCATATCTTACGGTGTAGGGTTATGTGCGTGTCTCTGCTCGGGCTGACTGACTCACTGTTGTCGTAGCAGATCCGGCTGATGGCTTGGCCTGTGTAGAGGAGCAGGTCCTGGTCGGTGCTGCTGAGCAGGGACATCAGAGCAAACCCCAGGCCAGCCTCCATACAGCGCTCCCTCACCGAGGCTGGAGGCACACACAGCACGGTCAGCACTGACACAGTGCAACACTGACACCCAGTGTTGGGGAGTAGTGAACTACATGTAATTAAACTAGTAGTTTAATTTGCAGTAGGCTGCTGGTAGTTCAACTACATTCATATTTGCGTAGTGATTCAAGTAGTTAAATTACTTTTTTGCCATTTTTTGTGTAGTTAACTACTGAAACTACAAACAATTTTGGGTCATAAAAAGCTGACATTCCTTGTACTTTCCCATGAATAGTGGGGGATTTTATTTTTTTGGTTAATGTATGACCTGTGAACATGTGGGCACTTTTTGCAATAAACTCTATTTAGTGGCATTTTTTGCTGGCATCTGACTTTTTTGTATTATATTTTGTTATAATTTTGTATCACATGTACATTGTCAATTTGATAATTTTTTTTCACAAAGTAGTTTGAACTACTTTTCTAAGTAGCTTTAGTTAACCAAACTAGATTTCTCCCTAGGGTAGCTTTGCTGTAGTTCAGCTTCATCCAGTGTGAAGTAATTGGTAGCTTGCAAAGCTATGTTTTCCAAGTAGCCTCCCCAACACTGCTGACACTCTGCATCACTGAGACAATGTAACACTAACACCCAGCACCACTGACACCATGTAACATTAACACCTAGCACCACTGACACCATGTAACACTGACACCCATCACCACTGACACCATGTAACATTAACACCCAGCACCACTGACACCATGTAACACTGACACCCAGCACCACTGACACCATGTAACATTAACACCCAGCACCACTGACACCATGTAACACTGACACCCAGCACCACTGACACCATGTAAAATTAACACCCAGCACCACCTGACACCATGTAACACTAACACCCAGCACCACTGACACAGTGTAACACTAACACCCAGCACCACTGACACCATGTAACACTAACACCCATCACACCAAAAACAAACCACTGCCTTAACACAGCAGTTATACTTAGTCCTTCCATTTATTGAATGGGAATGTGTAAATACTAACAGTATAAATACTAACAATATAAATACACACAAACACACACACACACACACACACACACACTCCAGAGCCCTCAGCCTCCTGGAGGCTCCGCTCTCACCGTCTCTGGCCAGCTCGGCCACCAGCAGGGTGGTCTGCATGTTCAGGGCGCTCCTCCTCTCCAGAATCTGAGCCAGTGTGGGCAGAATCCCACTGTCTGCCACCTGCTGGGCCACACCTCTTTCTGCTGAAAAACACACATACACATACATACATAAGCATGTGGGCAGGTATGCATACATGCACACAAAGATACACACATACATAAGCATACATCCATACATGCGCACAAAGACACACACAGAAAACAATTTATATGTATACATATATACAAACCCAAACACACACACACACACATACATACATAAACGTGTGGGCAGATATACACATGTGCACACAAATATACATACATACATAAGCATACATCCATACATACACACAAAGACATACACATAAGCATTCATATATACACATACTGTATATACAAACCCAAAAGCACAGAGACACATGTTAACATGCACACACACAAACACACATATACACACATACACAGACATGCACACAAATACAAAAGACAGACAGACACACACACACACACACACATTCATTCATTCATCCATCCATTCATTCATGTTTCTTTTTTATCATTTATATGAGAGGAAAATTAGGTGAGCTCTGTTTCTCCCAATTGCTGTGGCCCCACCCTGTTCCTGTACCCCTCTACCCCCAACCAGAGTACGCCACTTTCAGTTTGTCACCGTCAGCAGCGGGGAACCCAAACCCCGTGCAACGCGCCAGCCTTTTTACGATCAAATCAAATATAGGCATAAACCGCCCTTGCACTTTTCAAGACCACAGGAAAGTGAAAGGAGCAGAGCGCATATCTGACAAAAGAAGCTATTTTAAACTGCATGTTTTTTTCTCCCTGAAATGTCACAACAGCGGAATCTGGTCGAGCTGCCAGCGTATGCCACGCTGCTATGGTAACGACCTCCCCGTCAGTAAAAGGCAGCGTTGCCAGATGTACGATAATTATCGTATTTGTACGATTATTTTGCCCTCTGTACGATGTACGATCAATAATGCCAAAAGTCCCATAATGTACGATAATTTGATCATTTTGTGACACTTAGCCTAGACTGATTACAACTACTAATACTATCTCATTTTAATTCATTTCCCGACACGATCAGGATAGTAGAATATGGATCCTACGTCTGTGTTTACGCATCTCTTCTCACGTGAAGTCTTTCCAGCCAATCATGCTTGTTGTGATGATGAACGTGACTCACGAGCACGGTTTTCGTTAACTTAACCATTAATCAAATCCTCTTTGCAAATTTTAGGTATTTTATATTGAATGCAGTAACTTAAGGGCCAGTACTATATTTACCCAGTGCAATGCAGTTATCGTTATAATATTAAGTTAAATGAGCTGTCAAAAAGTCGTTCGTCTCAATGTTTTCTGAAATTACACATTTACGCCCATTTGTTCTCTTGGTTATGACTCGCGTACGATAATTTTCCTCAAAATACGATCATTTTAAGCCTCTGGTACGATACTTTAACATTTCCCATCTGGTAACACTGGTAAAAGGCTATTTTAGCTGCCTGTGCAATGTGAGAGGGAGGGAAATCTATCAGCAACTGGCATAGCAGTATTAAGTAAAAAATGTTAGGAGTTAACGTCTGCTTACAGTTTAAAGTATGGTTTTTCTATCGAAAGTGCAATCTTCGAACTCGATTTTTACGGAGAGAATTTCTAACGGTATGTCCTGATACAGCTCGACAGCTTCAGCAATTCTTCAGATTAATAGCCTGGAAACCAACACCATATATAAAACCTATATTTCAGTCACGACCAACAAGACAAAAATTAAAGGAACACTTACCGTATTGAAAATAACTGCCTTTATCTTGAAATCTGTATTGAGAGTAATAAGTAAATAAACACGATATTGGTGAACATTCCGTAGTTCACAACCGGTGCAGTTAACTTCAAATGGGAACTGGAGGGATGTCCTCAAAGAAAATGCGAAAAACTCCTGACAATGCATGCAATGCGTGTGGTAGCGCTCGGTATCTGCCTTGCACGACACCGAAAGAAGATTTCTCCATACAGGATCATTGGATAGGTGAGAGAGACACGGACAGGGTACAGGACACACACATTAATTTGCGTTCGTGTGAGAGCGCGCCCGTGAGTATGTTTACAGGACAGCCGCTAATCGGCCCTGTCAGGAGCGCGCTCAGACTCACGGGGATTAACGCGACTCAGTTTCTCCAATCCGCAGTGTGGCACACGGTGACCTCCACCGCCCCCACCTCCTGCCCTGCCCTCTCCGCCCCCAATCCCGCAACAGCAGGCCTAGAATACCTCTGCAGCTTTCTAAAAGCATGCACCGTCTCTGAAGTAGGAATCCCCACCAGTGAGTTCCCCTTTTCTTCCATACGTGGATTCATAAACATTTCATCACTAACCGATGCCTGACAGAGGAAAGTCTGTCTCGATTTCTCTTTCAGGATTGACCAACCCCACTGCATGCTGGGAAACATGGAAGAGACGAGCGGGAATTAGGGAAGGGGATCACAGATAGAGTGAAATCAAAAGAAATGAAAGGGAGAATTAATTACTCTGGCCCAGAGGTGCGTTTCTGTGCTTCATTTAGCTATCCACTCAACTCTAAGATAAGGAGCAACGCAGTCTATGTCTGATACAGAACGGTTATCAAAAATAAACTGAATGATGACTTAAAATGTTGGCACGTGTGGAAAAACACAGCTGGACATAACATGCTTGCCCTTGGATTTATGTTTGTGTTGGATGCGACACTCACTCGTCTCCTGCAGGACGGCCAGCACTGTGTCAAGATGGGGTCGCAGCTCCTCCTCAATGAGCTCCGTGCTCACGCTGATGGCGTCCAAAGCCTCGCTGAAAGACTCTTGGACAGACAGACAGACAGGCAGACAGGCAGACAGACATTCAGCCAGTACACACAGATGGTAACCTTAGGTATATAGGTACAGTATATATATATATATATATATATATATATACAGGTATATTTGGGTATACATAGGTAAGTAGCAACAAGGTTACAGTTAGGGTTAGGGTTGGGGTTATTGCACTGAACATAGAAAACACATAAAAGAAGGCACATGTAGTGATCAGCCACTTCCATCATATATGTGAGTGTGTTCATGTCATTCTTAATAAACTGCACTTCACCAGGCAATGCCTGGTTCACCAAGTTCTGCATGTTAATAAAAGTAGACATACCATGTTGCAGTGAATATACTGTCATTGTACATGAGATACAGTATGTCCTCATGGACCTGACTGTCGTAATTTACTATAAACAAAATATAAAGAGCGTGTTTTTTTAATTATCTGTCAAAGATACTGCCAAACAGATACATTAACTGTATTAACATGTTACATGTGATTTTTGCAGTGCATTTGCCTCTTCATTGGCAAGGAGACTTGGTCTGTATCCAGGAGGCTGCAGGTTTTATTCCCAGGAAAGGCTGGGCTGTTAAACACTTGTGCAAAGCACACTGCTTGATCTGACCTGCTTCAGTAGAATACCCAGGTGTGTAAATGCAGAAGGTAAAAGTGTAAGCAATGGGATTTGCCCTGGGTAAGTGTGTCAGCTGAGCGGACACATCATTGCAGTAATTGCTTGAGAAGCGAGTCCATCATGCAGGCGGGCGAAAGGCCCAGACATTCCTGCCACTGTGCTGCACAGCGGCTGCATCACCTGCGCCTGACTTCTACTTCTTTCATCTGACCGCTGTGCATCAGAGTGCAGGACAGACTGCTGCAGCAGAGAAACCCCTGCAAGAGAGACTGCTGCAGGAGACAGACTGCTGCGGGAAAGACCGCTGCAGGAGACAGACCGCTGCAGGAAAGAGACCGCTGCAGGAAAGAGACTGCTGCAGGAAAGAGAGTACTGCAGGAAAGAGACTGCTGCAGGAAAGACTGCTGCAGGAAAGAGACTGCTGCAGGAAAGACTGCTGCAGGAGAGAGACTGCTGCAGGAAACACCGCTGCAGGAGAGCACACCGTAGCGTGAGCTTGCAGATGCTTACAGTAATGGGCCCTCTTGGCAGGTGCAGGCTACCTCGGTAAGCGCTAATCCCTCATAAGCAGCAGGAATCAGGCCTGTGAGGGGCTCCTCTGTGCTCACCGCCATGAGGCCGCACGGATGGGCTGGATAATGCAAACCTTTCACATGCTTTGCTTTGCAATCACTCCTGGGGGTGGAGGGGGTTGATCGACTGGTCCTCACTGCTTAGTCTTAACTACCCTTAACTACTCAGCCACCCCACCCCTCTCCCAACAGAAATGACACAGTGACCTTTGCATGAGGCAAAGCCAAACCGACACTCCTCGTCCCAGTGCAGACGGTTCCCAGGCGCCCCCAGAGGCAGGCCCCGGGCCTGAGGCCCAAGGCCCCAAAGTCCACAGGCAGGGAGAGGGCATGTGTAAAGGGTCACCACTTACCCATGGCCGTCACTGCCGGACTCTCCATCTCTGCAGGCGTGTCTTGGGAAGGGGAGGCGAGATCAGGGTTCAGGCCCGGTCAGCTCCGGCACCCAGAGCCCCACCCGTCCACCGGTGCCCCAGCCTGTCCCCCCACACCACGCCTGGGTTCCCTCTTCGCTCTCTCCCTCTAACTCCCTGTCTCTCCCCAACCTCCTTCCTCTTGTCCACCTCTCTACCTCTCCCTTCTTCTCTTTCTCTCACTGTTCCCTCTCTCCTCCTCCTGATCCCCCGCTCCCACGCACGCTTCTCTCTGTAACAGCCGCACAGCCAGCATTCTGTTCCTGCACAGACTCTTTCTCCCTCTCCGTCTCCTTCTCCGTCGATCTTCTCTAATGCCGCGCTAATCCTAAATCTCTCCAAAGCTCCTCGGTTGGCAGCCAGAATCTGGGTGACAGAGTGAGCCATCAGATAACAGCACCACTTGCACGTGTTGCACTGACCCCAGAGCTTGTGTACCTCAGCAATGAAGCCAGGACTGAAGAGCAAGAACTGTTCACATTTCACTTGTCAGGTTACTGTCTGCCTTTTGTGCAGGAAAACACATTAGAGCTGTTTGTGCAGTGAATACAACAATGGCACTCTCCATTGTGTGTATGTGAACCTGTTATAATGCATATATACATAAGGCATCCAGCTAGAGCAGCGTTCTGGAAAATATTGAGGGATTTACCTCACAATAAATTCACATGTATAAATATATATAGAGTGACTTGAAATTAATTCTCCAAAATAAGTTGATGTTTTTTTGGGGGAAAAAAGTTTTTGTGAACACGCATCACTGGGCAAAGTAACTATTTGGATTCACAAGACACACACCAACCAATAGCTTTCACAGGGCTAATTTATAGACTAGCTGTGTCCAACCCCACACTTTCCCTGTGTTTAATGTAATCACAGAACCATTATTGATGCCTTTTTAACTGTTTGTGTGTAGTCATGGCGATGGTGGAAGCACAAAATGCATTCACAGAGAATAAGTGGTCTCTCCATCCTACATCTGGCATGTTCCCTATACAGGATATTGTTCCTTGTTCACATGCACCCAATGCACTGGCACGGCTTACACCGTGCCCTTATGAACAGCTTTGCTCCTAGCTAATTACTTAGCTCCTCCTAACACACAAATCAAGGTTTGAGTCTTGAAACAATCATGTCTGCTGTATGAGCCCTGTGATGTGAGTGTGAGATAAATAAAGGTAATGTACATGTAATACCCAACTTGTGACAGCGTTGGGTAAAAACAACCAGCAGATGGCAGTGTATATCCACGTGTATACATGCTCGATGAGATGCCATTCAGTCCGCATGGAATCTGTGCAGATTTTCAAACGAATTAAAGAATTGTGACAATGCACTCATTATTCAGTTCTATAATGAATGTATGTTCAGGTGTTTAGTATTTAAATTTAAAACAGTCTCCTTTAAAACACCCTCAAAGTAGCTGGGTATCTCACATAACACATGTATCTTATGAAATCATGGTACTAAAGCTAAACTCTTAAACGCCTGAATTACGTCTGAATAGGCATGACCGATACACCCAGCCATCGATACTTTTCGCGGAAGTTCACGAGACGAAAATTTCGAAACGGTATTCCTCAAAGAAATAATGCCACTAAAAATGAATAAAAATACACCACAATTGAATAGCTTTTTTTTTTTTATTTCTTTCATTTCTTCAGATATCAAACCCTTATCCGTGCAATTACTCATGATGTACGGGTTTGAGTGTCATGCCGCTTTTATAAAATGGATCCATAATTTGCTTAACCCTATGTAGCACGTCTATATAAAATTAGTAGAAAGAAATTAACTTATTGTATTGATTACATAAACCCGTCAATATAAGTAGTTCCCAACCGTTTTCATACTTGCATAGTAACTTTCCTAATATTATCTGGATGGCTGTATTCGCTAGCTAGCTAGCCACTAAACGACAGGTAACTAGCTGTGTTTTGAGACATTTGTGTTTATTCCATAGACTATGAACGATACATGGTGGAATTATTTGCTGGCTCACTACAATAACTAGTAGGCCTACTTCACGAAAGAGATACTAAACGTGATTTAACTTAGCTCTTACTGACGTAGAATGGATCAGTTACACTATTTGTTTGTGATATTAAATATTGATATGAAATGATTAATGATTAAAACATTCATCACCAGGAAAAGTCACTGGGATTCATAGTCAGATAGTTTACTACACATGGGTACTAGGACGTATATCAATTGAGGACAACAGCACATATGGCTTCAACCTTGAAAAAAGCCAGTGTTGGGACTACATGCATGAAAAAACAAATAAATAAGTCTATCTACATTTATTGTGTCTTACGTCCTTGAAACACACACCATGTGAGCTTAAAGACACCATGGCAACACTTCAGTTCTTATGATAGTTTTCGTTCAGGGTGAAGGAGGAGAAAAATATATGCATAATAATGTTGTCATTTTTACTCCACTTTCAAATACTGCACTGCACTGGGTCTATAATTTACTTGGGCTGTGTGGGGTGGTGGCTGTGGAAACCAAAACCCAGAGTCTACCCACTCAAATGTTAGAATTTAGCGCATGTTACGTCTCTCACAGACTAGTTCACCATTGTTGCTGCCAAACTACAACATGCACCATCAAACAGGGCTGGTGCAATGTTGTGGACAATGAATCTGGGTCAGTCCACCACTTCTGGTTCACTATGATTGTCATCAAACACATACCATTTCTTTTAGCTCCTTTCTGCTCTATCCAGCAGTAATGCCCCTGGAAGGTTACCATTCAACACATACACATACACACACACACACACACACACGCAAAAACACTGTGGCTTCAAACTCTGAATAAATCAATAAGACACTCTGTGGGGGGCAAGATGGAGCCATGAGCTCCAAGTAAAAATGTATTCAAAATTCATGTCCAAGTACACAACGCAAAGACAGGTCTGCAGGTACACCCATGGCATTAGTGGCTTTTCAAAGCAGGATGATGAAATGATTCACAGTATTTGTCAAACAAAAAAGGAAAAAAAAAACAGGCCTGTCTGAGCTTCCATGACCCCAAACAAATGTTTACCCAAACCAAGAACACACAACCAAGAACTAACAAGCCAACTTGCTTGCTAGATGCGGTTTGTGTAATTGAGGAAAAAAAAATGCTAACAAACTGGCTAAAATAAGAGAACAAACAAAATTTTGGGGGAAAAAGGCAAAAATAAAACATCTGAATGCCACCCGTTGCAGCACAGTGCAGTGGCACTCTCTTAACGTAGTGAAACTGAACAATAAAACTGGCTAGCAAACTAGCTAAAATATTTTTCCCCCAAATGCCACTGAATGTCTGTATGCAGTACAGCTCAGTATCCATATCCCTGCGAGTTACACGAGTTCATGCGACCCTTATCCGCTGGTCACAGCCCGCTGGAGATGGTCTCGTAACCGACCGAGACGAGGGTCAGCACGCTGCTCTGGATGTCTGTGGGCGTGTCCTGAGGCAGGGTTTCCGTAGTTACGAGCGCCTGTTTCTTGTTGGCGGCTTTTGCTTTGTTCTCGCCCTTCGCCTTGGGGGTCTTGGGGGCGCGGGGCTTGCTCTTTTCCGCGGCCTCCCCGTCGGGCTTGGTTCTGGCCTTGCGCTTCCGGACCCGCTTCTCCTGTTGGGACTCCTCAGGCTCCGGGTTCCCTGAGAGCACCCTGATTTGCTTGTCTATGACCTTCTCGATCATGTCGAAGGCCACGTCCAGCACGCCCGTCCCGAAGCCGTGAGTGGCATTGTCAAATGTCCTGCTGTTCGCAGGGTCATGAAAGCACTTCCTCATTTCCTCCAGATGGTTTCTGAAACATACAAATAACACACATTTACATTTATTCATTTGGCAGATGCTTTTATCCAAGGCGACTTCCAAGTGAGGCAGAGTACAACACAAGCAAAAGCCAGACAAGGAGTCACAATAATAGACATGCTGAATGACCAAGATTCAATAGCTGGCCAGACAAGGTGCAAGCTAGGTGGTAGAGACACAAGTGCATTAAACCATTAGAATTCTGACATCACACAACCTTTCTGAACATTCCTTTTTAGGAAGTTTTTTTTTTAATTTACATGTTAACAAAGTCCCCACACACTTTTCCAGGATTAGCCAACCCAACCTAGTACATGATCTGAAGTGTTTGTTGCAAGATGCTTGAATGGATTCAGCATCAGTGCTTGGATCTGTGAACACCTTACAAAGTTGAGTCTGGCAAAGACCTAAATGTGTGCTTTGTACATGCAATCAAGCTTTCTCAAATATTGTCATGATCACCCCCACTCTCCATGCCTCCCCCGAAGACAACTTCAAATCAATTTCAAATTCTGCTGATAAATACACACACAAAACCGAACCATTTAAACATATTAAAACAATACACCAAATCATCATTTAATTACAGTAGAATTACAATTACAATTAGAATTACAATAAGATTTTCAAGTACCTTGTCTCGATTATTTTTGACCAGTGTTGAACCTGGTTGGTGTCTGGGAGCAGCGTTTTGACCATGGAGTCGTAATTCATATACTGAGAGGCAAAGTCCCTCATGTCTCTGCACAGGGCGGCAGTGTCTCCTGGCAACAACGGACAAGTTTGATTATGACATGTATCAACTTCACAAAACATGAAAAATCACGAGGAAAAAAAAATACACCACTGTGTAACATTCTCAATGCCAAAAACATACCCTGACACTTACTCTTTCAGTGACCCATTTAGATGTATTATTTACCTTCAGGGTAGCCACCTTCTGATTGCAAAATACAATCAAATTAGCATTACTTACACCAGGGAACTTATTAATATTGTTACTTGTATTTTAAAAGTATTTTGTACTCTACAAAGACTCAGTGTCCGTGTTTCTTTAGGGTGTTGCAGGCAATAGGTTTAGCCCCATGAATAATGGTAATTGATTGTAATCAGACATGGTAAAATTTGTAGTGTTGTACTCCACTTAGAAACACACACTGTTCTGCAAGTGTGTTTATTTGGATGTTTTGCTAGCTGCCCTGGATCGGGTGGCATCTGGCTGGGTAAATTACCGCCTACGAGTGAAAGCACAGCTGGGAACCCCAAGCGCACCTTCCGTCAGCTTGGAGAAGGAGCTGGAGACGGCAGTGTTGGCGCTGGGCGTGAGGCCGAAGGACTGCAGAGACTCCAGCAGGACGCGCTTGCTGGCGGGGCCGCGGCTGACCCGGGTGTAGGCCGCCAGTGAGCGCAGCGACATCTTCTCGGGCGGGTCCAGCCTCCGCTTCACCTCCTCGTAGTGGATCTGGTACTTGCGCGCCTTGGTGCTCTTCATGTTGGGGTCGAGGAGGGAGACCACCTCGGCGAAGGGAATCCGGGGGATGGCGTCTCCCGAGGCGGCCTGCCCCGCCCCCTGGCTCGGGCCCTCATGGGGCTCCCCGTTTGGCCTGTCCCCAGGGGCCTCGCCTGCCGCCTTGTGCGTCGTCACCTCCACCATCTGCGCCAGGGGCTCCCCCAGAGGCAGGGCCATCACCTGCTCGTGCTGCGCTCTGGGCATGTTCTCACCTGCTCCCTCGGCCACTTTGCAGGTATTGGGTTCCATCCTTTTCCCTCCTCCAAATGCTCTCCTTTCTCTGCCCACCTGGCCACGCCTCCTTTGGCAGGTTTCTTTGCCCCTCCCCCTTCTTTACTAAAATTGATTGGTTCTCCTTGTCACTTTTTTCTACATTTAATGGGGATTTCCCCAGGGCTTCTCTCTTCTCTCTGCCTTCTTGTTGGTGTTGCTTTTGAAAGAGAGAAAGAGAAAAATATAGAAGACAAATGAAGCATTTCCTTATATGATGACCTTCAACAGGCTGGTTTTGTCTGAAAACCATTTTCTTATGCATTAAGAGCACTGGAACAGACTGACCTGATCCCAGACCAGCAGAAAACTAGCCTCCCCTGCAGAGAATTAAGTAGTATAGGATACAAATTTCTCAGCCTGGGAAGAATTGTCCTATTTCAGTTTTGGATACAGTGTTGAACTGATTCAGGTGATGACCTTTCTGAGTCACGGTCCAATCACAGTGACTAAATTTCCTTTCATTTGTGCCTTTCCTCATCCCTTCCCAAGAGATGTGTGTGACCGAAAGGACAATAATTAATCAACAACTTGGCTTAAACACAAATTCAGAGTATGAAAAAAACCAGCAGAACCCTTTTGGGGGAGGTATTGAGACACATACAGGCAGTGGGGCTGGCTAACAGCAGACTACTTTGATCCACACACACACACAGGCACACACAGACACTTACACACACAGACACCTCTATAGCCCAGGAGTTTAACCTGGAGTGGGCAGTGCAGGACCTGGGCGATAACTATAGCAGAGCTATGGAATAGATTACTCACTTTCCTCCCTAATGTCCTACTGCCCTGAGACTGATCACCAGCTGACTTTTCCCTTTCACTGTGTCATGGTTTGCAAGCCTTTTTAGGCATTAAGTTGCCAAGAATTAAACATTTTCAATATTTCACAACAGGTCTGATGCAATGGGAAAATGGTCTCAGGTTCCACTGCACAAGACGATGTGTGTCATTATTTGTCTAACAGCAACATAATTTGCCCATAATCTATTTCACTCTTCTGAGATGTATGTGTATCCTTGCATCTGCACTTTAGTCATACTTTAAGAATGTTTTATTATTGTTTTGTTTCTGCCTCCATTACATTACCACTCCTGGTAATTTCATGCATGGTTTTTTGTATTTGTTATTGTCTCTTGTTACAATCAATTTTAGATGCTTATATTTTCATATTAGAAATGTTTATTTGAAATATATTATAAATAATTGAACAAATATATATATATATATATATATATATATATATATATATATATATATATATACACACACACATATGGAAGCCGCAGTTAACTGGTGCACACGTTGTTCGGAGGGATTGTCGTGTTTTTGCTATGTTCCTCTACGTGATTTTACCTTTTTACCAATTATTTGAAAAGAGGGGGATTTCGTATTCAATAAATATGCAAAACACATCAACTCTGTATTTCACTAACTCCAATATTGACATGAACCAATATGATATCCACAAATAGGTTTTACCAAATTTAATGCATGCTTCAGAGTATTTGAGTGCAGTATTTGCATTTGATGTTTTGATAGTATGTTTCGGTGGTAATTGTTTGCTTACATTGCACGTGCTTAATTGCCATCGCTGTTAATCATAACGACGAGGAGGAGGAGTTCAGATAGTTTACGTGACTTTTCTCTGAACTCGGTCGCGATCTAAGAGCGCGTGGGGGTGCGATTGCCATGACGGGTAAATTGATCATGCGCGTGACATGTGCTGTTGTCTTTATGTAGGTAAAATACGAATAAATCTTAAGTACATTAAACCATGTGCCTATCCCGTCATGCAAAAAAGAAGTTACAAGAAGACAGTCTTCTTAATGCCCCCTTTCTCTTTTTTTGCCTTTTCGTCCTCTCACTGATCCTAGAACAGTACGTGCGGAATAATCCACAATCTTCATTTTAAATGGCGTTTTGGCAGGAAGCTTCGTGATAAGCTGGCGCGATTTTCTGGTGATAACTAACGCAAGATACTGACCGAGCAGTCCTCGGTCTGCTAAATAATTCTGCCAACGCCGATCCAAATTCTGGCCAGTAGCTAGCTGAACGTTTTCTTACTTACCGCTCTACCGTTCACTTTTTCCTCCTTTTTCGCTGATCCTAGAACAGTACGTGGAAAAACAAGCTACGGTTTCCTTCTTCTTCAGTGGTGTATTGGCGGGTCGCAGACCAAGTATTATTATCTACTTTTCTATTGGTTCTTGCCACGCCAATTATCTGATTTGTACATTTTTATTGGACCACTAGGGTGCCACTCAAAGCAGTTCCGCATCAGATAACATGGGACTGGGATTTCCGGTGAGGAGAGTCCGTCTTCTGGCTTCTTTTTGCCCTTGATAGCAGACCTAAGATCAGTTTGCCCACTCCTAATCCTTACCCCGATCGTTCGGTGTACAATATTTATTCTGATTCAGGATCAGCTACCGACGGCAGACAGGTTGACTGTACATCCTAAATCAATGTAATCTTAACTGGGAATTTATTCAAAACCGTAAACACGACCGGACCCGCATAGTGTTGTTCGGATTATGTTATACGTAACAGGGGGCCAGTGGAGGATTAAGTGGCTAACAGGCAGAAAAAGGTGGAGCGTTTTGTGCATGTTTGAAGGCACGATATACGCTACTCCCGCCTCCTGTCTCTCTTCCTGTTGGAGAGCGAGATTGAACCAAAGTGCATGCGCAGATGAGCCCCATTGTCATGCAAAACCCTGACTTTATGATAAAGTGTCGCGCCCTGGTTGTCATTTGATAAATTCTTTGCTCTTTGAAGAGGAACTACTTTCTCGGTGATTTGAATACATTTCAATTTCTTGAAGTCTGATGGGAACGACACTGTACATTTTCTCTTTTGAAATATTCGAGGTCCGGTTATCCCCTCCTCTTTCCCTCGCTGCACGTGCTCTCTGACTGTAACAACTGATCTAGGACCAGTTTCCACAATTCTACCTATCTTTGATATGTTATAATATAATGTAATAGTACAATTAGCGCATCAGAAACGTGGAAATTACCACTGTGGCCCAGAACTTCTCCAGTGCTGACTGACGTGCAGAGATGAACGAGGAATTCAGTGTGCAGAAATATGAAGTCTTCATTATTTGTTTGTTTATTTATTTATTTTAAAAGAGTATTATAATGGATTGGGTAAATATTTTGTTAACGAAAATAAGATGTTTGAAAGAAAGAAAAGCTTATTTAAACCAAGTTGGTGTACTGTTAAAACCTGTAGCTCTGGACTCTCACCACCTGTCAAAAGGACCTGTACTGCCGTTCCACTGTATTTAGCTCCCCCTGGCGACAGAACCTCCACAGTGCACCGATCATTAATCAGCATTTCAAAAGGCCAGCTATTTCAGGGACCTATCTGTCACTACGTAGAACGTTTTGCACCGATACAAAATCGGCGTCGTTCCAGAGAGCACTGCTGCAACTGCAAGTGTGCTTGGCCTACTAACCTAGTTTGTGAGCTCCCCAGTTTCAAAATCTTCTCAGTGACTTACCCTTACAAGCCAACAGGTGGCAGTACATGGTTTAAAAATGATTAGGCAACGAGCTGGGTAGTGAAAATACCATTCATGGCAGTGAGCTGTAAACATATTAGAATCAGAGGTTAGCTGTTCGGAATTCGAAAACTACTGATATCTGCAGTGTCCAGGGTGTCTAAATGGTAACTGAAGATCATTTGAATCACCATTTAGGCTTTGACACTGCACTGTCTCATTGGGGTAACAAAGGTATCATAAGCAGAGCTGCCAGTTTTGTTCTCCAATATTGAATTGTCACTGACCAAGTGGCTTGGCCTTTTTCTGTCTTTTTAATCTTTCTTAGTCTTTTTAAATAATCATATTTGTGTTTCTTTAGTGTATGTTGCAGGTGAAGCACCAGCCAGGTATTTTTGTGTGGGAAGTCAGCATCTGAAACTGTTTTCCTTGTGTTTTTCCTGATCAGAGCTTTGTATTTTGTGACATCTTTAAACAGATTAATTTAAGGCACAGCTTAAGACACAGCATTTGTAGATATAACTAAACTACTTTCTTTTACATTTTTTTTCGCACAATGACAATCACACTGTGAAGGCTTCTTCAACTAAAACAGTTTGATTCAATCACTTATTGATTGATTGATTGATCGAAAGAGAGTATAATGTTAGAACATGCTCTCTGCTGCAGTTGCAAATACAAGTTTTGCCACTACAGGGTGGGTTTTGCTTTGATGAAATTAGAATTAGCATTGGAATGATTAAAGATGGCATAAGCAGTTGCAATGGCATGCAGTGTGTCAGCTTCGTGCTTCTAATTGGGAACAAGTCTCATTACCATAAGATATCCTCTTTAGAATTTTATGTCAGTCTTTATTCTGTAGCTCGACATACATCAGAACCACCTCTCGGCCATATATGAAATATATTATACATTTGCCATCTGAAACTGAGGAAACATATTCTGCCTCTGTCCAGACACCCGAATTGAACAGAGAGGGGGGAAGATCCTAAGTAATGTGTAACATGGTCACTACAGTGAACGCTGCACGTAATTGTGTCTCAGGGAGTGTGGCGCAGTGCTTCAGCTGGGATGGTGGAGCGTGCAGTCCCGCCAGATCCGCAGAGCTGTGCTGCTCTTTGTCATCGTGTGTTTATTGTTCTTGCGCATCATTTCTCCGGCTTAAATCGGAGTGTCAGCAATCCCGCGAATGGGGAGAGTCCTTGCAGTTTTTTTTTGTTGTAAAAGCAGGAATAAAATTCATGTCAGCACTCCTGCCAGCTGCAAGTCCCCTCGTGCCAGAGAGGGAAAGGAAAATGGTCGCCCCACATATATATCGCACACACTTTAACATATACAGCACTGAAGCACCATGAGCTTACAATCAGGGGGAACTGAAAGGTAACTCTCAAAGTAGCCATTGTGAGTCTGTCTTTAATTGTTATTTTGTGATTAACAAGAGCACTGGTTCAAATAAGGCTCCCCATTGGGTGCTGATTCCTTTTTAACTTGATAGTATGCGGTGTGGCCTTGCCTTTCTGACCTCTGAACACCTCACATTCAGATGGTAACTGTAAATGTGTTGGTATGTTTGTTATTATGGCAGTTCTGTACAGAGGTACAGGCTGTACAGAGGTAATTCTGCCACATTAGCAGAGGTCAAAGGTGAAAGGGAGTTTGGTGCAGATTTACACACTTATCTGTGCAAAACAGTCAAACACACATTCAGGGTAATTGGCAATGCTGACAGGTTAAAGGTACGTTTTTGGTCACCACTGTTTCAGACACACCGGTTTATTGCACAGACACCATCATTCTCCAATGTGTGAAGTAAGGGCGCTTCAGCCAATTAAGCACTCTTTCGAGCATGAACTAACCTGATGAGAAGCACGTTAAACTCAGTAAAGTGGGGCCTCGATAGATGAGAATGCCCACAGAGTTTAGTTTCTGTGTTACACCTTACCAGGTGGCCAGCTTCCCGTCTGATTGGCAAGTTCCATGTTCTCCAGCCTTTGCCTGATAGGATGAGCCTTATGGCATGAGTAACCATGGTGACCAGGGCATGGGGAGGTGGTGGTGGTTCACTCACCCTGTGCCCACTACAGCCTGGTGTGACTTCCGCTTGCTTGCCAAGGGAGGCTCACTGAGCCCAGGGAGAGGTGCTCTGTGCTGTGGAACTCCAGAGGTGAAATCCGGGAGCAGCAGCTTTGGACTGGTCATATCCAGTTGGTGCCAGTCTCAGGTGGGGGGCCAGGAGGGCTGTGCTCACATGCCCACCAGCCTGTGGGACACGGGTGAGGGCATATTGCCTCTCTGCAGGGGGGCATCTGTCTCATTAGAACTGCCGTTGGTACTCCTTATGAGCACCACTGTCCCAATTAGCATAAAATGTGAGGTTTCCCCTATAAATCCTGTACTTATATGAATGTGTATGTATTACAGACATATCACCTGAGGAGAATCTTACTCATGAGTACCCTTTGAAGTACTGCACAAACCTTTGCCACAATCCAATTAGATCAAATAGTAAGCGGTGCCTGGATTCAGGTGCTGGGGGGTGTCTTTCATTGTAATTGGCCGCGACGTCAAATTCGCCTGTTCTGGGATCAGCGGGAGAGAGGAAATGAGCTCCCCTTACCCCCCCTGGGCGCAGCCCGTCCTGAACTCCAGCGTGAAATCGATCGCCGCGTGGCCCATCTGCATCGTGTTCGCTGGCGCTGGCCCGCCTGCCGGTATCAGATGGCATGACACGCTTATTTCCGCACGCCGTTACTGCTCCCGGAGCGGAGGCAGCGGAGCCGGCAAGGTCAGAGCGAGCGCTGATTTCTGCTGCACCGAGAGGCTGGGTGCGCGGGTCCTCCGCCTCCACACAGAGGGACTGACTGCCAGCAGGGCACTACGTCTGTCCGGCTGCAACGTTAGTCAGCCTGAGATCAACCAGACTAATTTAGTCACACATGCAGGTCACCCCCTCATTTTCCGCAAAGCCTCATGTGGAATTATGGATATCTGACCTTTGAGGACAGCTCTGACTGAAACATGTCTGTCACCCACTGTCTTTATGAACTAGCATGTTGCTTTTGTCTCATTGACAAAGGGCAGGCCTGAATCCTACTGAAATGACCCTGCTGGGATCTTCAAACTTTCTAAACTGATCTCCATGTTTCTGAAGCCCTAATTGTCCGGAACTCGCAGCACGCAGCCTCGACCTACAAGCGCTGAAGTTTTTGCCCTCGTGCCTCTCTGCAGCACAGCAATCATTCCTATTGGGTAAGACTGTAAGGCTATGATTAATGAGACCCAGACCTGGCTCGACATCATCAATGGATTGACTTGATGATTGGTTGTGCCACAAGTGTTTTGCATGCGAAGTGATCCAGTTGTAGGACTGAGTCACTTTATAATGTGTCTCTGAATGTGTATGGCAGCAGTGTGGCATAGCGCTAAGGAGCAGAGCTTATAACCCAAAAGCTGCTGGTCGGAGGGAGTGAGGTGGGGAGGTGGGGGGGCTTTGCTCTTTTACGCCTGGGCAGGGCACTTAACCTGAGCTGCCTCTGTAAATCTCCAGCTGTATAAATGGATAACATGTAAAAATTGTAAGCTACGTAAGTCGCTCCGGATAAGAGCCTCTGCTAAGCAAAATGTAATGCCCCCAAAAAAAAATCGCCTCTTGGCGGTTTCGCCAGGCGTGACTATCGCAGGGGGGCGAGAGTGCCGTGATTCTGTGCGACGGGGTCATGGCCGCAGGCTCAGGGGGGCTGTGAGGGGCGGGCGGGAGTGAGGCCTGTGTGGGTGTGCTCTCGGTGCTGCAGGCTCCATTAGCTGATAGCTTTGTCCTGAGCTAATCAATCCAGCCTCACAGCCAGCACTCCTCTACCAACGGCTGCTTTATTATTATTTTATTATTTATCTGTAGCAATTGTCCACTATCTTTGTATATTTCCCTCATTCCAATTATTTCACTGCCTTACTCAGTATATAAATAATTCTGTTCATCACATAGTACATTTTCCTTTATTATCCCTGCTTTGGCTGTACTCTTCACTGTAAAGTCATGCCAGTGAGGCACAATTTGAATCCTAAATCTCTAATCTGTCTATTTGCCTGGCAGGCGTCCTTGGTAGGGTAATACAGACAGCTCTCATTTTATAAGCTATCATTTTATATAGCTTGGTGTTTGCTATTCACTGGAGTAATTCAGGTTAACCACCTTGCTGAAGGGTACAATGACATTGCCCCAGATTGGATTTGAAGCTAAACGCCCAGCTCCTACCCATAATGCCACACTGCCACCTCCCCCTCTTCTCTTTTCTTTTTTCTCCTTTGTCTTTCCGTCTCCTTCTTTTTCTCTTTCTCCCATCCTCCCCACCCCAATTACTCTCTGTGAAAGGATTCAGATTGGCTTTGTTAGCATGAGCAGGAGTTATGCAGCGCTGTCGAAGTATCCTCAGGTAGGAACACATAAGATCAAACCTCCCTCCCCTCGCACTCCTGGCCGCCTTTACTCAAGAAAACATAAATACGAAAGAACATCAGAACCCCCCGCCTCCCCCCACCCGTCTCCCTCTCTCACCTAGCGAGACGCGCCCATCTGGCGGAGGCAGTGTTCCAGACAGAGGGGGGGCACCTGCTGTGATGTAACAGGCTGAGTCGGCTGCCCCCCCTGCGGGGCGCCATGGCGATCGATCTCTGTGCAGGAGCTGGGAATGGAAAGGACAGGAGAGGCCGGTCTGACGCTGCACTGATCACTGGCAGGGCAGAAGCCACGACACATCCCCGTGCAAACACCAGCTGACAATACTCATGTGAAAGCTTTTCTCACAGGCCACAAGCTGGACCCCACCTGAACTGCTCAGCTTCCTGCTCAATATGCATACTGTGGCAAAAATAAACAATAATAATATTAATAATCATAATAGTTATAATAATACTCATTTATTTATTTATATAAACCACAATATAAATCTTAGAAATGTGAGTTAAAAAAGACAGGACAGAGAGACGAAACATAGGAATTGCTACATGTAACATAGGATGAAACATAGAAGTCGCTACATGTAAGTCGTTCTGGATAACAAAGGCCAATAGGACTGAAGCTATCAGAAGAGTGGAGAGTCAGGTAAAAGCAGGGATAAGAAAATGAGTCAGGTATTTTGTTTTACGAACATGGGTGGAGCCAGAGTCACACACCTCCTCAGGAAGGGAACTCCAGAGGTTTGCAGGTAGCGCTGCTGAAAGCTCTGTTTTCCCAGAATGCCAAGCTTTGCAGCACCTTAGTTAACTGGCGCACCAGGAGTTTAGCTGCTGTGAGTATACCTGTAGAAGGGGTGCAGCGGGTTGGACCAGCAGCTGGGAGCCTTCGAGTGCCTTGCTCCGTAGGTGTTGAGCAGCACTTTGTAGGCATGGTCTTCTAAACCAGTTACAATGGGGTTCCAGCATTTTGATTGGGTGAGGATTCAGACTGCGGAGTTTCAAACCATTTGATGTTTATTTTGAGTTCCTGAGCAAACACTATGGGACTTTACAGTAGTCTAATCAGGTAGTTAGAAATGCATGAATCAGCTCCTCTGCACCAGAGAGTGAGAGAGATGGCCTTAGCTTGAGTGCCGTGTGTGTGCGCGCGCATGCGTGTGTGTGTCTTTGTCTTTGTCTGGCTTTGTCTGAGATATTTCCTTAGCAGACACCAGGGCTAATTAAAAATGTTTGTGTCCTGTTGTGACAGTCTGATCTCATTGGATTGCAGCAGGGGGTGTGCACCACACGGGTTCCAGATCTCAGCCTGCACCATATGTGTGATGTTACAGTTCATCAGGTCTCCTCAGGTACACCTCCATGGGGGCCAGATTTTAAGAAAATATGGTGAGGGTGGGCCATTTTCCATTTCCTATTGATAAAACAAAAATTATATGATTATATGCTTGGTTATGATTTATCACACTCACAATAAAGTGCTGTTACTTTCCTTTTGTGGTGTGGGACATCAGCACCTCGGAATAGATTCTCATTAAACACTACTGAAAAACAGATTTCAGATCAATCAATCAATTGATTAATCAAGTCTAATTCACAACAGTTCTTTACAATTAAAATATAGAAGATTTATAATAATACACAATAATGACAGTGGATAGGAAGAGAACAGGTGATTGCTTAAACTCAAGGAGCCCTGGGCCCATAACAGTGTGCTGGAGTTCCAAGTAATCCCAATGTCTGAGGCATGTAAAAGAGTAACTTTTGTTTCTTTAATGATCTGGGCCAACGGAAGTCCGTGGTGGGTTATTAAAGTATGAAAGGATTAAAGTTAAATCTCATGCATATCTTAGTTACTCGGTGTATGCCCCTGTGGGACTCCTGCTCTCTAATTGCTTGTTAATTTAAATTAGAGTGAAATCTTGGAAATCTGTTCATTGAGGGTGGACTCCAGAGAGCTGACCACATTGATAGGGTTAGGATTAGGGTCAAGGTTAGGGTTAGGGCTGGGGTTAGGGTTGAGTTTGGGCACAGCCATGCACTTGGAAGAGATGTTCACAGAGGAAATTCTGTTGAGAGGGTGGACCAACTAAAATCTGTCTATGATCTGCTCCCTGTAGAAACGTCATTGTCTGTGGGACAAAAAAGAGCTAACCACATCACTGACAGCCTTCTAAAAAGGTTTTAACCAAAGTGTTGCTTTTTTCCCATGATCCTCTTTGAGAAGCCAATATTTCCCTTTTCTAATGGACAAACATCATAGCATTGACTTCTCCTCTTGATTCCCCACTGGGGCACTGCTGCATTTCATTGGGAAAGGTAACCTAACTGAGAATTTCCTCAGTAAATATCCTGCCGTATAAATGGATAACTTGTAAAAACTGTAACCTATCTAAGTCAATCTGGATAAGAGCATCTGCTGAAGGACAGTAATGTAATGTACTGTTTTTAATGGTGTATCGTTACACTAGTACGTTATACACTAGTGTGTAATTATTATGCATACTGGGAAGATAACCCACTAGCAGCAGATATGTACTTTCCCATAATTGTTTTGCTTTTAATCAGTATCTTTAAAGATTTAATTATAGATGCACTTCATGTGCATATGTCATTATCAGCCAAGAGTGACCCTCAGCCGGCTCTGACAGTGGGTCTGTTGGCGAGCCATGCCATCCAGCACTGGAAGTCCCTCAGTAATTAGCTTAAGAACCCCTCACTGTGTCCCTCATCAAGAGCCTCGACACAATGCCGGGGCTCCCCAAAAACAAAGGGGTTTTAGAGGTCATTTGACAGGCATCCAAGCCATCTGGTTTGTCCTCAAAATGTCTGTTTATGCAACCTGTCTAGACCACCTCGCTGTCGGGCAAGCGGGCGTCCCCCTGTAGCTGCCAGCCTGCAGTTTCGGGGCGCTACCCCCGTGAAGCTCGAGGAGTTAAAAGGAGACAAACGAGGCAGCAGCAGTGGTTAAAATGCAGTGGGGTGAGAAGGCGTCGTCCCGTTTGCCAGGGAAACGATTCTGCTCCAGGGAGAGGCTGAGTGCTAATGAGCTGTGGGTCATTCCTCCATCTCCAGGCCTGCGCCAAACTCCCAGAATTCCCATTTGCACCCTGGAGGAAGCCATCACTCAGTCATCTCTCTCTGTGTCTCTCTCTCTTTCTCTCTCTCTCTCTCTCTCCTCTCTTGGGTGCGCTATCTGCTTTGATAATTCATTTATCGCTCATAACTCTCACTTCCTTTACAGTCAGTATCACATCTGTGAGTGTGCCCCCCCACCCCTCCTCCGCCATCCCCCAAATCAGACTAATCAAGCTTCCTGTGAAGGAACAAGCTCTGGAGGGAAGTGTTCCTATTGGCGGTGACACACAAGGCCTTCCTCGCCTTGATTGGGCTGTCTGCCTCATCAGCAGCGCGACACACTTCAAACATTATCTCAGCATCGTCAGAGAGGCTCCGGGGGTGTGGGGTTGGGGGGAGGGCTGAGCAGGCGATAAGGGATTTTTCGCTGTTTCTCATTACGGCTTGTCTCAGGCTGTGCAGAAGTAATGCACCGTCAGTAATTTTTTTTCAGATTTCTCTCATCTCTTATGAAAAGGATGTGGAAGAAGAGGCTGGATAAATTGTGATTTGAGGAAAGCGCAGGATTAGATTAGATTTAGGGTTTTTTTTTTTTTTCTTTTAATCACGTTCAGCACATTTGCATTTGCTTTTGCCTACTTTGTTTGCCTGCAGGAGTTGGAAAAAGACAAACCTCAACAATTGTGCTCTTCCATTTGGCCTTCATCTGTTGTTTTGTAGAGAAGGAGCTAATTACCGTATGACACGCTGTAGGTGTTAGCGAGACAGCAGGATTGGCTTTGTGGAGACACCTCGCAGCTTCACTGATGGCACCTGCAAACACAGCACCCTGCCTATTATCAAGGGGTTTGCCTTGTGCACTCTGTCTTCCTCCAGGTGGCATCAACACCTGACTGGAGAGATGTGAGGTGGAAGTGTGGCGTGGTGGTGAGGAGCAGGGCTCATAACTGAAGGGTTGCAGGCACTGCTGCTGTTTACTTGGGCAAGGATACTTAAGCCACAATTGCCTCAGTAAATATCCAGCTGTATAAATAGGTAACATGTAAACTTTTAACCAATGTAAGTCTTGGTCTGGATAAGAGTATCTGTTAAATGCCAATAATGCCATGTAATGCCATGTAATGCAATGTAATGCAATGTAATGTAAGTTCCACATATATTCCCTCTGACCTTTGCTCGTTCAGGGCAGAGTGTGGAGTCTGCACTGTTGCGCAATAAAGAGTCCAGCAGGGCCTGCTTGGGTTGGACAGGAGAGAAGCAGGGGCTGATGGGAAATCTGAGTACAATGCCTTTAAGGGGAGAGCTAGTTTGCCTGTTACCTGTATTGTTTACTTTCTAGGCCTCTGCCTTCTGATGTACCACTTCCTGTAGGGGGGGAATGAGGTGTGAGGACTCCATTCGGTACTCATTGCTCAGAAGCTACCCATCTGTCACCCTGGAGGTATGCGACAGGGTGTGGTTTTGGCTTTGGATTCCATTTCCCAACATGTTGTGCAGAATCTCAAAGATCCTGCAAGAGAATTGACCAACTTAAAACCACACAAGTAGATTCCTACACCTAACCTTGCTGTGTGATAGCTGGAAGATGGCTGCTTGGATCCACATGTCTCAAATCCTCCAGAAATCTCAATTTGAGGCAATACCCCTGGTATCTATGTCATTTATCGAAAAATACCTGTGGAACACTGCACCTGTGATTGGGTAACTCCAAAACAGTTACACTATTATATCATCATCACGATCATGCCTGTCCCCAGCACACTTGGTTGAAATAATATTTTGTTAGTTTGAATGACCAGTTCATTAATTGGTTGCATATTGGGTTGTCTTTCTTTTTTATTGTCAAGTCAAGTCAAGTCAAGTTTATTTATAAAGCACATTTAAAAACAACAGCAGTTGACCAAAGTGCTGTACAAAAAACAATAAATAATAAATAAATAAATAGGCAAAAGACAATAAATAAAAGCAATGAGACCATAGCAATAAAACAAAAGAAAAAGCAAAAGCAACTCTCATACTGGGTTAAAAGCCAAGGAATAAAAAATGTGTTTTAAGATGGAATTTAGTTTAGGTGCTATAACTGCAAAGGCACGATCTCCCCTATGCTTACTGCTGTATAAACACATACAATCAGTGTATGTTTCTACTGTAAGTTACTACTCCTCAGCGAGGTGACCTTTTTCATGCTGTCTGTATAGTTCAGTCTGTCGGCTTCTCCGCTGGTTGGCTTTGGCCTGCTCTGCTTCCAGACAAACGGTCCACATCATCACATCAGACGGCAGGCTTAAAATCGAAAGGGTTTTGCAGGTGCTCTGAGCTGAGGCTGATGGAAAAGGATTGTCATTAAAGGAACACTCATATCTTCTCCACAGGGTTACCAGTAATAAGCCTCACATCAGAATTGTACCTCAGATCAGCTGCATTTGACTGAGGTCCCGGCTATCTGTCCATCCACAGAGTGTCTGTTTCCGTAGCGCGTCTGCACCTCACCGTAGACGCAGCACACCTCTCCTCCAGAACGTTACGCTCCTGCGTCTCGTCACTGAGGAGAGAGGCACAAAATAGGTCAAGCCACGGCCGCGCCTCCTCCACCAACACCTCAAAAACAGACAAAGGAAAAATGGGATGGGCTAGCTTCTAGGGCCAGCGGGTCTTTATGAATGGCAGGTAAGGGAGCCCCGATGTAGAAAATCCTGGTTTTTCTTTTGATCGCCCGGCTGGGACAAGTTGCTCTGAATGTGCTGAAGCACTGACAGCGGCCCGTGCCCGCGACCCGTCAGCCGCACACATGCGACGGAAAACATAAGAACAATAGTCGCCATAATCAATGCTGCCGTTTCCATGGCGACCACTACTACTGCTAGTATCGCCGCAGATGAGGAGGCGAAGCACCAGCCCGCCTGGGGCTGCAGTTTATAGGATGTAATGAGCTGGAGAGAGGAGAGAGGAGAGGGAGGAAGAAAAAAAAAAAAGCGATATTTTCCTGCGTTTGGCTCAGCCGTTTCCATACCAACCATCTGTTAGAGGATTGGCTGGCTGGGTTTGGTGGTGATGGTGGGGTGGGGTGGGGTGGGGTGGGGTGGGGGGGGCTCCCTTGGGGGTTGAAGGCAGATTGAATGGGGCCGGTCCCTCTCCCCAGCTGCTTCAGGAAGTCGGTTTGCCCACCAGGAGGCCACCGACGCTCCAGACACAGCAGGGGGGGAGTGGTGGTTGCTTTGGGGGAGTTGGGGGACTATTGAGACTCCCCCCCCACGAGTACTTTCCTCGTCCCATCTCTCAGAAGTGGGTGGTTGCTGTGTGCTGTGTTTGAATGTGTTTTTACATCATCCGTTTCCCAGGCAACAGAAGCACCACATGTGCGTGCACACACACACACGCATGCCCATACATATATACATGCACACTCACATACACACAAGCACACTCACACACATAGGCAAGCACATACACACACATACACACACATACACACGCATAAATGCTCACGCATACGCATATATACATGCACACACAGACACACAGACATGCTGTGTGTTTGCTGTTGGATAGGGTCTCTCCACACCCCCAATACTGTCACTACACAGGTTTCACATGACTAGAAGACAGGGAGAAAAAAGTGTTTCTGCAATGCAGTTGGTAGAGTGGAGACAGGGAGAAAGGGAGACTCTCATTATTGCTTTGGAATTTTGCTTGTCAGTGACTTCCACATGTGCAACGGTAATCAATATCCACCTGCCTAATAATCAATATCCTCTCTTCCCTCTACATAGTCTTGCTGAAACTGAGAGATGCAGGCTGCAACAGATAAAGTGAAAGGATGCTTCAGTAAAATCCATTGCAGTCCATTTCCCAGAGTCCTTCACAGGAATCTCTTACCTCTTGCCTTCTGACAGGTATTCCACTGCATACCTTTGGGTTGACCTGTGTTTGAGAAGGGCGTCCCCATCGACTGTGATACAGTGGGGATAAAAAATAAACCGCAAGTTAAGGACTGAACTCACACAAGCCCAGAGCTGTTCCTCACATCTGCAGTTTCTCATGTGGCAAAACGCACTGTTGTGGTTTAGAGTACCCATCTGTATCTGGCACAAATGTAAATAATGTTAATGTTGCCTATACCCCTCTGTTTGCAAGCATACACAGTCTTATCTACAGATAAGCGATAGATGATGGGGATGTACTTGCCGTTGGCGTGCTGGTGACAGAGCACCCTCAGTGCCCTCCCTGAGTGTTCCAGAGGGGCAGAGTCTCCCTGGAAGACTCCCTCTGCAGATTCACAGGAAAACCCTCGACCTGCAGCGCAGTCTTCCAAAACGGTGGACTAACTGGGTCAGCAGCGCTCCTCTCCTGATTAAGCATGTTCACTGAGGAAATGGGAAACGGTAATTAACCAGATCTCGAATCACCTAACTTACCTGCATGTGCTGGGAGGGAGTGGGTGGACAGCCACCCCACGGAGCACACCTTCCAGACGGCCCTGTTCCCTGCCAGAATCTTCCGCCTGAGTTTGTGGCGGTTGCCTGCCGCTGTTTGTTTCCCCCCCGCCGGCTACGCTGTTCCCCGGCACGCCCGCCCGCAGCGGTGACTCGCTGGTTAAATTAGCATCCGCTCCAGCGGTACCTTAAAAGGAGATCAAATATTTGGAAGAGAGATAATTAAACAGCTTAGCTATGAACACGAGTGCTTTGCAAAACTGCGGAAGAAGTACACCCACGAACACTCATAGGTTCAGTTTCCATTTTCAGCTAAAATCATTAGCATCACAATCCCCAAATCTGCTTGCACAGCAGTGGGGATAACTACGCACTCAGCTGAGTAATTAGCAGAACAGATGCTGCAGCTGGTCTATATACTCACCTGAACCAACTACCTGTTGTAGTAACAGCTACATGGGTGATAGATGGCAGCCATTTTTTTCTCAAGTGCAGGATGACCTCTGACACCCTGAAAGAATCGAAAATATATCAAAACACAAACACACACATCGAGCACCTCTTTTTCCCTTTGCTATTTTTAAACAAAAGGATTGGTTGGAGAGAATGTTAGCACCAACAGTATAGAGGGGGTCATCACAAAATGAACTTTTGTGATGAGAATTCACACAGTACAGTGGCCATCTGCTTGTGTTATTCTCTGTCTTTGCCTTTTTGGTGAGTCTTTTCAAGCTTCACCAATAAGGATACATCCAGCTTTCCTGCAGGGTTTTTTCCTCCCAGTCCACTGAAGTTTGGAACAATCTCAGAACAAGTGAGACAAAGCTCATCTCTGGATCTCCTGCTGCTGGCTGCCTGGTCACCCCCTGTGTATAACAGTTGGACCCAGAGGAGTACAGCCTACACTGCTACAGACATCACAATGCAACACAGCACAGAAAGATTTACCACGTGAAGACACGGCGGTCTAGCGGACTCTATCCATTGCAAGTGTGATTCAGAGATTTGGGAATTGGACTTGTGACCAGGGGATTGCCGGTTTGAATCCAAGTGGGGTACTAGCTAGATATTCAGCCTCAGTTCTTACACATCAATGGATGGAAGGATAATATGTACTTTTTTTAAGAAGGGTATGCAACTCAGCATGGATATGGGTGTCTGCTCATTAGACAGACAACGTAAATGGAACAGAAAGTAAGACCGGATGATGCATTTCTCAGTCTACCAACACATTTTAACACACATCAAACAATGGACCCAACCCACACAGATTATTTTGGTTGATTGTGATCACAGTCAGTAACAATACACTATGTAGCCCGTTAGCTTTACCTTTGGCCAAAGATAAACTCTGACAGCATAAAAAAGGGGGTGTGCAGTAAGATTAGGGCCCATGGTCAAGAAGGAGCAGGAACTAAAACTAAAAACACAGGACAGTCCCAGCAGCAATGAGGCAACAGCAAGGACAGATCTGAGCACCAGACATTTTCTATAGCCAGGAGTCACCCTCCAAGGCCTGCTACAAAGATATAAAAGGGTTTCAACCTAGATTTAAAAGTTTAAATTGTGTATTCAATTTGAAAATGTGGTTCCTCAACAATATTTTGGCGGCAATTCCATAAAAGAGGTGACCTGTGAGAGATTTATTTATTTTCCTTTCTACCTTTGGAAACATCAGAAAGCCACCTTGTGAGCAAAGTAATCTAGGTGAGGCTGTAGGGGATTTGTAAATCTTGCAAGTATGCCGGCACAAGCACATTGAAAGCCTTACAAGTTCAAATCAATTTGATATTTCACTGATAACCAGTGAAGTGGTGCTGGAACAGGAATCATTAAGGTTCTAGCAGTTCCCCACTCCAGTTAATTTAAGTAATAAACCCCTGTCTTTGGAACACTGGTGTATGTTTTGAGGAACCCGTCGGATAGAATTACATTTATACTCTGCAGAAACTAGTTGATATTCAGTCTGGCGAGGTGCAACTCATGAAACAAGCCAACAGTAAGTTTTCCTGCGTGGGGGCGATATTTGTGTTATGTCTGCCCTTCAGCAATGTAAAAGGTCGTCTCCAAGGCACCCAGCTATTTCTCCTGCCGGTTGATTTTTCTTAGGTCGCCCACATGTACAGCTGGCATCTTCACATGCCGACATGACCTGGTGCTCTTGTGTGCCTGGGTTTTGTAGTGCTGGATCTTACAGTGTTGCAGCTCTGAATGTACTGTAAATACACGCAGGGCCCACTTTGTGCCCTCTCAGAAAAAATTTAAAAAATAAGAACCTTCATAAGAGCTCGCTCACCTCTCTCATCCACGCTTTTCTTTTCTCAAGTCTTGATCTTTGTACCTTGATGCTTGGCGGTCTATGTAAAATCTTCTATAAGCAAGCTATAGCTTGTCTTCCCCATGTAACGCCAGCCGCACTTTCCCGGTTTCTTGTAGAATTCTCCTTTTGTATTATTTGAAGCCATCCATGGCCTAGTCCCATCCTATCTGTCTGTAGTCATGATGTGTCATACACAAGCTCATACCAAGTCACCTGCAATACTACAGGGCCTAAAGGTGCTATATAAATCTGATTTGTATTGTACTTGTGTTGAATCTTAAAGGTCAACAGGTCAACCAGAAAATGTAGAATAACCATGTACGCATAAAAGCATTCGTTCACATTGGTCTTCCCAAGATTTAGCTTAATTCTAAAACCAATTTTTAGACAAGGAGACTTTCTACACACATAACTCAAACACTACAAGGTGCTCAACAGCTGACAGCTCAACATGAAAATGTCATTTCCAGTTTTCATTCACTGAGCAAAGATGTGGTTCAAAAAGGAACATCACAGATTGCATTCCTCACTTTAATTTTTAAATATCTGTCTGAGTCTTGAAAAATATCTGCAAGTTTCTGTGGTAAGCAATTTCCTTATTACTGGGTCCATGAGAGTTACTCAGCCCAATGTACTTTGACTGTACTCTACGTTCATACATTAAATACCCCTTCCCCCACCCCAAAAAACTAACCAATAATTAGCTAATTACCTATTAGAAAGATAGGCAAATTATCAGCCTTAATTCCAAACAGGAAAGGAGTCCAGCATATCCCTGACCTCCCAAGCTGATTAAGGTAAGTATTTTTAGTAGCAGTGCATACATGGCCTCATTGGTAAGGCCAATGGCTATACAGGAAGACCAGCAAACACTGATGACTCCTCTCCTCTGCGTGCATGTTTGTGTGGGTTTGAAGGGTTCTGTCTTTAGAGACAAAATCCAGAGTATCTCCATGCTGACCTGTCTGAGTTTAAAAGCAACGTCACAATGTTCCCCTTAGCAGGATGGGCAGGGCAGCGATGAATCCTATCATTACCTGCATGAGCAGAAATCACAGTTCACAACCTCCCTAAAATTAAAAACGAGATGTGAATCTGTGCCTTCCCTGAATTGTGATGCCAAGAAAAGATTACGACAAAGGAGATGCTCATACTCTAATCAGAAACACAGACGTCAAAAACCTCCCAAAATCTAATCAAAAATATTTCTCTACTGAAGAAACATTAACGTGGTCTGCCTCGGTTATGGGGAAAGTGGTAGGCCTATATAAGTTTAAATGTGCCCAGCATTCATTGTTGACAGCGGAAATGGTGTATTTCGGGTGTCGCATAGAGTGTCTGCTAAAAACAGGTCAAATCTCTCTTCCTAATGAAATGCGCAGGTAAACCACATGCTACACCATTCACAAGCGCGCTCCAATGTTCACCCGCGCATCACCCTAAAATATTTTTATAACTATTCTTTCTGTGCCTAATGACAGGTACGAATGTGTAAGAAAAAAAAATAACCCATTCTTTTTCATTGCCTGCAACACGCGGTTGGACTAATTACTCTCGCGCATTTAATTGCTAATTGAGCTGTGATTTAACATCATCCCGTTCGCCGGGTTCTCACAGCTCTTTGGACCACGGATACTGTGGTACCGTCGCCTGGTGCAGTGCCGTTGGATTGACGTTTGCTCCGGGAGTGTTCCTCTCATGTGCAGTGTCAAGGCAAACAGAACTGCGACGCGTTGGCCGTTTAAAAGGGGCGTGCTGCTTCTGTGACACTTCCCCACAAATAAGCGGATCGCATTTAGACGTGCAGCAGAACTGAAGGCTGGACCGTTTCTTTAAATGACATATTGGAATCTTTCACCCGATTTAAAGAACGGAACACAGACACGTTTCGGTATTGTTCGCATCCGCCCCGGACACGGAAAGCCGGAGGGGGGAGCGGGCGCTGTCCTTGGTACCAGCCGTTTGCGTTTCTCCGATCATCTGCACTCCACCACTCCCGGGCAGATCCTCACGCGGAGTTTGCAGAGCGATGGGTGAAGCCTGCTTGCTCCACTGCTGGAAACCCGGGCAATGACAGATACTGTACCACAGGATGGATTTATCAGTGAAAGAAATTCTGACTTTCATGATTGCATGTTGCTGTTGGCTACATGCTCTTGCAGAGGTATGTCATGATGCTTCATTTGTTGATACAGCGCTGGAAAGGTGTGTGGTATTTCCACATATTCTATAAATTGGTGCATGTTATTTATAGTTCATCCTTTCAGATGTACGCTAAAGATGTCAACTTGCAAATGACTTGCACCAAAGCTTTTGATCTGCGTGTTTTTCTTTTTTTTTTACTTGCTTGCATTATACCCGATAAATAAGTGTGAGCGTTATTCCATCAGACCTAATTCGTTCTGCCGCATTATTTTATTAGCGGGGCGGCATTGTTTGATTGAACGCACACGCGCAAAACACGGGCAGAGACCCGAAGGGTGAAATGGATTCGAGCACACACCTTTCACGAGGGAATAAACGGCTCGCGTGACACCTTGCAGTAAAGCAATAAATGCAAGAACATGTCAGCCAGTAGCCGGTGTAGATACCACCACCGCGATAATATTAAGTTTATTAAGCAACTGAACTCGTGTAATTATATTAGGTGTATTTTAAGCGTGTAACGATGATAAGCGTTTTTTAAAGGCCTGCAGAAAAAACGGAGAATGAGAAAATTGGGTGGATGAGAGAAGCCCACCCCAAATTTCTTTTCTTCGGAGCTCATGGATTTGATGGAGGGGCTAATGAAGGTGATGAAGAGGACAATACTAAGCATTTCCTTTTCATTCCTCTTGTCTCTGGAGCTGTAATTTTTGAACACCCAATTGCGAATTGGTTCAAAAACCTTGAGTGATATCTCGGGATTCAGTAGACTATAAATATTATGAAACGTGCATGCTGTAATTTGTTTTGACTTCTAAAACACAAGCATGATAAATATTTCAGTTTTTTATTAGTTTACTATCATATTGGACACTGTAGTACACGTTATGATACATATTACATCAGTATAATACATGCACGTGAAAGAATTATTATTGATTTTAACGCAAGGATTCTTTTTTACATTGTGTTGTGAACCTAACCCCATGTTCACAGGGAGCTTAATTGTCTTTCATGTTATGGGAAAAAAATCAGCATTTCGTTGCGCTCCTTTAAAATTCGACATGTTATACCGTTATAAATCAACTAAGAAATTCAACAATTTCCATCGATCGGTGGATGTGACAGAATTTAAAACACGATCCGTGCATTAGGCAGTAAGGTGTTCATATTTCTTAATTGCTCCCTCTGCCACACTCCTATCAAACACATCCTCTGCGCGTGAACATCTGGCGAGGCGGCGACGCCACGAGAAGGAATTAATAAGGAGCTCGCGCGCCACTGTCACCGTTCACTTACGATGAATATCCGCTCGCGATCATGTAAATTATCGCACTGCTCTCGCGGCCAGCGCGTGCAGAGATATTGCACGGAAGCTGCATTTCCTGGTAACAATGGCAACAGCAACCAGACCTACAGACAGCTCCACGTATCGTGTCTGTATCAATGTGCCTTTTATTTTTACGAAAAAAAAACAACTTAACGGCTTCTTCTAAGCTGCTTTTAAATTTCATGACTGTTAGATTAACACGTTACCAAGAGTTACGTATGATTTATTTGTTGTTATTTATAACGGACTATAGATAGATGGACAGATAGAGATAGACGGTAAGTATGATTTTTATGAAGATGATATAGCAGATTTGTTATGTTTTATTTATTTATACGTTGCTACCTTTTTGTTGTGGCAGTGTTTTCTCAAATCTATTGAGAATCAATGTTTTCAGTTTCAGCGCTTTGGAAGATAGAGTAGAATGTTTCTCATCAAGAGAAGCTAGCCGTCCATTTCACAGACACCCATTTCCGCTCTGCTGTGAGCTAAACTTGCTCCAGATTTTTCCTCAGGCTCAGCACTCGAGCCCTCTGTGAGCGGGCTGGTTCAGGCTGTGCCTGGCCAACTTTATTCAGCTAAGGAAAAAGCAGGAGGCATTTTGTGGTGTGCACTACAACACAAAACACTCTGGAGAAAATAAATCAGTCTGATGCTCTTGAAACGTGATGGTCAGCTTTCATGCAATAATGCAAAGACGCAACCAAATGCAACAGCAGTGTGCTAATTCAGACCCTGTCTGAAAAAAAGTAATGTGCATTCCAATTCTGCCACACAGATAAAAAAAAAAATATGTGTTTCTGTAATGGGCCATGCAAGAGTATGCACAGAGAACAGTAAGCATAACTGTGAGTTATTGTTTATGGCAATCCAGTGGTGATGTGTCTCCTGAGCGTCTTCAGCAGACTGTACAGAGACGGTCAGAGGCTCAGGTGTTGTGATGCAAACCACCAGCTTCCTACAAGGAAATGAAGATTGCTCCGCATGGTAGAAACAGCAGCGTTCTGGCTGGGCCCGCCCAGATGTCAGGTTCCTGTTTCAGACAGCTGGGCCTGGGCCCCTTGGCTGCTGGCTGCAGCTGGTGCCGCAGAGCAAGATTGACAGCCGCAATTAGAGAATCTGCTGACCACCGTGTGCCGAGGCCGCCGGCGGTTTCGGCTCCGGTAAACAGGGTCTCTGTTTAAGGTCGTTATTTATGTGTAATAGAATTAGCCTCATGATTTCCTGAGTGTAATTCATGTCTTATTAATTAAGGGACTCTGTGACATTTCCCCTGCCGCCCGGGCTAACGGGTGGCTATTGGCCCAACACCTGCTTCCTCTCGATGTCAAAGAACCCTCTGCAGTGCCTGTGAAGTCTTTCCTGTTAACATACGAGAGCCTGCAGGATTTTAGGTCCTTGTTTGTTGGGCCTAGATTTCAGTGTGTGGACATCGCAGTGCGATAATTTCCCACAGCAACAATCCTTTGCTTAAACATGCCAGTCTGTTGGGTGTTTCTGTTGGAATACCCCTGTTTACCCTCAGTAAACCGTTTCCATGGTGATGGGGTTTAGAGCAGAGAGTCAGTCTGGTGACACCACAGGGTTCTTGGTGGAGGCCAGTGATCTGAGTCCTCACAGGTGGAGGAGGAGGGGTGCCAGGATAGGGCTCTCAGCATTAGAAGGCTTAGGAGGAAATCTATTTGTTCAACACTGGAGCAGATCACTTCTCTGTAGTATAAACAGGTGCAGATGCATTATTGAAGGGAACAGGTGTACAGTGGCCCAGAGGGACATACTTTGTCCTGAAGCGTATCTCTGTCATGAAGGCTTTAGCAAGCTCTGATACTCTCTGCTTTACTGTCTCCACAGGTCATCGATGATGACAGCTACCTAAACACAGTGCAGAATGCAGGTAGGCCTGTTCATGAGCCACACACACACACACACACACACACACACACACACACACACTCACACTCACACACTCACATACACAAATACATGTGCGGGCTCACACACACACACACACACACACACACACACACACACACACACACACACACACACACACTCACATACACACACACACACACACACACACACTCACACTCACACACACACACACACACACACACACTCACATACACACACACACACACACACACACACACACACACACTCACACACACAAATACATGTGCGGGCTCACACACACACACACACATGCATACACACACACACAAACACACACACGCATGCATGCACACACACGTCTCTCTCTCCCGCTCTGTCTTCTAAGATTCAAGATCAAAAGGGTACTTCATTGGCACAGCTTCACAATCTGCAGCATTGCCAAATGAGGGTATCACATGGGAAATATAAGATAAACAAAATACTCAACATTCTGGTAGAGGAGCAGTGTGGTAATTAGAGGGGAAAAAGAAAAACAAAAAATGCAGCATAATTAAGAAAAATAATAGCAACAATAAAGATGTACGTAAGCAAAACGCACAGAGACCTCTTTCTCCCTTTCTCTCCCCCCTCTATTTCTTTCTCCCTCCCTCTCTCTCTCCCTCTCTCCCCTCTTCTCTCTCGCCCTCTCTCTCCCACTCCCTCCATCCCTCTTCCTCTCTCTCTCTCTCTCTCTCCAACCAGCGCACTCTCTCTCTCTGTCAGTAACAGTCTCTAATGATATTACACCTGTAAATCACACACAGCACTCAGCGTGTGAATGATTGAGGGCCGTGGGGGGTGGCGTCCGGTGGTGGTGGGGGGTGTCGGGACTCCTTTGTTGCATCAGCTGCACCAGGCGATTTCATTCCACACTCCAAATGAACCCAATGAATTGATTACAGATAAATGGTTGTTACTGCAGTAACTGCAGGCCCTTGGATGCCACCATCACAGGTGATAAACACCTGCCTGCAGCCCTGATCCAATCAGGGGTCTTGTGATGGTCCATGCCACTGATTTTATTATTAATATTAATATCATTAGTTATTTGTAAAATAGCGGTTGTTATGCTGGATGGTCCCTCCTTAACAATGCCAAGGGTTGGTTTGTGATGGCTGGAGGGGTGCTCCGAATTTACACTATCGCCCCCTCACACACCCCCCACCCCCAATCACCAGGAAATCCACCCCCTCCCCATCCCCACTCCCCGCATTTAACAGCTATGCTCTGGGAGAGCCTGACAGCTCCTGACAGCCTCGCTCCCGTACGCCCCCTCTCCACCTCTGACTGCTGGCAGGGCTGGCCTGTATCACGTGGCTTTGATGAAGTGTGCGTACCTTATGACTGCGCTGTGGTGTACAGTGTAGCTTTGTTTGTTGGCTGTTTCTGCTCGCTTGGTACCAGCATGCAAGCTAAGCTCGTTTGGGGGTCGCAGGGGGGTGGGGTGGGGTGGGATTTGGGGGGCGGAGGGTGCAGGCTCAGCCTCTGAAGCTGTAAATCTGTTTATCTGTGACTGGGGGGTCGGTACAGCGGTCTCTCAGGTGGAGCTTGTGTGAGCATGCTGCTGCTGGACAGGAAACACAAAGATCCACACAGACACAGTTGAACGAACAGACACACACACACACACGCATGTATACACACTCATACACACACACAGGGGTAGTCCTCTCAGTGCTGCCCCCACACAGTGCACTTCCCCTGCCAGCCTCACAGGGCAGCACACAGTGTGCGCTTTTGTGTGTGTGAGCTGTATCAAATGTTCATTGTGAGGACAATGGCAGGCAAGGAAATGGATTATGGCAGCAGAGGGAGGCTGCACTGTGTTTCTGCTGCAGAGGAAAATAATTACTGGAGCGGTCGGTGGATGGGGAGGGACTGTTTAGGGATGCTGTAGAGGCACAGCTTCAGAGTGAACCACACGGAGAAACTTCTCCTCATTTCCTCCGCCGTGTGAGAACCGAAGTACCACAACACTCATATTTAACACGCATATTTAAATTAAAGCTCCGGTACAGAGTACTCTGTGTTGTAAAAGTGTTTCACTTTGTAGTCTTTTATGCAAAATTTAATTAAAATGTAATAATTATCTTTCTGATATGTATTCCTAATTATATACATGCACTTGTATATAAAAATTTATGTATATAAAAATTAATCCAATGCTTTAACATAAAGCATTCATTTTTATGAGGACACACCCTGCTACAGAAGAAAGGTGGTGTCAGAACTTACGTTTTGCTGCACCAATCAGAGGGAGGGACGTTTTTTGGGCTGGGTAAATGTCCATCACACTGATGAGACCTGAAAGCTCTGCTCTGGTTGAAGTGAACAGCAGCAGACGTGCAGGCTGCGGCGGTCTCTCCTCTCCACGGGAACCTCCAGAACCTCCGCTCTGACAGCTGGATGTCCCATCAGGCCCGACGACTGATATGTCACTGAGCCGTCCAGTCCCTGTGGGGTCTTGCAATTCCCCTCGCTGCCCTGTGGTTTCCACCCTCGACTCGGACAACCTGAGTTAAAAGAGCTCAAAAGACAAAGGCAAAAATCAGTCAGACTCAGTTTCTGGGCTGGCTTGGATTCCTGGTGGCAGCCTGAAAGACTACAGTTCCCATGATACACTGGTACAGGACATCCAGGAGTGCGGAGTAAGGACACACCATTGAGTGGAAATCTGTATGATGTTCACATGGTGTTCACGTGTCTGCCATCCCTTCAGCAGTAAGTGCTGAGGGATTGTCTCTCTGATTCAACTCTTCCGCTCTTCAGATTCAGGTGTCCTTGAATACCACAGCTGATGTGGATAATTCATGTACACAATAAACATGGAGGAATGGAGAAATAATACAGTAAAGACAACTGAAATACAACAACTGAAAGAAAGAAACACTTAAGTGTAATACCTCTTAAAAAAAAGAAACTGTCGAAGGAGGACTGAAATATTTCAGCATTGAGTGAAGTGCTTTGGTGTGTCTCTTTGTGTTTGTGTATTTTTCTGTCTCTCCTTTGATCTCTCTCTCTCTCTGTCTCTCCCTCTCTCTCTTTCTCTCTCTCTCTGTCTCTCCCTCTCTCTCTTTCTCTCTCTCTCTCCCTCTCTCTCTTTCTCTCTCTCTGTCTCTCCCTCTCTCTCTTTCTCTCTCTCTCTCTGTCTCTCCCTCTCTCTCTTTCTCTCTGTCTCTCCCTCTCTCTCTCTCTCTTCCTATCCCTAACGCATGAATCTGTGCATCTCTTTCTCTCATCTTGTAAAAATCATGCACCTGACTCCGTTTTCGGTCAGTGCTTCAGGATGCTGCATTCTTTTGGAACAGAAATAATGAGGCTCTGCACCCCTTTTGGGGTTTTGCTGCTTGCGGAGTGAGGACCTGCCCCAGCATTTCCTGCGCTTGTTTCGTAAATGCAATTAGGCGCACACGCAGGAAATGGCTCCCCTGGGTTCCCACGGAGTCCAGACAATTACTCAGTGAGATGGGTTTTTTAATACCTCACATACAGCTCACAGCTTTAGATACGGCTCTTAGCTGCAGTCGCGTGAAGAGCTTTGATTGCGCTCGCCTTGAGAGGCAAAGCCCCACATTTGTGTGTGTGTGTGCGCATCTGTGCGTGTGTGTGCGTATGTGTGTGTGCGTCTATGTGTGTGTGTGTGGGCACACTTTCCTTTGCCCCATTTTCCACACAAAGACTCCTGAGTCTGCAGGAGTTTCTTGCCTTTCCTTTATCGGCGCGGCACAGAGCGTCAGATCGGTTAAACAGAAGTGCAGCCGAGACAAGCAAGCGGCCACGCACCCTGACAGGCGCTCCGCAGGCCGTCGCATTGTTTAAGCGCATTTCCCAACACTCGCCGCTATTCACGGGCACGGACGCCCTGTCAGGATTGGCCAAGCAGATGGAATGGAATGAGATGAAAGCTGGCGAGCGTCAAGGAAACTGCAGAGGAGAAGATGGACGAAAAAATTGAAAAAAAGACAGATGGGGAGAGAAAGGGGGAGAGTGATAGATGGAGAGAGAGGTGGAGAGAGAGATGTGAGAGGGGGAGAAACAAAGGGGGGATTTAGAGAGAGAGGGAGAGAGAGGAAAGGGAAGGTTGTCGTTCCTAAAGGTAGCGCACAAGCTCTTGCAGACAGAACAGGAGGATTCTGTGTCTTGTCAAATTCTTCAATCCTCTGACCTCCTGTTCATCCGGCTTTGATCCCGTGGGCCAAAAGTGGGTCGGGTCAGAGGAGGCGGGCTCGTGTCCAGACCGCTGGGAGGATTTGGGCAGAATCTTACCTGGGCAGAGCTTCTTCAGTGGCTCTGGACTTGGAGCGCCCCCCATGACCTGACAAGTCTGGGGTTTAATCTCTGGCTGAGTCAGAACAAAGACTCTAGAACTGCGACCCACTGACTCTCTTTTTGGCACTTGGCACGAAAAAGAGAGGTGGATTGTGGGTAATAGCTCTGCTGTAGACTGGCGTCCTTTCCAGAAGCAGGGTGTGTGAATTAAGCCGCCTCACACTACTGAAATCAGGATAAGCTCTATGACTCTGTGCACCAGCTGGCTCAGACGTGGCTTCTCACTGACCTGGGATCAGGATATTTGGTCCTGATGTGCTCTCAATCCTTCGACACTGTACATCGCCCTTCAGGGTTGCAGACAGGCAGTCACCCCTTCTTTCCTGCCTTCCGTCTTGGTAGAGGAAAAGAGGAGGAAGTATTTATAAGTCAGAAGTTTTTTTTTAATCATAGTCATAATTTTAAACTGCCTGTAAGTCAGTAATGCTTTATTAATGGATTACAGCATATGATAACACATTGCTTAGAGGATGTCAGTGACAGGGCTCGGGCAAGGACTCAGTCGCAGACCAACGAATGCCGGCAGATTTATTACAAGTCCGACAGGCAGGAATCGTATCCGCAAAAAATCAGGCAGGGTCAAAACCAGAAAGGCAGTCCGAGGGGCAAAATCCAGGAACGGGTAACGGAGCAGGCAGGGTCAGACACTGGGCAGGCAGAGGTAAAGGCAAACAGGGCAGAAACGGCAGGCAAAAAAACAGGTCGAAAAAACAGGCAGGTCGAAAATGGGAAAAGCAGCGAATCAAGCACGAAACAAAAGGCGGGGACGAAACGGGCAAAAGCAACCAAGACGAACCGGCAACACAACACAACGGCTAGCGGGCGGGAGTACTGACAGTCAGTGTGCACTGAAGTTTAAATCTACATTTAAGTCTTCATTTCGCTGAATAACCATTCATACAGCTGGATAAAAACTGAACTACTTTGCTCAAAGTTAACTGCTGTGTCTCACCCAGGACTTGAACCTGCACCTAGGCAGGGAGATGATGAGGGGATGAGACACAGGTGTGTGGAACAGGCTTCAGGTGATGGGCGTGGCCGAGTAACAGGAGGGCCGGGAGGCAGGCGGGACAAGGAGACACAAGGACCTGTAAACAAAAACAAAAGACACACCCACACAGACAGGCAGGGAAAAACACACAGAACAGGAGAACCTCAAGCGGAAATCCTGACACCTAACTGCTTCTGTGTGCGTGTGTGTGTGTGTGTGTGTGGGTGGTTGTGTGTGTTTCTCCCCCAGTCCCTCTGTCCTGCTCAGAGGGTTTCACTGAGCTGGGGTACTACAATGGCACCGTGTCGCAGACAGACTCGGGTTCCCCCTGCCTGAGGTGGACTGAGTTCCCCGACTATGTGCAGCAGTACCCGGGCCGGGGGCTGGGCGACCACAACTACTGCCGCAACCCGGACCGCGAGTCCAATCCCTGGTGCTTCTTCCGCCAGAGCTCCGGCGCCATCGGCTGGGCCTACTGCGACTGCCACCAGGGTGAGGGTCCGTCTGTCTGTCTGTCTGCCCGTCTCTCTGTCTGTCTGTCCATCTGTCTCTCTGTCAGTCTGCCCATCCACCTGTCAGTCTGTCTGTCCATCTGTTTAAGTTGGCTGTTTATGCCAGCCTATCTGTCTTTCTGTCTGTTTCTCCATCCATCTGGTTGTCTCAGTGTGTCTGTCTGTTTATGTCAGTGTTTGTCCACCTGTCTGTTTGTACACATATGCCTGTCTGTCTGTCTTTCTGTCTTTTTTGTCTGTCTGTCTGTCTGTCCACCTTTCTCTTTGCATCAGTGATTTTCTAATGTGTGTATTTGTTTCTGTTACAGTCTTTGGATCTCTGTTTACCTGTCTGCTGAGACTGTAACTTGTCAGGCTATTTTTGCATCAGACTGTTGCTGTTGTTTTTGTGCTTAATGCCAAAGGCGACATCCAGGCGCTGAAGTTTTTGATACAATTGCGATTTCTGTTCTTTATCATTATCTGTCTAGTTCTGTTTGGGCTTTCAGACCTTTTCTTGTGTCTGACCATGACATTTCCAGACTAAATTGCTTGTCTGTGTGCAGTGTGTGATTGTACAATCCATTTATGCCATTGTCCAAGCGTGATGTATGATTTATATAAGTTTATCGTGAGAGAATATGCCTGTGTATTTCTACAAGAGTTAAGCAAAACCACTGCCCCCATCATACCTAACACCACTGTCCCCATCATACCTAACAGCACTGTCTCCCCCATCATACTTAACACCACTTTCCCCATCATACCTAACACCACTGTCCCACTTGTGTTTTACCTGGCTCAGGTGCAGCTAGGTTGGTGGGTGGCTCCTCCTCGAAGAGTGGCCGTGTGGAGGTGTACCTGAACGGCCAGTGGGGGGCGGTGTGTGACACTCACTGGACGGACCGTGACGCCAGCGTGATCTGCAGACAGCTGGGACTCGGGTATGAGAGCTTGTCTGTTTCCCCACTCCTCTCAGGATCGAGACACAGTGTGTTTATTTTGTGTGTGTGTGTGTGTGAGTGTGGGGAGATGCAGTAAGCTGTCTGTTTCCACGGAGACCGCAGTACAGATGCCCTCTCTGCCTCCTCACAGTGACGCGGGCACGGCTCTCCAGCACTCCTATTTCGGTCCCGGCTCTGGACTCTTCCACTACGAGCGGCTCGGCTGCCGTGGCAACGAGGCCTCCCTCCTGCAGTGCCAGAGCAGGAGGTTCGTCACCAGCGACTGTAACCACGGGAACGAGGCCGGGGTGACCTGCGCGCCGCCTGAAGGTGAGAACGCGGCGAGGTCGGGGGCCGGTTGCACCTACGACAGGGCCGGCAGGGGGACAATCTGCTCTCCGCAAGCTGCTTCCTCAAACCATCCTCACCATGCCAAATCCTCAGCGCCGAGCACGTCCACAGCCTGAGTGGTCTCACACCCTCGGGCAGGGGTCAGTGTGGCTGCAGTTTCACAGTCTGACACACACACACACACACACACACACACACAGGGAGGAAAGCCCTTAGTGGAGCTGCAATGAACTTCATGATCCCATTCAGCGCTAACCGCTAAAGCAGTGATAAAGTAGCTTTAGCTCGGGGGTGTGGAACAGTGTGTGTGAGGAAGGGAAGACTCCGCTCAGTGGAAGCCCTTTATTTTTAGCATGGCCCTAAATAATTCACTCAGTGGCATGAGCAGTAGGAGAGGGAGCTCTCAGAGAGCCAGAGAGGGTCTTGCTGGGCAATCCCCCCCATGCGCCTCTGCCAGGGACACCGTACACAAGCCCCAGGCTATTACACCTGCATCAGGTATCTGAATCAGCTCAGATTTCAGCACACTCTTCATTTTCCAACTACCTTACATTACACTCTTATCCAGAGTGACTTACAGGTTACAGTGTTTTTTCTTTACAATGTTATCCATTTATACAGCTGGATATTTAATGAAGCAATTGTGGGTTAAGTACCTTGCCCAAGGGTACAGCAGCAGTGTCCCAGCGGCGAATCGATCAGGCAACCTTTCTGTTATGAGTCCTGCTGCTTAACCACTACACTGCTGCCCAGCATGGGTAATCATAACAGCTGCTAACTACATCATAAATTGGTAATGCTCTATCCTCTTTGGTAGTTTTATGATTGTGTCCCGAATGATTTAGGTTAGGAAAATGTGTGGCAAATACTCTGCTGTTTCTGAGGGCCAAGGGTGGAGGAGTAACCGGAGCCATCGTGGAGTCGTGCAGTGACTCCAGGTTCCCTCATTGGCTCGTTCTCCCTCAGGCAACGGCGCCCCCCTGAGGCTGGTGGACGGCCTGGAGGAGTTCGAGGGGCGCGTGGAGGTGTTCCACAATGGCAGGTGGGGCTCCATCTGCGACGACCAGTGGGACGACGTGGACGCGGAGGTGGTGTGCCGGCAGCTGGGGTTCGGGTAAGAGTGCGGTGCCAACTCAAGCGTGGCTGTGACTTAGCGTGCCTTCCTGATGGGACTCGCTGGCATTTACACACTGCGCCTCTGTGTTTCTGTGTCACTATACTGGGGATGAAAGGCAGTGATGACTAATTAATGATCGGTGGTATTTCGAGCTGATGGCTCCATCGGGACAGGAAGCAGCCAATTTCAGACGTCATAGCTGTAGGTCAATAAGCTTTGCACTCCAGAAATTTCAGCTTCAGAGGTGAGAGGAAGTCTTCAGATTCCACTCCACACACACATATATGCAAACACAAACAAGCATCCACACACAAAAGAAGCACACACACAGACACACAGACACACAAACACACACACAGACAAGAAGCACGCACACATGCATACACAAACACACATATATGCAGAAACTCTCATGCGCGCACACACATACATACACGCAGACACACATACCTGTACACCTAGACATGATATGTACAGTGATTACAAGTCAGTCTGCTGGGGAAGCAGAGAGCTTAACTTTGAAAGTGAAGCCAGTTTCAGTAAGGATTCGTCCATCAGCAGCTGATTCCTTCTTACAGAACTGTGTCTAAAGCGTCAGAACTGCCTTTGTGCTCTTGGTATTGAATTGCTTTAATAAGGACACACATCAGGCTGAGTTAATATGATGCTAGTTAAATACAGCGAGCGGTAATTAGCTAGGGTTTTTTTTCTTAAACAGAAATCATTTCATGTCAGTAAAACACAAAGGCATATCAGATCCAATCAGCTGCTAACGAGTGCTCCTTAATTAAACTGGCCTGCTTTTTAATCACGGCAGTTGATTCAGGACGAGTATCGGATGAAAGTGCGCTCTCTGTCCTCGCTGTGTGCGTCTGACCGCTGGCCATTGCCTCTGGGCTTCTGTGGGGTGGGGTGAGAGGAGTGATTACCTTACAGGTTAAAGTCTCATTCCGAGAGGGGAGGGGAGAGCGTCTGTCTCCAGCCAGGGCTGTAACAGCATGCTGATGCCCAATGCCCGTGGCACAGGGAGGGGGTGCTGTGTGTTTTTCCCTCTGATGATTTATTAATCAGGCAGTGAGGTGTGCTCACACAGGGAGTGGTGCAGGCATTGGAGAGGAGAGAGCTGAACACCATTGTGTGTGCATGTGTGTGTGTGTGTATGTGTGTGTGTATGTGTGTGTGTGTGTGTGTGTCTATGTGTCTGTGTGTCTGTGTGTGTGTGCGTGTGTGTGTGTGTGTATGTGTGTGTGTGTGTGTGTGCATGTGTGTGTGTGTGCATGTGTGTCTGTGTGTGTGTGTGTGTGTGTCTATGTGTGTGTGTGTCTGTGTGTGTGTGCGTGTGTGTGTGTGTGTGTGTGTGTGTCTACAGGGGTGTCCCGAAGGCCTGGTCGTGGGCGCACTTCGGGCAGGGCACAGGGCCCATCCTGCTGGACGCGGTGCAGTGCACGGGGAACGAGCTCTCTCTGGACGAGTGCCCCCACGGCGGCTGGGAGCAGCACAACTGCGACCACATGGAGGACGCGGGCGTGTCCTGCAGCCCCTACACCGGTGAGCCCCGCCCCCTCTCTGCTGCTGCTCTGTGTGGCATGGCACAAGCCTTGTGTGTGCAGGTGTTACAACTGAGGCACTTCTCTCCTGTGTGTGTGTGCATGTGTGTGTGCATGTGCCCGTGTGTGCGTGTGCCTGTGTGTGTGTGTGCGTGCCTGTGTGTGCGTTTGTGTATGCATGTGTGTGTGTGTTTCAGACGGGGTAGTGCGGCTCGTGGGGGCTGATATCCCCTGGGAGGGGCGGCTGGAGGTGTACCATAATGGCGACTGGGGGACCGTGTGCAGTGACAACTGGACTGAACTCCACGCCCGGGTCGTGTGTCGGCAGCTGGGCTTCAGGTCAGGACCCTTTCACCTTTAACCCTTCGCCCCTGGCACTCTGTGGACTCTCCCTCCTGAGGGGCTGGAGGTTTATCATGTAACTGCTGTTGACTCCTGCAAATATGCTTCTATTACTAGCATTGATACTGAGACCAGATTCTTTCATAGACCATGACAAACTGAGAAATGGGTTCAATCATGATTTTTAAAATAGCACATTTTTCCTCAGATTATTGCCTACTCCTACACACCCAGCAAACCCCACTACAGCTAAATCAGCACCATCAATAGTCTGATTATCAGTCCAAAAAGTCGCCTTTCGGCTCCCATATCTCCCTCCTGTCCTTATCATGAACAAAAGAAGCGTCCGGGATAATAAAACGAAAGCTGTGGAATCAGTCAGTCAGTTGGTATAGTGAATCACTGGGTTGGAATCGGTCCCTCACCAGTTGGTCAGTCATTGAGTTTGTGTTGGTCAGGTCACTCACTGAGTTGGTTAGGTCAGTAACTGAGTTGGTTCAGTCAGTCACCAAGTCTGAGTTGGCTAGGTCACTCATTGAGTTAGTTAGGTCAGTCACTGAGTCTGAGTTGGTCAGCTCACCCACTGAGTTGGTTAGGTCAGTCACTAAGTCTGAGTTGGTCAGGTCATTCACTGATTTGGCAAGGTTAGTCACTGAGTCTGAGCTGGTCAGTCGCTGAGTCACTTCCTGCTCTGTGCAGCAGGCCGAGCTGGTCTCCCAGCGTTCCTCCCACCCTGTAATGTCGTGTTTGTCCTGCAGGGGGCGGGCGGAGGTGGCGGCAGACGGGGCGTACGGTGAGGGCAGCGGGCTGATTCTGCTGGACGATGTGCGGTGTGTGGGGACGGAGCGCTCCCTGCTGGCCTGCGCGCAGAGCGAGTGGGGGCGGCACGACTGCTCCCACAGCCAGGACGTGGCCGTCCGCTGCGAGAGGCGCGGAGACACCAACGCCGTCCCAGCGGCCGCGCCCGACACGGGTGTGTTCACGCACGTGCTGTGTGTTAGTGTGTGTTTATGTGTGTGGTATGTTTCTGTGTGTGGTACGTTCGTGTGTGTGGTGTGTTTATACACGTTTATGGATGTGCTGTGTTTTCATATACGTGCTGTGTGGTCATGTGTGTAGTATATCCATGTGTGTACAGTGTGTTCATGCGTGTGTTGGGTGTTCATATGTGTTCTTGTGTGCACTGTGTTGTAGGGCTGCCGGTGCGGCTGGTGGCAGGAAGCAGCAGGAAGGAGGGCCGTGTGGAGGTGTTCCTGAACGGCCAGTGGGGCAGCGTGTGTGACGATGGCTGGAACGACCTCAGCGCTGCCGTGGTCTGCAGGCAGCTGGGATTCAGGTGAGAGTCCATCCACCCTGTCTCCTCCTACACCTGGGCTGCAGGTGAGCGGAGCCATCCATTTTTGTTCCATAAAAAATTGACTTACGTTCAAAAATATTTCAAATGTGCATTGGAATGTATTGCAGCCATAAATGGACTATACATTTAAAGATGGAAACATGTTAATATCATATTTTGCCTTGTATCAGTTTCGTTTTAACGGTGCACCCTGTTTAGTGACTGACCTGAGATCAGCTGGCTACTGTATGTCACTGTGAGACTTGAGGGAAGAGCAGAGTCGGCGTCAAGGGGGGGCATTCGCGGGGGGGGCATCCCCAAATGAGTTATTGTACCCCCTCTCAGGCCAGGCCTTTGCGTTTTATTAATTAATTTATATTTAGAATTAAATTATTAAAAGTGAAAACCTTTTCGCTGAATGAAATGAAATAAAAACAAAAATAAGAAAAGAAAAAAACACATCCTCTTGGTCATATTTGCATAAGGTCACATTTGGGGAAGTAGTATGCTCATTGGTCTGGTGCTTTGGTGCTACTGGTTTGATTTGTTTGATTTGTTGATTTGTTGTGATTACAGTCTGCATTTATTTGGTAAGAGTGGAGTATGTAGTCTGTTAGTGTGTGTGTGAGAAAGAGACTGAGAGAGAGAGAGAGAGAGAGAGAGAAAGACGTGGCTTGCACGTAGGCTATATTTTGTGCAGTGTGGGTGCACAGTGCAGTGTGTGTGTGTATGTGTGTGTGTGTGTGTGTGTGTGTGTGTGTGTGTGTGTGTGTGTGTGTGTGTGAAAGAGAGAGACTTTGCAGCATGTTTTGAAATTGGAACTGGTTTGGTGTGTTGGTTGCTGACGGCAAATTCATATTATCGAGCATTTACATCATAGATTGAGTTCTCGAACGGCAGTTTGTGCCCTCCCGCGGTTACCCTGATGCCCCCCTGTTAGATTTGTTCTGGCGCCGACTCTGGGGAAGAGGGCTGTGGCCACTGTAGGGAGAACAGCAGGTGTCGGGGGAGGAGGAGGACTCATTCTCACCTCCCTGGGAATGGCACAACAGACCTGAGATATGACCCAGGCCCTGCAGGCCCGGCAGCACTCTGTATCAGGAGAGCAGTCTGTCTGTGTCCTTTAAGCAGCACAAACACTAATCCAATAAGGCTCTGATGGCATTATGGACCTTTGGACAGATAACTAATAAGAGACGCAGAGTGTAGATCATTACACTTACATTAAATTAGTTTGGCAGATACTCTTATCCAGAGCAACCATGCATGTTATCCGTTTATCCATCTGAATGTTTATTCAGCAATCCCCCACTTTGGATGCAACCTGGCAACCCGTAGGTTAAGACTCCTGCTCCTTGCCACTCCATATTACTATCACCTAGTAGATCAGTGTTCGGCTAAAAGTGTTCCCTGTCTCTGCGGCATCTCCCATAGCAAGTGCTCATCTTTGGAATGGGGGAAATCGAAAACACGGGATGGGTGTGACAGAGAACAATCAGGTCTTCGCGAGGCATCCAAATCTTTTGAACCACAGAAGTGCTGACTGTGCCCCATATCCCTCTTGCTCTCTCTCTCTCTCTCTCTCTCTCTCTCTCTCTCTCCTCTCTCCTGTGCGTAAGTGGGGTGTCTAAAGCCCGCTCCATGGCCTACTTTGGCGAAGGGCGTGGCCCGGTCCACCTGGACAACGTGAGGTGCACAGGGAAGGAGGGGTCTTTGGGGGAGTGTCTGGCCGATGGACAGGACGCCCACGACTGCCGCCACAGCGAGGACGCTGGGGTCACCTGTGACTACACCCCCGCCGAGGCAGGGGGCGCCAGCATGGGTGAACGCACCTGCGGCCTGAGGCCAGACGTGCACTATCACAAAAAGAAGGACATCGGAGGAGACAGAGCATTCAGGTGAGCCCCTGAGGTCATAGCTGTTAAACCATGAGCATTCTATAACATACACACTCTCACACACAGACACAAACACACACATATATGCACATGCACACAGACACACACATGTAGTTTCTCTCTTTTCTCAGACGTATACATATACACACAATCCCTCTATGATACACACTCACACACACATATATTCTCTCTCTATTCTCACATAGACCCATATGCATGTACACAATCTCTCTCTTTTTCTCTCTCTCTCCCACACATACACAGACACACACAGACACACACACACACTCCCTCTATATTCACACAGACACATACGCATATACACAATCTCTGTCTCTGAGACACTCACATAACCAATACACACACATATGCAGACACTCATGCATGTACATGAACACATGTAGACACATATACTGTTTCTCTGCATTCTCTTACAAACATACACATGCTCTTTCGCATACACACACATACACATGCACAAAAATGAGCACAAACAGACCCGTACACATGCACGTATCTAGTCTTTCTCTTCTCCCACACACACAGACCCCCCCACACACACACACAAATATGGACATAAACACACCCATACAGGCACACACACATATACAGTCTCTTTCTTCTCACTCAAACACCCCCACACACACACACACACACACACACACCCTCAAACACACACAAACACAGCCCGTGTATGAGAGTGTTTCTTCTTTATCTCAGTCATCATCTCTCTCGTGTACAGATTTTCCATTCATTCTGCTGGTGGCTGACATTTGCAGCGTGACCTTCCTCTCTCTGACAATGTGGCCATTCTTCTCCATCTGTGTTCCTTTCCTCAGGGGTGACTGGCCCTGGCAGGCCTCTCTGTGGCTCAGTTCTCACTCCAAAGGGAGCCACCCGCTGTGTGGAGCGACACTTATCAACTCCTGCTGGGTCCTGGCTGCCGCTCACTGCTTCAATAGGTGAGGGAGACACCTGGTGGTGATGGGTGGAATTACACAGCTTTTCTGTCAGAAGACCTGAGTGTACGGCACAGTGTCCTTCACAGTTTGTATTTGCAATAACTCTCCCATAAGGTGGGTCTTTCTGCCTCTGCCCTTTGGACTCCTCGTCTTAGAGTCATCCCTGTTGTATCTCTGTGTCCTCGGATTTTAAAATATATGTTCTGGCATGTGAAGGACAAAGGTCTCTATATTGGTATTATTTCTCCCCATTGTTGTCACCCCAGATGTCCTTCAATTTGATAACTCATCTTGTCTACATTTCTCTGTCTCTTCCCTCTCTCCCTCTCCCACTCTTCTCCTCTCTCTCCCTCACCCTCGCTTCCCTTCTCTCCCTCCTCCCCCCGCCCTTTCCATTCTCTCCCTCTTCTCTTTCTCCTTACTTCCCTCTCTCTCTCCCTTCCCTGTCTCCCTCCCTCTGTCTTGCCCTGTCCTCTCTCTCCCTTTTTCTTTCTCCCTTCCCTCTCTCTCTTACCCTTCCCTCTCTCCTTCTTTCTCTCTCCCTTCCCCCTCTCTCTCACCCATCTTCTCTGTGTCTCTCTCTCTCACTCTCTCTCCCTCTGTCTCGCTGTCTCTCTCTCTCAGGTTCGGCAGCGATCCCTCTCACTACATCGTGCATCTCGGTGAACCCCGCTCCTTGGATCAGGACACCTCGGGTCACAGCGTCCCCGCCGAGCGCATCGTGGTCCACAGGAAGTACGAGAGCCAGAGCTGGGAGCACGACATCGCCCTGGTACGGCTCCGCGGGGAGGAGGGCAGCTGCGTGACCTTTAACCCCCACACCAACGCCGCCTGCCTGCCCGACGCGGGCAGCAAGTGGGGCAAGAAGCCAGCCACCTGTCTCGTAATGGGCCTGGCCTTCGCAGGTGAGCTCCTCCTCCCCCCGTTACTCCACCCAGCCAAAACCAAACGCCCTCAGAGAGATGTGATGTCACGGGACCAGTGTGGGAATGTTGGGTCAGCTGGTATCTAAGGTTTTCCAACCCACCTGTAAGGTCCACTGTGTTTTAAAAATGTAATAGGTCTACAGAGAGAGTGAATCATAATCTCTATGAATACTCGAGTGTTTAAAGCAAAATGTCTGCAAAAAATTGCATGGTAGCAATGACAGTTCGTTAATATAAATGTTGTATCATAATAATAATAGTAATCATCATCATCGTCATGATCATTATCATCATTGTTGTCATTATCATCATCAAAACATCAACATATGATTAGTATCATCCTCCCACCCTCCCCTCTCTTTCCTCTCTTTCTTTCTCTCTCTTTCTTCCTCCTTCTCTCTCCCACTGTCTCGCTCCTTCGCCCCCTCAGTTCAGTTCAAATTTGCTTTAATGGTATGAAAAACATTGTGTAAATATTGCCAAAGGATATAATATGCATATATACACACAAACAAAACATGAAACAAGAGGAGAGGAAGGGGAAAAAACTGTAAATAAATAAAGGCTACAGATCTGACCAATGAACGTATAATCATTAAATTGGTTATAAATGAATTAATAATGATTGGTAGTAGATGGCAGTGGAGCATTTTGCTAAGAAGCAGGGCTCATTAACCGAAAGGTTGCTGGCTTGATTCCCTGCTGCTGCACTGCTGCTGTACCCTTGGGCAAGGTACCTAACCCAAAACTAACTCGTAATAGCCAGCTGTATGAACATGTAACATGTAAAAATTGTAACCAATCTGTAATCACTCTGGATGAGAGTGTCTGTTAAATCACAATAATGTAACGTTATTGGTGGTTACTCACTGTCCCTCAGGCTATGGCAGGCAGAAACCTACTGTGCTGCTGTTGGGGCTGTCAGTCCTTCCCCTAGCAGGATTCTGTTTTTCATTATTTCACATCAGATTTAAATTATTGATAATTTGGGAGCTTTTTTGAAATAAAAGTTTCTTGTTTTTGAATATTTCCCACAGCGGAGGAGGAAGTACATCTGTGTGTCTGGCTCTCCTGTCTGACAGTAGCCGTGTCCCTGTCTCTCTCTGTCTCTCAGACTCGGACCGCTCCCACGCTCTGCTGCAGGCCTGGGTCCCGCTGCTGCCCACGGTGGCGTGTAAGAAGCGCTACGGCGAGCGATTCAGCGCCCACATGCTGTGCGCGGGCGGCCCGTCCGAGCGCCGCCGCCACCACCCGGGCGGCTGCCGCGGCAACAGCGCGGGCCCACTGCTGTGTCAGGAGGAGGACGGGCGCTGGGCCCTCGCCGGGGTCGCCTCCCGGGGCCAGAGCTGCGGCGACCCCTCCCTCCCGGGGGTGTACACCCGCGTCAGCAGGTTCCTGCACTGGATCCAACAGGTCACGGAGGGCCCTGCCCGGATCTGACGTGCCATTGGCCGAGGCTGTTTGTCACGTGACCTCCCTAGTGGACAGGGGCTTTCAGGGCTGTCCTGGGCATGGCCTCATGCTCTGCACCTAAACCTCACAGGATGGCCCGGATCCTTGAAATTCTGTCCCCACTGCATTTCTAAAAAAAAAAAAAATCTCATTTTCTTATTGCCTTCTGTATAATAATTGCAGGTTTTTGAGCATAGCTCTGTGATTTAGTTCTGTTCCTCTCATGTTACAAAATCATTCTGCTTCTAGATGAATTCAGGAATTTTTTATAATGCCTCAGCATGGTTTTGGTGCAGTCATGAGATCACGTCTAGCACTGCGGCGATGGACAGTACCAGTCTACAGGAACTGACTCTCTTTGGACAACCCGTGTTTCTCAAGGGACAAGCACAGAGCAGATTGTACAAGTTTGTTTCGTCTCACAAGCATTACTTGTCTGCATGCTTTCTAAGTCTTTTAGTCTGTCCTTTCCTGTTTAACAAAATGAATATGGCTCTTAACGCTGAGAGGGCTCGGAACTGAAGGACTTGCGGTTGGATGTTTTGTCAATGTGGCGTCTGGTGTAACGGAGTCACGATGGGGAGGCGTGCGGAGGCCTAAAACTCAGCACCTCTCTGCATCTGGGTTCTGTGTGTTCTCCTCAGCACAGACGTGGGTCCAACCAACACAGAACCAGAACCAGCGGTTCCTCAGAGTTTATCCTGTTTTCTTGTCCAGCGGGACTCAAGTGTGGAGCAAACATATGAAATCTGTTTGTCTGCACTGTGAGCTCTGACCACATCAGCTGTTCCTGTTAACACCCCCCGCGCCTTCGGTGGCAACAGTGCAAAATTTCTGCACGTCAGTAATAACTTCACACAGATTACAGCACGCTCAGCTAGGTTTTTTCTTTTTTTCTTTCCTTTCACACTCGCAAATGGAGATGCACATAGCCGTGCATGGAGAATCCTTCGTCAAAGGGTTCAGCAGGTTCCAGCAGCATTGATGCAAGATCATCATGGAAACCGCTGTAGTTAGAGGGCCTCTCTGGGTTGCACTATGAAGAGTGCGCTGCAGCTATCTACTGCACATGCTCCACAAGAGTTCAGCCAAGTGTCTGCAAGGAGGGCACAGAAAGTGGAGACGTCATCAGACCTCATCAGCTCCTGCTGGCCCGGGGGTGAATTGTCCTGGCTCATTGATGGCCATTTTGGAGACAAGCCTGTCACTCACACCACTTCTGTTACTGGGCCTGGTTTGCTGAGAACTGAGGAGATGACTTTAACACTCCTGCTCTGTCCCTTTCGCCTGTACTTCCTGCTGAGGCTCCTGCTTCATTTCCTGCATGTCTACAGCATGAGGCTCTGCCAGTTTCCAGAGGTGCGGATTTGTTTTAGTGAAGTGGGCTGATGGTTTTTCTTTTGCATCAGCCAGGTGTTGCAGCACCTCCTCTGGTGTGTGTTTGTGTGTGTGGGGGGGGTGTTAGTCCAGGGACCATGCGAAAGAACTGCATCAAAAGTATCATCATTGGCTGTACGAGCTGGGTGAGGCCCCACCCACTGTTGAGTCAGAATAGATTTTTTTTTCTTTAAGACAACAACTGGGAAGTAGTAGTGTGTGATATTTACTGTCAGCTGTAGAGTAGATGCCATTCACCAAGGACTTATTCATTCATGAGGAGAACAAGAAAGAATGACAGAGCTGAGCAAGTACGACTGGTGGAAGCTGTCAAATTGCAGATGTGTTCCTGTAATAATAATAATAATAATAATAATACTAATAATAATCTTAACTTAAATAACAGTTAATAACTGTGGTCTTCGGTTACAGATGTTAGAAAAGGAGCATTCCAAGTCTGGTGGTTCAGATCTGGCTGTTCTTGAGCAATATAGATGGATATGACCACTATGACTCCCCCCTGCAAATTAATGTGTCAGATATGCCTTTTTATCCTGTTGCTTCAGAGTAACTACAGGTTCAAAGTTACTCTACACATTTTCAAAACATCCCATATGCAGTTAGCGATAACAAATACCACCCTTCCATTTTACTGTAAGAAATGCATTTTTGCATGTGTGTGTATGTGTGTGTGCGTGGGTGCCAGCGTGTGCGCTTGCATACGTGTGAGTGTATGTGTTTCCGTGTGTGGGTGCATGCATGTGCACTTACATTTGGGTGTGTGTTTAACACATAGACCTACACTCCAGTTTCAAATGTGGTGAATATTACAGTACCATTACGTTTTGTTGTGGTTGCAGTGCTGTCATTGACTGTAGGTACAAAAATGTTTGATAACCTTGTTCAGGGCCTGTCTATGACGGAGCAGTTCATTTGGGCCTTCAAAATGTGACAAATTTATTAAAAATCAAGTGTCTGGAAAACGTACGGCATTGGACAAAACATATTTTTCTTCATGTGAAACCTCTTTTTATTAGTTTTCTTGTAACGTGCATACTTGATCTAGTTCACTAGGTAAAACGATTACATGTTTGTTAAGATTCTTGAACCTATTAATCCTTTTTCGTACTGAACCCTGTTGTTCATCCCATTGTACATAGATGAAGTGCTAAGTGTATATATGTCCAGCAGGTGGCAATATCGTATTTTTGAACTTACATTGATTCTTTGCCGTGTGCTGGAAATTTCCCGTCTTCTCTGGAATGTGACAATGTTTTTATTTTTGAATCCACTGTATATATCACCACTATACTAAGCAAACATGTCATGCAATGATGTAATCCAGAACGTACGGAGAAGGAAGTTTGTAATGCAGTTTGTGAATTTTGGAGCGAAATGCCAGTCATTCTGATAACCCACTCTCTGGAATACTTTTGTACGTTGATTTACATGTTTTGTGCACACCGTTTCCTTTCCATCCTCTTTATAGGAATATGTGTAACGTGTTTTTGTGAAGTGCTACTGTCTGTGCTTACGGGGGGTTTGGGTGCTGGGTGTGGGTGTTGAAACATGAGGTTCGTAAATTACTAGCTAGATATGTGAAAATGTTTTTTCATAGCAACTCGTATGCCGTGTTTCTGACTTCGCTCGCTCTGTACGGGGCTTTCTACGTGAGTGAGCGCGCTAATAAAGGGAGTCTGCTCGTCCCCGCGTCTCCTGGCTGTGGCTGCTCGCCGTCACCGCGCTGCCGCGACGTGCGCGCGGTCACACGCACTCGCACTTGCCAATCAATCTACATGAACCACAGATTTCGGATCAATCCTGTCTGATTTCGGACACGTGACGATCTGAGAAACTGTTGGATGCTGTACTCCGAAATGTGAACAATCAGACGTTTGTTCTTTGGAGTTGAAAGTGGACAGACAGAGCACATGGTGTGTCTTAATCTGGCAGGGGAGGTAAGGAAGGTAAGAATGAAATATATTGCAAGAGTATAGTGTAACATATTATATACATCTGTAGAATTGTGCTATTTCACGTGAGGGGGGAAACTGCACAGTGAGAAACTACAACAAAATTCTGAACAAATTAAACAGCAAATTTCCACTGCTGGAGACATCTGCATTACCAGGTTCAGTTTACCAGTAAACACTGCACAACAGAAGCTTCTAAAGGACAACATACACACTCTCTTTCACACACATACACACACTCACACTCTCTCACTCTCTCTTACACATACAAAACACACACACTCTCTCTGTCACACACATAAACAAACACACACTGTCTTAGTGGAGTTTGCAACTTTAGCCTTGCGTGTGGTCAGGAGGGTCTGGAGAATGCATGTATTTTTTTATCATTTTAAAATTATGTAAACAATGTGTTGGTGTTGGGAGGATTTGAAAAGTCTAGAAATATGTCCAGCTAACCAGAGGCCATGCACCAGGGACGGTATGAAGTTGGCTTTCCTTCCCAGTTGGGTCTTGGAGGTGTGGTCGCTGCTGATATACTTGGGTTCTGCTGTTCAGGAAGCTCAAAAAACAGTTTGGGGATCAGCGAATGAACAGTCACAAACTCACACCACATAAGACTGTAAATTCAGGAAAAATGCTTAAGTTTAAGAATATGGATTGGAGAGGCAATGTCTGTGCTTTCAGTGTGTATGTATGCGCATGTGTCTGTGTGTGTGCGCGCGCACGCGCATATAAAATATAAAGACATAATAGAGTGTTATGTATAGTCCTTAAGGGCGTATAGTCGGTGTCGCTGGTGTAGAAACGTCTGTGATGGCGGACCTCCTTCAAGCCAATGGCAGTTCGCAGTCTGCAATAGGACAAGTGGAGAAAGCTAACATATGCACATCCCCCGGCTGGATACGCTTCTAATTCATCTCACTGATCCGGGATCAGAGCTGGAGTGAGACATTGACGCGTAGCGTGAGCGATGTGGGATCGGTGCCCGGGCTCACACGCTGATGCGCCCAAACACACACGCCGTAGGGTGCGCGTCTTTGCGCGCTTTCGATCGCTGTGTGGCTGCTCTAACCTGTTAACATGGGCGCCGAAATGAAAATCAAGAGGTTCCGCGACCGCCACGCACACGCGACGCAACTGGTGTGGCTCCGGCCTCAGTGCCTCCGCGCTCTGACAGCAAGCAGCTGATCACATGCGATATCCAGGCTTTTATTCAAAGGCAAATCTGCCCGGACTGCCAGTGAGTCACTTATCAGTTGCTGCAAGGCCCAGCGTTCCTGACAAAAAAGGAAAAAAAAAAGATTAATTCTGAACGCATATCTGATATTATTCCACATTTCAAAATGTGTGTTGTGTGGTGCAGATGTTATGTACATGTCATGTTACACCCCAGAGTGTCAGATTCACAAAAATAGGTAAATTAAATTAATTTCTTATTTTAAAATATCACAGAAAATTCTCTCACTTATTTTGTACCATTAACAGGTGGCTTTAGTCTTCCCTACCAAAAATTCTGAAAGCTCGCTGTTACGGACAAAAAATGACCAAGGCACAACATATGTTTTGATATTCACTGTTTGTGCTTTAAAGCACAAAATTAAATAAGTAACTGCCGATAACGAGGGATAACCATGCTAACCAACAGGCAGCAAAACAGTCAACACAACACAGCACAGCTGAGGTTCACTATTCAGCTAATAGGCCTACGAGGGAAGGTTACTACACATAATGCATTAATACTTTAGTATAAAGTGCTAGGAGTATAGGTTTGGATGTGGAGACAGCACTGATAGTCTGAAGAGGTTTTAAGCAGTGTGCGAAATACTCGGTGGCAATCGGAGGGTCCCCCCATCCCCTACCCATACCTGCCAACATTTAGGTTTCAAAATACGGAAGGTTTTTTCTCCGGGGGGGTAGTAAATAAATAAGTAAATAAATTTTTGTATGTAGTGTGTGGATTGTGTGTGTAGACTGTTTCATAGACGATCTAGCAACTTGGGTAGCGCCAGACAAACATACAAAACTTATGGATCCGTGTATGACGATTATTCATAATAAAATTTGCCATGCACATTACGGGAGTTTGTGTTTATTTTTCATACAAAGTGGGATGTAATGTCAGCCCTAAGCTGGAGACATTGCAGAAATTTGCTGTGATTTCAAAACCGGATTACTCGACAACGCTTTCGCACAGAGAAACAGCTAGTATCATCGGAAAGGGCAAGTTCTGCTGTTTATATTGATATGCGGTATGCGGTTGTGAAGCGATAGGGACTTCGTGACTTATTCAACCGAGAAGCAGAAGTGTGAAAATGGGTGAAGAAATTAGTAAAGATATTACTTTTCAGAAGTTTGATAAGTCTTCATAACGTGATTACTTCGGTATGCACAAATATGTGACTAGCATCATTACATCATTACAAAGCTCCGGTTCCGCTCTTTCTTGTGATATGTGTTCCATATCTATGCAATGACGAGTTCGTGAGTAGGCTAATTCAAAAAAAGAGTAATGGGTGTGGAGACGGACGCAGAGCTGTATGCAGATTGTAACTATGAGTAAATTTGATGTATATTCAAAATTATTTTTCTCGCCAACACTTCGTCGCACAGACAAGCAACTACCATCGTTAGCAATGAATAGCCTACTTCGTGAGCAATTCAACCCAGAAGAAGGGGTGTGAATTTGGACGCAAGCTGCGTCTGTCGGGCTTTAAGGGTTAAAAGACATTTTTAGTGACAATTGCAAGTGACAAATAATTTTTTTTAACATTTTTCCAGAGACCTCCCAAAATTCTGCTATTGAGGCTTTCAGGGGGCTCAAGTGTCAATCAAGGAGACCTCCGAGCCCCCCCGTATTTCGCACCCTGGTTTTCCCCAAGAGACTCCAGCCCTGATCCGTGCCAGTACCTGGCGACTCACTACCACCACTGTGGAGCCGGAACGGAGAAGGGGCGGGAAAAGGTAGCAGAACGTGGTCTGACACAATGATCATATGTATTACTTTAATGAAACATGTAGACTCTACCTTTATATGAAACTCAGTGGGTGAATCTGTTCGTTTCCAAAAAGGAGTAAATATTTCACGATCTTCTCACGCCTGAAGGGTTTACCTTTGTTTCTATCTGGAATGAGTCCGCTTGAATCATTCTGTGAGAATCACGGTTCGTGCAATGTCTGAGTTGCAGAACAGATGCACATTTGCAAGAGGCATTAAAAAGGACATCCAGTCAATGAGAAAATCTCACGATGTGAAGAGTGGGCGGGTGGCTTAGTTTAGTGCTATCCAGCAGCTCTAACCATGGACCAAATTGAACCTTAAATTACGACAGTGTGATTCAAAATAAAACCTACGGATTCATTTACCCCCAAAATCTCAAATCCTAACATGCAATGCTATTACCTGTCAAATTGCCTCATTTAACATCACCCAAAAGAATCTTAAAGTTTATTACGCCTATTTAAGACAATTAACCGTGAATATTATCTGTGCCGCCAGGGGTCGCTAGAGATTAAGTTTAACGAAACGTATATTGCACCCTGGTAATTGCCACCTACGGAGGGAATATTCCAATGCTGGTGTTGACCACATCTCCAAAACCACTAAGGATGGTGATGTTTGCTGTTAGTTACGACTGACAACTATTCTCGATACAAAAAGTGAACTGTTTGGTCATTATTCACTTCATTTTGTTATTTACAAAATAAGTCAAACGCTGGAGAAATAAACGTCCACTAAGGTTCTGTGGCAAGCATGTAATAATTGTGAATTAAAGTTATAACATCTGGGTGGACGTACAAAGGCAGCAATTTACCGTATCACAAAAAATATTTAAATGGTAAACTGTTGTGTTCATCCGCAGATTTAATACTCTGTGAGTAAAGCTTGAATTATGGCTGTGTTGTTGAAATGAACCAAAACAGAAAACTATTGAGTTAAGAAGTATCAAGATTAAATGTCACCTCGTCAATTTATTAACAAAATCCGGCGAAAAAGGGGAACCTAAGTAACGTGGCAAATAGGGGTACGCAGTGCGCGCAGGACACCTCAGTCTATGGAAAGAATGTGTGTGTGAAAGCGCCCTCCCCCGCTCTGTGGGGTTTGGTTCGCTCCCGTCGGCTCAGCGAGCGGAGCGCATCAGTCGCTGTATGAAGATGGCGGAACGGTGTGGGATGCGATCAAACGGCTTCTTAAACTTACAGTTTTGAAAACATTTAACATCCGAGAGCGTCTGACGCGTGTCCCGTGGAGCCATCAGCTGGTAGGTGAAAAGTGCAACTGAGTGCTTTTTTAAATTTAGTAACGGTGGTGACTTGGAGACCAATGGTAGTCTTCTGTGCAACGTTTGCAGGCAGATGTGGCATGTCAACGGATTTTTCCTTGCGTTGAAAAATGATGCTTGGCCGCTGCAAGAGTACTTTTCTCGGAAGGTATACAAGTGGAAACCACGCTGATCTGTATGCGCATTTTAACAGCTAGCAGCTAGCAAAGCTACCTAGCTATCCAACTTAACGTTAGCTGACCAGCCAGCAGATGTTTTACCCAAAATATATCAAAGGAAAAGTTCATTTGCTCTCCTGCATGTCAGATTAGCAAACAATTATATACAATAACTGATTGAAAATTTGTCTTAACAATTAGTTAGCTAGCTAGCTGTTTACCTAAAATTTTATCTTGCTGTCGGGAACGATCTGCAAACGTTTAGGGGTTGTTTCCCTTATGGACCCAGTGTGGAATCGTTTCTGTGCGTCTAAAGTTGGTTTGTTGGTGGCTAGCGGGCTAGCAATCTAGCGCGCAGCGAGGAAAGCGCATTTGACATGTCAGCCCCATACATAGGGGGAAAGCACTATTTGGCAGTATGGACTGTAAATCGCTCCTACGGGAACAGAAACGATGAGGCCATTGCGTTACGATCTAGCCAGTTACCCAGCTGGCAGGCTAAAGATTTAGCTGCAGGTTGCAAAACCACTTTGTACATTTTGGCTGACTGGGGGAGTGTGTGGTAGGAGACTTTACCTCCAGCAGTAGGTGTAACGTTAAGCGATTATTCGTCGGCTAAAGCTTTGTGAACCTCAGAGATTTGTTGTAACTGTGTCTCTGTCGTCTTTGACCATGACCATTTGTCATTGACTCCGTGCAATATTGATTGAGTCGTCCAGTGTATTGTACGAGGGCATGCATAATTAGAACAGTTGTACCGAGTAAATCTAAATGCAGGATTTCTCAACGCATTAAGCAACAGCACCTTAATGCAGAGGGCACTGGCGTGTCAACAGAAGTGTTCAGTGAATTCATTATTTAATTCATTATTTAATTCATTATTTTATTCAATTTAGCGTTTTGGAAGGTAGTCTTTCATGTTTTCTTCGAAGTGGTCATTTTAATTTTGTAATTAACTTTACAAAGGCAAATTGCTAAGTTGTGCTTGGCCCCCGGGTGTCAGATATGCAGTTTGTTCAAAGTGACTTCGGACGTTTTCGCCTTTGGCTTTTCCTCGGAGGGAACCGTAATTTGCTTGTTTTTTTCCTGGCACCTGGTCATTAGTGGATTTTAGTTCTCTTACATAATTACACGGACAATGAACTGCGTGCCCTGTGATTACTGAGCCGAGTGGGTGTATCCTATTTGTTAGACTAAACGAAGATGCTAGAGTGAGGTGATGCTAGGCCTACTTGCATAGGAGGCCACTTTAAATGGCTTGTAGTGGTTGGAAATGGAAGATGAATCCCTGCTATTTAATGTAATAGTTTGATGACCGAGCATGACAGTAGCCACTTCTGAAACACCACATTAAATCTGGAAGAGAAATATTTCAAGTCTTTTTCTTTCATTTAATTGATTAATGTAGCCTATTATCAAAATCATTAGGCTTCCTAAATTTAAGTAAATTTAAGTAGTTTTTAAGTAATCCCAACACTTACAGGTTCACACCATGGTAACGGACATGATTGATCACGGAGACCTTGTTACTCCAAGCTGGTGACACTGGAAGGAGAATCTGTTGGCGTAGAGTCTTGCAGGTGTGGTCTTTCGCTGGCTCCCACTGGCCTCCGATCTTAGACACAAATCACAGTTTAGCCAATCACATAGTCCGGATCTGTGCTATGGTCTCATTTTTGTCATTAATGGGGTTGAGTATAAGAAGCTGTAAGATTGTGCTGTGTTCCTCTTTCAGTGCCTCTCTCAGATGGATGCTCATGAGAGAGTGCTACATCAGAAATGTGAGGGGAAAATTTGACCGTTTCTGTTCTTGTTTGCTTGCTTTTCTGCTTTTGGGAAGAATTCTATCATCCCCCTTTCAAGTGGAAAGACCTAGTTAGTGCTGAGCTGAAGGCACAGATAAATCACTTCTTTTGAGAGTTCAGTGCCGATGCCTCAGAGAACGTCCCTATAATTAACAGGAGAGCCTGTGGGCAGCATTCACAAGGCGACTCTCACAGTGTTTTTAAAGGCTATTCATCTCTGCCTTTGATAATAGGAACAAGGCTTAGCTCCCTTTGTAAATGTGGCATTGTCAGCAAGATGGATGCATCGTGGGCAAGATGTCTGAAACGCCCTCCAGAGAATGAACTGAGTCCTTATTGGGGGTGGCTGGGGTTAGCATCGGCTGTCTTCCTGTTGGCTGAGAAATGGCGACCCCTGGCTTCTCCGCTTCCTTTTTGCTGTGTCCCAGCGCCGAATTGGCGAGTTGGTTGTGGCGTCTGCCCGTGGGTCTCTGCGGTCCTGGCGTCCCAGCTCGGAGCGCTCAGCGGCCTCTTTCCCCAGCTCCTTCTCATGCCATGTTCCCCTCCAGCTGGTGGCTGAAAGAGAGGGCGGCGCCAAAGCTGCTCTGTCCTCTGTCTTTCCGTTGTCCCAGAGTCTCTCTTGTCCTCTTGCTGCCACCGAGTGTGCCTCACTGATTGTGCCTCCATCTTGGTCACGCAGCACATGATCCAACTTGGTTTAGTGTTCTGTTTTGCCATTGGCCCCTCTTACTGTGGGGTCCAAACCCACATTGATTCTAGCGTAGCTTCCATACACCTTGCACCTGCATTTTGCACTGTTCTCTGGCTAGAATGCCTCACAATTCTCCAAATGATCAAACATTCATTTGGCAGGTGCGGAGGGGACAGAGGTCATACCAGATACAGGACTGGTCTAGATTTAAGAAGGTAGCCTGAATGTATTTTTTTATTTTCCAGATTGTTGTCAGCTGAACCCAGGGGATTTTATCATAACATTCAGTCAGATCTAGTTATGGCACTGAATGTCAAAAGAATCCATCAGGGAAGAGTTCTGCTTGTAGATTTCTGAGGAGCAAGAAAACAGCTGGGAATTTTACAAACCTCGCATGTGTTTAGTGCTCTGTATTTGTGTTGTCCACCCTGCCAAGAACAACTAGAGGGGGGGAAAAAAACTCGCAAAAAAAAAAAAAAAAAAAAAACAAGTTAAAGTTGGCTGACGATGTGATGAAATGTTGTGCTACCCAATTATCCAGCAAAAATAGGAGAAAACTTGACCTCTCATGAAAGAGGTGCAGGATCTCATCAATATGCAGTGCGTCTGAGGCATCCAGGGTAGAGATTCTCCGGCTGTCAGGAGCTCAGGGTCGAAGTAATGATTTCAGGCTGTATCGATGAGGTTTAACCACGCTGGGAGACGGTTCAGCTCCAACAGCAGCGGTCAGCATACTGAGTAAAAGGCCACAGACAGCCTCACCTCAGCACTTATACGTTCTGGCTCCTAGGATCTCTGGGTGTCTGCTCCAGAAAAAGCCGTCCACAGTCAGCTAACCCAGCCCTTACCGTACCCCTGACAATTATGTGAGTGCAGCTGAAACTGAGCTAGGGTCAGTAGCAGAGTCTAGCCAAAACGAACAACGAAAACATGCTTGTAGGAAACGTGTTTTTATTTTGTCTGGCTCCCATCTCAGGCCAGACTGGAACTGGTAGTCACTTTCCTCGTTAATGATTGGCTCGTTCCAACCGAAATCCTTCATGTGCAGTGAATCCCTCCACAGCGTTCCCCTGGAGGGAGGTTTGCAGCCTCGCTCTCAGAGAGGGTGCTCAGTGAGTTTTGGGTCTGTTATATCCATGCTGCCCTGTTAGTCTGCTTCCTGGAAGGCCCGCTCGGTGTCGGCGATGTGGCCAATTGGAGAACTCCGTATCTGAGGTACAGCTACAGATCTTACACATCATATTGTCGGAGGTATAGCAGGTTAAGCACTGAGGAAGATTTAGACAGATTTAGCTCTGATTTCTGTTATCTTACTATGAAGTTTTGGTCTTTTAATTAAGAGGATTCACCAGCAGCATTTTAACTCCTGTGGTAAAGGTTTCCGATGCTCACAAAGACAAGAACAGATAAGATTAGCCTTAGGTTAGCCAGAGAGGAACGCTATATAATATTTTATACGCAGTGTAAGAAGATAAAAATGGTGGGAAAGGGAAATGGAGGGCTAAGCTTGCTAGCTTATGCGGGCAAGAGAGCTGCTGTTTGTCTGACATAAAGGATAACCCAGGTCTGCAAGCCAGACCAGTATCTTCAGAGGTGGAGGGTTAATGAGGGTGTCTGTGGAAAGCGGGATGCACTCTGTAGCTTGCAGGCCTACATTACTTACAGGCACCAATGCACCATAGTCTGGCTACAATGGAATCATTGGGCTACTCTTTCTCCTACCTCAGCTTGGAATGCAGGGCCCGTAAAAGGCCATTGGGCATGTTTGTGACCTCTGACCTCTGTGAAATGAACCAAGAGCCAGGGATGTTGTTGGTTTTGGATTTCTCCTTTTCTTGGACAGCAGTGTGGACACAACACAGGACGCACATGGGCAAACGCAGTTATTTGGTCAGGGATCACTTTGCCAGCCTGTGAGGTCCCACCAGTTGAGCACCGGTCATCGGCGCCCGCAGCTGGTTTTAAAATGGACCTGGCCGGTTAGCAGCGCTCTGCGGCTGTCTTTCACAAGAATTGCTGGCATTCTTGAAGGAAAATGACATGCTTGAGTTTCAAACAATGGTGAAGCATATTATCAGTCTTTTTTTTTTACTAACTGACTGAAAATAAACTGACGGAAAACAAATTCTGCTGCTGAGGGGGACCTTGTGCCCAGGCCTTCTTTCCTGACAGCGTCACACTTTTAGGATCAGAGGCCGCACGGTTCCCCTGCTGGCCTGAAACAACTCTCCTGCATCCCCAACAGTATCCTGCACTTCCTTACTGCTGTAACGGTCGACAAATCGGGCAATATGGAGATTCTGTAGTCCATATAATCACCAATGCAACCGAAATGCCTATGCTATATGAGCCAGTTAAATGTTATCACCAAGCACGTTTGTTATGGGTACAGATGCATCATGGCCTGGAAGAAACAGATTTGATTCATTTGTGACGCAAATACAAAATACAAAGAAATACAGTACGTAAGTATGCAAATGCAAAGAAGAACAAAGTGTTCCTCCCGGCACAGTTCATTTAGCATGCATTGTAAGACATTATTAACAGCTCTGTTCCTCCGTGCGCATTGATATGCCATGTTTATGTAATAACGATGCTCTTAGAATACAGGAGTGGCTGTGATTGTGTGAAATTTTCAGCACTGGCCTCAGCTGGACAATACATGGATGCCTGGGCAAATATGAAGCAAAAAGCAAGATATTTTACGTGGAGACATTGTGTTAAGTTGGTCACATGATTGCAGGTGTGTGTGTGTGTTTGTGTGTCTGTTCCGTCCTGGTTTAGGACAGCTGACGATGGACGCATCAATTGGTGGACTTGGGGTGTTGAGAGGAGGTAGCGGTTTTTGCATCGTGTCGATGAGGAAGAGATTGATGTCTCTTGGAAAGGTTTGTGTGTGTGTGTGTGTGTGTGTGTGGGGGGGTGTCAGCAGTCAGCACTCTCCACTCTCCCCCAGTTTTGTTGTGTGATTTTAAAAAGAAAGAAGCAAAACCTCCAGGGCCCTCCTGCCCTCGGATATCAGCTTTTATCCGATCGATGGCTCCCGTAGCCCTGCTACAGAAACCCTGAAGGCACTTCAGCTCTCCCCAACAGAAGTGCTTCACAGACGAAAAGGTGCGATATCTCACAGCCGTGAACCTTCGGCCGATATCTCCTGCCCACAGAGGGGAGACGGCAAGAGGAAAGAGCCCCCTGTGAATAGAGAGGGAGAGCTCCATCAACCATGAACGCGGTAAAACCGCGGTCAGTGAAGGTGTCTCTGGCTACATGCAAAGAGAGCCCTGTTCTGCTTAAATTGTCAAACACTGTTATTGGTTATTGGAAAAGTGAGAAATTGGATACGTCAAATGCAGCAGAGTAAATAAGCATGTATACGTGACGTTTGTACCTGCCTTGTGATTTGGCACAAAACCAGCGCCCGACTGGTTGGTGGTATGATGTCAGAGCTTTGGCACGTCTGTCTTAGAACAGTAAATCCATTACTGATCTTTAAATGCAGTACTTGGGCCTATAGCATGATTCATGCTACATCCCAGATACGCTTAAACATTCATACCCACTAACCAGGCCTGCGTTCCACATCAGTGCTGTCAAAGTGCCTGTGTTAAAGAAGGGAAGGGAGATTTTGTCTTTGTTGGCGGAGGCAGATTCAGTCAGCTGTGAAGGAGGGATTGGAGAGGGAGAGAGAGAATTTTAAAGTAACGAGATGGGGATCCATAGCGGTAATCTCTCTGAGAAAGTTTGCTTCACAGCATGGAGCTGTTTTGTTTTGCCTTATAGATTGATTAATCCTCGCTGATGTGTTTGAAGTCCATCTTTACATTATATATTTAATTTTACCAGCTATTTCAGAATAGGATTATTGGAACAGCTAGTGTTGTGCATGATAATGGCCCAGGTTATACTGGACCAGCACTTTTCTGTTTTTAGAATGGGCAAATTTGTATTTTGCTTTCAGAATTGTCTCGGCTTCGTTATCTTTGGACATTAAAAATAAATGGTGTTGTCAGTACATACTTTCAAGTGAGTCCCAGTGAAGTGTTTGTTGGAAGGCACCAAGCATATCATATCAAGGTATCGCACTGATTCGTCATTTACTAAATGTCAGGATTAAGACTTCTAGCAGATGAACTTTGCCTTGGTTTGTGGCATATGTTGGGAGCTTTATGTATGATTGTGTAAGTTAGAGAGTCAGCTGCTGCCCGTGAATGATCAGGGCTATGCAGAATGCTGAATGCATTGGTGTTGCCCTAAGCCACTGGACATTTTGTTCCCGCCATTGGGAAAAGCATTGTGAACACCTACACTTGTGTTTAATGTTACAGTACATTTACTGTTTAAATTCAGCCTTTTGATTTGTGTTGAGTAGCATGATTTTTGGGGTGTAGTCATTGTCTCTGAAATCCAGTCGCCTTTCTCCTGTCTCCTGATTGGCCATAGTCAACTGCAGTTTTGCCTTTGGCTCATTTTAAGGATTTTCTCCGCCAGCCTTACACCAAACATTTTTCCCTCAAATGAAGCCACCACTTCTGCCTCTAATTTGCTCCGGTCTTTGGCCAAGTGAGAGCTCCCCTCACGGTGTAAAGCCATGCAGCCGTCGCTAATAGCCCGAGTTTAAAGCCCTTACCGTCGGCCTCACAGGGGGGAGGGGAGGCCGGCTCTCAGGCGTAATTACACACCGCTGGTGCCCCCGGTGGGAGGAGGCAGATTCGGTCGACAGCAGATGGGCTGGCCCTGGCTTCTGGCGTGGTTGGTCCACACGCGTGCGGACACGACCGAGCCCCGCCCGTCACGCCCGCCCCGCCCGCGGAGCCTCCCTGCCTCCCAATGAGTAACACACACGGAGAACACACACCCTCCCCAGCTGAAAGCCAAGTAAAACAGCAGCTCCGATCACTCCTGCATCGCCATCCATTCCAAACGTTAACCTGCACTCAGAGAGAACTTTCTTTTTCTTTATTGTCAAAGAGCGAAACTGTAAAACCACACAATTGCAGACTGACTTGCTTTTGTTCCCATGTTCTGCGAGCAGCGCAGAAGCGCCTGACCTAAATGAAGGGGAGGAGCAGTGTGCTCGGAGTGAGTGCGTTTGCAGTGTTGCGTATCGCAAGGCCACTGGTTTCCTCTGCGCAGGGAATAACTCCCCAAAGCTGCACGCAGGTCAAAGCCTGCTCAGCATGGCTGTCTGCTTGCTACCGTCCTTTGCAAACTTTTAGCTTTCTGATGTCTCCCAAACCAAAGCTTGCCTTGTAGCTGTGGCTATCACTGTGGCTGTGTTTGAGTATCATGTACCATTGTGTCCATGGTGGCTGTGGTTTTTGGTGTTCATTTTGGGGTTGGTTCAGTCTAACCTCAAAGTGGCCTTAGTTCTGAATTACAGGCTGAATAGGCAGTGTATCTTTTGGTTCTTTACACAGCCTTCCTTGATAATTTCAGCTGCTTTCCGACTGAAACATTTCAGGAGAAAGGGAAGTGTACTTCCATTAGCTTTGCTTTGGCAGGCTGTCATGTTAAAATGTGCTGTGTTCTGTAAATCTGCCATGCAGATGACGGCTGTGTTGTTGTAATCCCAGCCAGCTCTGGATCTCTCCAAATGGAGCGGTTTTCACTGATGCATCTCTGACGGTTTCCACCTGCTCAGGCGGCAGTGGGTGCAGGTGGGTTCACGTTGGGAGGTGAGGTCATCCAGATGTCTGGCGTAACAGGAGAGCAGATGCTGTGCTTTTCAGGATCGCGTCTGTCAGGCAGTCAGGTGATCACACCTGTCCCCCTACGTGACTGTAGCACTGTGTGCCATGCTGTGTTTGGCCTCAATAAAAGCTGGACTGTGTGTGTGTGTGTGTGTGTGTGTGTGTGTGTGTGTGTAAATGTGTAAAATGGATATGCTCTATTGGTATTGGCCTGAATAAAAGCTGGTCCTAATTATTTCCTCAACAAAGGGAATTTATGGTATATAATATCTGTACATAATGTATGTGTGTATACACACACACACACACACACACACACACACACAGTCTAACTAAAAAGCTGGGGTTTTCTTGTTCATAGATCTTTTTTAGGCCAGTAGAGCTTTTCCAAATGCACAAAAGATTCAGGGGGAGAATTCTCAGACAATTAATGAACAGAGTTGACCAAACCTAGACAATCCGGTCCCCGTCCACAACTATAAAACCCCACTCAGCACTTCCTTTCCCGCCTCAGCTGTTCACGGCATCCTTCCTCCACCCCATCTCTCCACTTTCTTGTCCCTGTTTATGATAGCCACACAGGGGGTCAACAACCTCGGCCCACAGCCAGGTGCGATCCCTTCGTCAGACTCCCAAGCCAAATACAGTACTGCTGTAACCGCATCAAATGCAACCTTCATGCTGAGACTGTATGGAGGTTCACATTGACTGAGTTTGTGTTTATTTTCAGGGCAGACATCTTCCCCCAGGGTGCCTCGCGTAGTTGCTAGCTGCCATCCGTACGGCTGGATATGGCAGGGAGAGCGGTTCGGGTGAAGTGCTGTTCTTTATGGCAAGGTCTCGCCTGGGACCTGACTCGCAGTCAGAGGAAACGCGTGCGCCCCTGTTGCTTCCTCAGGTGCAGAGTCAGAGTGGAAATGTAGAACAGGTGGAACCCGTGCGTTGACAGCTCCCGAAAATAAAAGGAGCGCAGGTTTCGCCCGCTCTGCCCTCTTTGTCACGCGGGGGCCTCAGCTCTTTGTGTCTCCTTCGCTCCCTGTGAGGCGCGCTGCTTGTGCACAGAGACCACAGAGCACGCTCTCATGCTCTCTCATGCTGTATTTACCCGTCTGCCTCTCTGCTGTTTATCCTGGACCCTCATCAGGGAGCAACGAGAGCTTGCAGGTGTGTGAGAGAAGAGGCAGAGAGAGAGGGGGAGAGAGGGATCAAAGGGCTGTGAGAGACAGCAGGATGGGAAGGGAGACAGTGGGATGGAGAGAGAGGAGAGGGGGAGAGGAGAGGGAAGGAGAGGCAGCAGGAGAGGGGAGGCATTGAAAGAAAAGGAGTGAGAGAGTGCAGGAGAGCAGTGACGCAGAAAGAGGGGTACAGCGAGGGCGGGGGGGTGGTAACTCTCGCCCCAGCTGCATACAGAGGGCCTGTATGTGTGTGTGTCTGTGTGTTTCTCTTTGTGTTTTGGTTTGTGTTTGTGTGTGTGTGTGTTTCCTGAAATGTCCTGGAGCTCCTCTCTGCGAGGGAATAAAAGTAAAAAGGGGTCTGGAGTTCCGTGTGGGTGACGTCTGCCTGTTTAATTGGCCCTCTACACTTTTCTCTGGGTTTTTTGTGTCGCTTTCGTTTTTTGTGTCGGTTGTGTACTGTAGCTCCTGCCAGGTTTTTTTAAAATCTTCTCTTCCTGTGACTGTGTGCCCTGAGGGGTCCTCTGAGAGCCCTGGCTAATGTCTGAAGCGCACATGTGGACACTGAGCCGCTCTGGGGGGTCAGTCTCCAGCCTCGCCCCTGAGACCCGAGGCCGGGTGACGGCCAGGGCTCCCCCGGGCTCCGTGGAAAGCCCGACTGCCCACCTGCGTGAACACTCGCGAGGGGTCGACTCCAGCCGGCGGCGTGTTCGCCGGCTTTCAGAGGGTCTGGCCGGTTCACCGCTCCCTTTTATCTCTGGAAATTCAGGGCGTCTGGGATCAGTGGGCATTGATCGCGGCTGCGTTCCCGCTGAATGGAGTTACCGGTCTGGAGCTGATCCAGGGACTCCTGCCACTCCGGCAGAGAGGATGGAGGAAGGGTGAGCCATTATTAGTGAGCTTGCGCCCCTGCCTTTGGCTGTGCCAAACAGGTCACCAGTGGGTGATTTCTTTTTGTCCTGTGGCATTAAATAAACTTGTACTCATGATCCAGTGCAGAGCTGTATTGTTCTCTGTGTCCTGTGACTGTGTTCTTTCTGCCTGGTCTCTCATGTTGGTTTCATGTGTGTTGCATCGCCTGCGGATTTCCATCTTTTGTGGGTAAGAATCTGCCCTTGTCCTCACAGAACAGCTTAGAGGATGTGTCTCGAATTAAATCATTTGTGGCGATCATGCATGAATTTCCTTTGGGAAATACGTTTACTCCCAGAGCATCTCTGGAAGTGGCAGGACAGCCTTCACTTTTACACCTTTCCAAGACCAGTGAATTTAACATTTTTTGAAGTTTTTTGTGAGTGTTGAGCCACACGTGGTAGGCCTTTGACAGCAGACACAGCCATGGGCAGCAGGACCTGAGTCACTGAGTACCGGACCAGCGGGACTGTGTGTGCTCTGTGACCTCAAGTTTCAGTGTGCAGGGCCTGTCTTTTGGCCCTGGGAGACTTGGTAGTCTGCCACACATGGCTAGGATGATCTTCGAGTCTCAGCCATCCTGTGACCCCTCGCCATCGTCATCATCACCTTCCTTGCCTTCATCATGGCGATCATCTGTTCTGTCCCTGTATTACATCCTTTTCCTCTGCTTGCTGTCTCTTCTCTGTCCTTCCTATTTACTCTCATCCTCTCCCTCCTTCCTCCACCATCTCATCCTCCACCTCTCTTTCTTTCTCTCTCTTAAATTGCATTACATTATTGTCATTTAGCAGACATTCTTATCCAGAGCGACTTATATAAGGTACAATTTTTACGTTACTCACTTATACAGCTGGATATTTACTGAGGTAATTCTGGGTTAAGTACCTTGCCCAAGGGTACAGCAGCAGTGCCCCTGCAGGGAATCGAAAAAGAAACCTTTTGGTTAAGAGCCCTGCTCCTTACCACTGTGCTACATTGCCATAGCATCTTGTCATTCTTTCTTCCTCTTCACGCGGTGGTACACTGGAGAACTCATTTTCTGCTCTTTTGCTGTTGCTTGCTCTCAGAGCATCATAAAAAAAGTAGGGTTTCCTTTTGCCGATACAGGTTTCAGCTGTGGAAGAATGTTGCTTTTGTTTTGACCCAGGTGGATTAGTTGAGTTGTGTTTCGATCATTATTCTAATGCAGCAGCAGTTCACAGCAGTGGGGTACGTGATGTTCTCTCTGTTTTGCACAATAACACGCTGGCACTTTAAAGACATCACTTGCAGAAGAGTTGATCATAATATTTGGCTGCAATATGTTTATTAGGGAAAACCTGCTATGGAATTATTCAAGATGGTGGAACTACAAAAATTCCTGCATTTTGTTGTTCAGTCTGCATCTCAGAGAAATCTGTGGGATATGTTCATTTGCATAAATGTGGGTGTATAGTTGTGGTTGGATTTGAGGAAATGCAGGTGATTTTTTTTAAGTCAGTTTTTCTCATGTAGTTGTCATGGAAGGAGATATGATCCATCTGTTGCTCAGTTACATCAATCACAGACATCAGGTGTTCTTTTTTTAGAGGGAAAGCATATGAAACTTTATATATAAACTATATTTCCCTGTGATTCACTGTGCAATTGCCAAGGTCTATCTCTATGGCAGCCCAAGATCTTGCAGTAATTTTCCCAGTGTAAATGTTGCCGCTTTATACTGCCGGCAAACTGCAGTCCTCCTCTGTTTCTGAGATTTTCATTATGTGGCAATTCTCAGTGCAACCAAACGATGCTTCTCCCCTGTTTGTTGTCCTCTTCTGTAAAACAGACTGTTCTAATCAGTCCGCTCTCTCCTCTCCAGAGGAAGGGATCAGGCGGTGTATGCTGCAGCGCACTGTGCCGAGTTACCAGATGGTGTTTCGCTTTGGACGGCTTCAGACATTCATTTGATAGCGGCTCCAGACGTATCACACGGCGAGGCGGATAGCGTCAGGGAGTGCAAACGCCAGCCCTCAGAAGAAGGCTTCGTACTTCACCGTCTGCTCTCAGACTGCTGCTCTTTAGTTTGTGCGTGGAAGAGGATTCCATCTTGTCCTCCTGACCTCCCCTGCTGCTCCCCGGCCTTTGCCGACTAAATGAAACTATTCCTCCTTTTTCTTTCCTGGCTCCCTGCCTGCAACATGAGCTACTCAAACAAGCCAATCTGAGGGTACAAGTCCTTCCGGCAGGGACCACATGGTATTACATTAAATTACATTATTACGCCAATTAGAAGATGCTCTTATCCAGAGTGACTTACATAGGTTGCATTTTTACATATTATCCATTTATGTAGCTGGATATTTACTGAGACGATTCTGGGTTAAGTACCGTGCCCAAGGGTACAGCAGCAGCATCCAAGCAGGGAATCGAACCAGCAACCATTTCTGGTTACAAGCTCTGCTCCTTATCACTATGCCACATTGCAGAAGTGCACGCACGCTTTTATCACGGCGTTTATAACCGATCTGAATCGGTATCCCATATTTAATAACCCTGCTGCAGAAGAGGTCTCCTGCGCACTTCTGTGTTGGTCCTTCATGTTGGTTGTGTTTGTTTCACAGAGAGCAGAAACTGAGGCTAATCGTGTTTGCTATCTTTTGGGGTGCCTTTAGTGCCGCTTTCCTTTGTGTGGAATTGGGACTAGGCCCCAAACCCCAGTTTTGTCCTGAGGGGTGCGCCTGTGGACCAGGGCAGTTAGAATTTGTGCGACACAGTGAGATGGGTTTTCCAGCCCTCTCCACCTCCTCTCCACAGCAGCGTGTAAGAGATGCAGCTGTCCGCTGCTGCTGTCGGGCTATATTGAATGTCCCCCCTGATTCTAACATGGTCGGTATGGAACTCTTGCACTGTTATGGGCAGTGGGTGTGCAGGGTGAGGAATGAGGGGAAATCACAACTTCCCCCCTCCATTTTTTTGTCACTCTTATCAACACAACCCCCCCCAAAAAAAAAACCCCTTACCCTCTGACCTGAGGCACATCAGTAAGTCTCTGACAGATTCCGGGGTACCATCCCCAGTGCGACAGGGGGTTGGTGACGCGGGATGGGGGAGGGAGTTATCTAACCTGATGAGGAATGGCTGCCTACAACTTGAGCCGACCCGTTCAGAGCGGATGGCAGAGGCTCGACCCCCAGACGCGAACACCGCAAAACAAGCTGCTCCGTTGCACCAAAACCACAGAGTGTCCCTGAAGAGGTGCTGCCCTCACTGCTTTAGTCTGTCTTCCTCACTGTGGAGTCAAGCCACATTACAGACAGTCTTGGCTTTGCTTGATTGTGTTTATGATTTCATTGTGTTTATTTCAGTCAGCTAATGACTACAGTGACAGTGGAGATCCACACTGCTGCCCAGCACATTGCCATCCCTGTTTCTCTCTTGTTGCATTGTGGGTTGAGAGATGTTAGGCCCACACATCGGTTGGATCAGTCTGCTTTACAAGACGGTGAAAGCGAGATTCTAGTAGCCACTCACCTGGTGTTTCCTTGTGTTGTCTCAGGTAGAAACCAATGAGAAAGTGCCTGTGATTGCATGACTGGATGGCCTAGCTACACTGAGCTTGTGTGAGGTTCTGATCTCCCCCTCCCTCCCTCCCTCCCTCCTTCTGTTTCCCCTTCGGTTTCCCCCTGACTCCGAGGCAGCTGTGTCACCCCATTGCACAGCATTATGACTCTCTGTAGTTGCTTTGCTAACTCTCTAATCCGGGCTTGCCCTTTCCTAGAACCCTCTTAAGATGCGCTCATTCAGATTTGGACTTTTTTTCACCTCCTTCGTCTGGATTTTTGTATGGGATAAACTGAGGTTACAGATGCTGCTCCAGGGCACGACCCCTACGTCCCGGGTGGGATTCGCACCCAGAACCTGCTGAGTTTCACTGCTCAAACTCCGGGGGCCGAGGCTCCCTGGAGCCAGTTAGCGTGTGCCATTCAGGAGCTTATCGTGCTGCGGACTCGGAGGATAAGCCCGCAGTTCCGCCTAACTGACAGCGGGTCGCGTTTTAACCCTGGGGAATGAGAACGCCGTCTCCCGCTGTCTCCTGCCGTCTCCCGCTGTCGGAGCCTCCCCGCATCTCCGTTGCCAGGACAGCGCAAAGGGGTCATGCTTGTGACGGGGCTGACTCTTGGGCCAGATGTTAGCAGACAGAGCTAAGCAGCTCTGCTGTTTACAAACCTTCTCCCCTACCACAGCAGCGAGGCAGTCGGGAGACTCCCTCTCTAAGTAAATGTTTGCGGGAGCGCTGTGGGCCCTGTTTTTCTCGGTTGGCTGGCACGTTTGAGGGTTCTTTCTGTGCAGTTGATAACTTTGTTTGCTTTGTAACGAAGCCCAGATTCTCCTCTTGGCCGGCTGCAGCGAGCAGCCAGAGGCTATGCACGCTACCCACATAACCAAAGACGGGGACGTCAACACTGGAAGGAAATGTGCATGCCTGTGCGTGTGTGTGTGTGTGTGTCTGTCTGTGTGTGTGTGCATGCGCCTGTGCTTGTGTGAGCACGTGTGGGCGGGTGCGCCTGCGTGTGTGTCCGCGTGCATGCGTGCGTGTGCGTGCGCGCGCGCGTGTGTGTGTGTGTGCGTGGCTGGCGTTTCACTTATCATAACTTTCAGACCGTTCCCTGCACCCTCAGCCTAGTGTCTCTTTGGTTCTGTTTAAATGTCCTTGCAGCAGAGAAGAATTGAGTCACATGAATGTGGGTGTAAGCACACAATGTCCAGTCCAGGCAGCGTGTTACTATGGAGACCACACAAAATGTCCTGAGTGGCAGGGGAAAGTCAGTGACACTGCATCGGAATCAGCTCTCAGCCACCCGGATCCGCACTGATCTGGGGTCAGCACCCAGAACTTTGGACAAAGTGATCACTCCTCTGTTGCAGATCTGAGATCAGCAGGGATGGAAGTCAAAGAGCAAGGGTGACTGTTCTGTGTGAAGGCCACTACAGCACACCCCCAGGCATGTCAGGCTACTGAAGTACCTCAGTGTCGGCTTTTCATGCAAGTGAAGTCCTAATACTAAATCCAACTTAATGAGAAGTTATAGTTTTACAAAAGCTTATGCCCCGTGCTTCTGTAACTGCCACGTGGGAAGCTGCTGTTCCGGCAAAAAACAAATTGGTCCCATTACTAAATAACCCCCCCACACCATAGTCCACACCAGTTAGCCCATGCTTTCTTTTGTTTATTCATGTAGAATAGTCCAAAGTGCACAGGAGGGGTTGAACCGTGACAAAATAAAATGGAAAAAGCGTGTCAGGTGGAGGAGCTTTTTTCCAGCAAGCATGATTGATTGTGCCTCTAAGAGCCGCTGCTCTGGTGTGTATCAGGACTCTCCCTTTTCATTGTGACATTGAAAAAACGGGTTTATGTTGGCTGCGCTTATTAGTCCTGACGGTAGGCAGCTGGCCCCGCTCTCGCTATCGCACTCTGTCACTGCCTTCCTCTTCCACTTTCCTACAACGGCTCCCGTACTCCTCCACATCAAGGCCTTCCCTTAGCCTCCTCAGATTATTTTGGGCGTCTGTGGCGACGTGGGAGGCAGGCTAACAGCCCGTTAATAATGCTGCCCGACACTGTCAGGTTGACCCCCGCTATCATGGGGCGGGAGCGTACGATGCAGTCTGTGGGTGTGCATGTCCCGTGTCAGACTGTGGAGGGGTTACATTTTTTTTTCCAGTCGACAGACTCGTGTGATCACATGGTTTTGGGGATTGTGGTAAATTGAGTTTTTTTTTTCCCTTTTTCCTTTTTTCACCTGCCAACCCTTTGAAAGCCCCTCTTCCTTTTCCATGGGAACAGACCCATGCTGTACTGGGGCACAGAGGGGCCGGTGACGGCCTTCTGTGTTCCAGCTGTTGGCGCGCCTTGACTCACTGCGCTGTTTTATAACCAGCCCACATACCAGCCCGAGTGCAGCGAGCCAGGCATGCGGCTGCCGTGAGGCAGTGTGGAATTGTTTTCGTTTTTTTTCTCCTTTTTCTGATGTGGAATTTGGGCAAACCGGGTCAAACTAGATACATACATTCCTGCTGTCAAACATGGGCTGTCCTTGACCCTCTGGTGGACATTTTGCGCCAGGGTGAAGCTCCGTTCATCAAAAGGAGGTTGAAGGTTTCAAAACTCTAAGCAGGCTGAGGTGATGGCATTGCTTTATAAACCCAGGCCCATTTTGTTTTTTGTTAACTCTTTCAGTTGGGGTGGACTTGGACTTACACATACATTACCCTTCTTGTAACTCCACGCAGGTGAAATGTCAGGAGCCCAATGAACTGGCCTGGGTCTGACCCCTGTGGTATTTTTTAAGGTGGTGTTGTGCAGGGATTGTTGGTCCTGAGCTGATCTCTGACTGGATGAATTGGCAGCTGGAGCTCTTTAGAGCCTAAGGTGCGAAGCCTCGGGAAGCAGAGCAGCCCTTTTTGTGTTTCTGTCCATGTGCACGCGTGCTGTGTGCTTCGGTTTGCTTTCGTACTTCCTGCCAGCTGTCACTCTTCATGGCCACACCTCCTCCTTTGTATGATGCCCCTCCTCCCTACCTGGCTGGCCACACCCACACCTCTTCCTCTCCATTTCTGTCTGCTGTCTCCCTTTAATGTTCTTTCTGTCTCTCTTCTTCTCGCACTCCCTCACTCCCTCTCTTTTTGTACACCCTTCCTTACACTTCTTTTTCTCACTATCATTTTAGCTGATTACTCAGTTTTAATTTAGCCCTTTTCTCTCTCTCTCTCTCTCTCTCTCTCAATTCAATCGAACGTGCTGTATTGGCACAGCAAAAGTGCACATTCATATCGCCAAAGCAGTATGCAAGTAAAGTGTAACCAGTAACAATAACAGAATAATGAACTATGATGAAGAACAACAGAAGTATACATTTTACATGTTTAATATGAGGAATAGTATTATTACAAAATAAGATGGCTCTTCTCTCTGTCTCTCACTCTTACTCCCTCTCTCTCTCTCTCTCTCTCACACACACACACACACACACACACACACACACACACACACACACACACACACATACACACACACACACACCCTCTCTTTCTCTCACTCCCTCTCCCTCTCTCTCATGCTCTCCAGCAGGGCTCAGGCTGGGATTGGCCCTGACGTGTCCAGCTGTCTGCTGTTCGCTGCGCGGTGCTCTCTGCCAGTCGAGAGCTCTCCAGCGCCGAGCGGCGCTTCCACAGCAAAGCTTCAGAGCGCTGGCTTTCACAGCAGCACAGCTTGGGCAAGTGGGAGGGAGGGAGAGAGTATCCTGTCTCCTCAAAGTCATTCTTGGCATAGCAGAATGTAAAGTAAACAGTGTCGGGATGAAGCCCGCACTGAATCATTTTGATACTGCCTGACAACAAAGCCTGACCCCCCCCGGCCTCTCCTTTGTGAATGTACATTAGTGAATAATGTCGCAGAAAATGTATTCTTGATTCTCTCATTTTTGCATAATTTGTCATCAGAAATGATCATCATGAATGAAAATGGCTAATAATTCATGATTCATAGCCTTTAATCAGTTAATTATTAAATTCACACCATCTGTATCCTCTGACTGATCTTTGATCCTGTTTGATTAAGAACATGAGGCAAGCACACACACACTCTCTCCCTCTCTCTCTCTCACACACATATACACACACGCTCTCTCACACACGCACACACACACACACACACAGACCACAGTAAAACCAGATAAAAGTTCTCCCAATAACAACAAATACTGCTCTTGTAGGCCCTGTTGTGGAACAGTAGTTGGGATAGAGGTGCTTAAGCATGTAAATACTATTTCTCTGCTTAGTACTTCTCTGTTTGCTGAGGGGATCACTGCTCTCAGTCTTCCAAGGAAAGGTCCAGAGATACTGTTCTGTGGCCAGAGGGAAATGGGAATGTCTTTTCTGCCAGTGGATTTCTTATTCTTTCATTGTTTGTTTGTTTGACCAGTTCTGGGTCAGTGTGACTATTAACCCCAGGATGGGTGTGTAAGTGTCATTGGCTGCATCCCAATAGTGCTAAATTGCATCTTTTCCTCAATTCCTACATCCTTGCATTCTCTGTGACCCAGAAATTGATAATTGGTCACCTCTTTAAGGACGATTCCAGTCCTGTAGGAGACATATGAAGGAAACAAGACATGCCCTCTCTTCTGGCAGAGGATGCATTGATGTATCCACATATGGAAGAGTTTTTTTCAAGGATCTATGACAAAAACCACCACACATGTCACGTTCCGTACATATTTTTATTTGCGATAACTTAGACAGTCAACATAGAAATACAAAATAGTATTTCTAAAGCCAGAGTACAGTGACTGATCACTATACCAATAAATTCTATTTTTACAATTGCATGCATCCTATGGATTTTTCACTATGTAGTGTGTAAACAGATTATGCAGTATTTTAAATCTTCCTTAAAAATGCAATAAATTGAGTTTTTATGCAACATTCCTTTTTATAGATGAAACATTTTTCTTGCAAAATATCGAAGTTATCCATACATTCAGTGGAAAACAGGGAAGAACAGGGTGTGTGAGAGGAGGTGAGAAGTAGAGAGAATTTTAAAGGGAGACAGCAGAGAGAAACGGGGAGGAGGAAGAAAAGAGAAACCAGAAAGCCCCCCCCTCCATCTGTTTGTCCTGTCTGTCCTGCTTAAACATGATTTCACACTGCCATTCACAGATAAATGTTTGTGTCCTGTTAGACGTGTATGACCTGGCAGTAATGTGATGTCTGATTGCTGTAGCTGTATTTGCCTAATATCAGTGCCACAGGGAAGCCAGTCAGCGGTCAGTTGTCTGAAGCCCAGAAGGTATGATTTCTGTGGAGGTGTTTAACATGCAGCTGATTCACCCAACCTGAAGGACATCTGTTGTTCTTATGGGGGGCAGTGCATTATGGGTAGGGGAATCTGATTGGTGATTCTGCTGGAGAGTGGCTCTGGGCTTGCTACGGGGCGGAGGGCGTGTGGGAGGCATGTGGATTGAATGTATAACGGTGCTGTCAGATCCAGCTGTGCCTGTCTGCTGGCAGCAGAGAGCTCCCAGAATTCCTGGCTGTGGTCTCCCAAAGTCCCTCTGCACTCACTTGCGATAGTCACATAATGGTTTTGCCAGGGACTCCTGTGTAGGGACCTCCTTGTATGTGGTCATGATTGAACTGTCTCAGGCCATTGTGTTATTCCCTGCATGGTTAAACATTCCTCGTTCATTATGACGTACCAGTGGAAATAAAATGAAGGTCTCGTGCAGCACATTGGATTGTTCTCAGCTGTAAGTATGGGGCCCAGGTAACAGTATCTGTATGTAGATCTTGCCAGGTGCACATACAGTTCAAGAACAATCTCACTTGTAATTAAGACATGAAGTGTTATTACTGCAACTGCCCTTTAGGTAAAACTCAAAAAACCCAATTTAGTGGAGCCAAAACAATGTGGTTTAGGTGTTAGTTTAGCTTTTTTACAAAGGCACTTATGCAGTGATACATTTCTGAAGACCTTTCTTCTGTCAAGTCTGGTCTTTTCTAATTTTACTTAGTTAAGTCCATAGAGGTTGATATTTGTATTAAATATGCACGTTTTTGTGAACAGCTGTACAATCAGTGAAATGGACACCAGTAAAATTTATACCAGATCAAGTCAAAACAAATTGATCTCAGCCTCTGCCACTGCTGTTCAGAGACATTATTATGACAGAAGATCTTTGACAGTGAAGCCATTTTCCTGAGTGACAGGTCTTAATGATGCTGGGAGTTCATGTCTCTTAATGATTTGCTGAGAGGCAGCCAGTATGTGAAGCACAAACGTGAAACTCAAAACAGAACAGTGGTGTTACAGGTTGCCCTGCTCTGTCCTTCCACTTAACCCTGTCTCCTTAACCCTGCCTGGCTCCTCCCCCTTTCCTCCCCAGCTAGCCCCGCCCTGTCTCTCTCCCTCTATCCAATCCTGTGGTCACTCTCTGGCCCAGAGAGTGATGCAATGAGTTGTCAGTTGGAGTGAAGACTCTCCTTGGCTTGTGGGGAGGGATAAAGCCACAAAAAGTAGCTTCCATCACAATTTCCACACAAATTCAAGCTTGAATTTATGGTAATGACATTGTAAACAATGGGCAGAGTAGAGATCATTGGCAATGGGAGAGGGAGGCGGAGCTGCTACACCATTGGCTGTCAATGACTTCTCTTCTGACACCAGTGGTAATGGCAGCTGTTTGTCTCTGACTATTAGCATCCAAAGCCAACAGTCTTGTGTCTTTGCTGTCTAAGTAAGGCTGCTAGAAATGGGAGCTTGCTCTGAGCTGCCTTATACTGAGGCACACCAGAGGGAAAGTGCGAGTGCTGAAACACGTTAACATCGCTGCATGGACGTCTCTCATCCGTAAGGTCTGTCAGGAAGGTGTGCACACTCCATTTACACCCAGATATAAGGAGTGCCCCACTATATTAAATCAAAAGGTTGAATACCAGTAGGGTGCCCACAGTGAAGGTAGTTCTGCTGTGCTGAGGAGCTTTGTTTGCCTGTGGTGTGCAGCAGGCGCCTATGGTAAATGCAGTTTGCAGAGATTGCTCCATGTGCTGAAAGTAAGAAGACTAGAATATAACTGTGCAGTCCTGGACAACTTGGGGTTGTTATTAATCCCTGGTCACCTGAGCTGACATCATCAACGGCTTGCTAACGAGTCAGGCCTGTTGTCCCCAGCTCTGTGTATAATCACTCTGACTTTGGCATTTTCATCACCAAAGGCATGAGGTTGCCCTTTCCCTCCGATAACATCCTGCGTCTCTTTTCCTGCCTGTTTTTGAAATGTCAGTGTGATTCTGCCAGACCTGTTTCTACCAGGTTTGTGTGTGTGTGTGTGTGTGTGTGTGTGTGTGTGTGTGTGTGTGTGTGTGTGTGTGTCTGTATGTGTCTGTGTGTGTGTGTGTGTGTGTGTGTGTGTGTGTGTGTGTGTGTGTGTGTGTGTGTGTGTGTGTGTGTGTGTGTGCACATGCGTGTGGGTGGGTGGAGGTATGTGTGAGTGTGCATACGTGTTGAATTTTACAGACAGCCCCAGGTGTGTGTCTGTGTGTGTATGTGTGTGTGTGTGTGTGTGTGTGTGTGTGTGTGTGTGTGGGGTATGGATAGGGGTTTCAGACAGCACACAAACACAGTCATACTTTGGGAACATTTGACTCTTACTGCTACCCACATAGAACTAGGAATGCCTGTTCCCCTCCTTATAAAGAGAGAGCAATGGATGACTCTGTAGACTCCAGCCCTCTGTGTGCATCAGTGTTCAATGCCACCTCGTAAAAGAGTCAGGACACCCAGTATGCTGGCAGAGTTATTATGTAAATTACCATATTATAAAGCTGTATATGTAATGAGGCAGTTCAGACTGCTGATTACTTGTCAGTGGTTCTCCACACGAAACAATAAGCTAAAATACTGCAGAGAGAATGAATGACAAATGAAACTGAAGTCCCGCGGAGAGGATGGCGCTCTAGTTTCTGTGGTTTCCTGTCTGTCTGTGTGTGTCAGTCTGATACTCGCTCGCTTCCTCACTCTCGCTCCTGTCTTTGGAGCCGTTGCTGTGGTGGCAGAAGTAACAGGACCTCCGGCATCAGAAAGCAGCCTCACACTCACCCACCCTAACCAGTGAGTCGTTATGGAGACCCAATATTCAGACCTTCATAGTCCTGAAGGTTATTATAGCTTTTTTATAGCTTTATATATTGCTTGATCTCAGCTGCATTGTGTTGATAAGAAATGGGTAAAATTGCTTCAGAGTCTGGCTTTAAGGGTATAACAGCAATGTCTCACCAGACACCACCAATTTCAGTCTGCTACTTTCTGGCTACAGTCCCAGTTCCCTGAGTGCTATACCATACTGCTGCCCACTCACGAACCTCATGAACTTGTCTGGACAAAAGGCTGCTCTCCACAGCAAAACCATACCATTGGTTCAGATCGGTGCATCGCTCATCATATATAACTCCTCCCGTTTTTGGGTTTCATGCAACCTAACTCTCCTGTCACTAACCTCCATGTGTCCATCCCCTGACTGTGAAATGACCTCCGCAGAGGGGATAGGAGACCTGGCTGACCCCACACACTGGATGCCTGAGTGACTGCTTACTCTCCACCTCTAATCCCCCCTCTTTTTCTCTCAGTCAGAACTCAGTCTGGAGCCTGATAGCATCTTTCAGCTCGAGCGCAGCTGAGGGGGAAGGGGATTTGAAGGAGCATTTCTCTGATACTTGTCTTTTTCAGATCTTTTCCAGTCCTCTCTTCCCCACGAACCTGAATGCTGTTTCCTGTTTCAGATGCTTTCTGTGGATGGCTCTCTCTCTCTCTCTTGTCTGGGCCCCTGGAATCCCCTTGAAGTTGGGGCCGGCCCTCATGCAGTCAGAAGCATGACTGTGACTGTTGTGACTGAGTGCTGAGGGGGGATTGTTTTGTACATCGTGCATGGATGTGTTTGCGCAGACTGGGAAACAAAGGACTTCTTTCTAAAGCGCCGCTCTGTGACCCTGGTTCACCTTGGCGTGACCTGTAACGACAGCACACCAGGTGTTTGCACCTGCATCCAGCATCACCCTGCTGACTCGCGACCCAGGGTTTGCTGCAGAGCTGTCTCAGATGAACGCAGGGAGCTGTGGTCATGCAGAAATCACAGAGAGAGATCTGTCACTGTTAGGTCCATGCACCAGCAGCAGCAGAAACAGCTGAGAGGATTTCAGGTAGGGATTTGTCATGGTTTGGCGCTGCAGGAAAGTTAAAAAGCCCTCACTGGATTAGCCTGTGCAGCGTATCTGCTGGAGGAGCAGCCAGGCGGTGAGCAGCGGGTGAGGTGAAGGACACGGTGTGGGGTCACTGGGGGGCAGTGTGTGGGGGGTGTGCAGATGGAGTTCGTGGGTCACCTCTGGCTGCACGGACCCCACGGGTGGCTGTGACTCAGTGTGGGTGTCTTATTAATTTCATAACTTTTGGGAAGGCAATTTCCCAGCAGTTTCTGGGAGCTTTTTAGGGAATGTTGGTGGGGGGGCTGCTGCATGGTGGGGGGATGGCAAAGAGACTAAGGAGCATGATGGGGGAGGTGTGGGAGGGGAAGGAACACACATACGCGCACACGCACACACACACAAACATTTCCTTCCCACACAAACACTCACACATATTCATATGCTAACACATCCTGAGCTACCTCATGGGTACCGTTCTTTTCAGAGGAATCTATGGCAACAGAGAGACACAAGCAGAGAAATCCAATCTCCCCTCTGGATAAAATATCAGATATTCAAAATCCAGAACGGTTCCAGCAGTGGAGTTCCAGAATGTTTCAGCAAACATTCAGCCAACATGGGAATTGCAAATAAATAAGAAAATGGAACAGTCTGGCCACATGGTCTGACTACAGTACCCCTCTCCCACCGTAGAGCTGGAACCAGGCTGGCTCATTATACCCCTTTCCCACTGTAGACCTAGAAGGTGATTGTAGAAGTCTCTCTGCTCATTTATCCTGAATCCAGAGCAGAGAGAGGGAAGCAGGAGCATATCTTATGACTGTTAATGTAACTGTCCATCCTGCTGTTGGACATTTAATAGGCAGATTCATGAAGCCAGTGCCATTAACCCTGACTAAAATTCCCTGCAGCTTTTGTCTGTAAACAGACACAACATTTGAGACTGTGATCACTTGCTGTGATTTTATGTGAAACTAGTCAAAAAGATACCTGCATCATCACTGTCCTCCTTTGGTGTTCTTGCACTTGTATGTTGTAGTATGCTGGGTTCAGCCACCCCTGGCTCAGACATCCTCTGATTCCTGCTCCGTTGCTCTGAATTCTGGCCCGTCTGGTTTCTCCATCCCCTTCCCCCTCCCCTCCCCACTCCTTCCCCTTCCCTCTCCTCTTCTCATTTATTTACGGCCAATCCATCCTCAGGTGTTTCAGGGCAGCAGTGTACCATAGTGGTAAGGAGTGGGTCTTGTAACCACAAGGTTGCTGGTGCGATTCCTCGCTGGGGCACTGCTGCTGCACCCTTTGGACAAGGTACTTAATCCTGAATTGCCTCAGTAAATATTCCGCTGTATTAATGGATAACATGTAAAAATTGTAACCCGTGTAAGTTGCTCTCGATAAGAATGTCTGCTAAATGGCACGAGTATAGAATAGAAGTTTAATTGTGCTGGGGTTGACAGCGCCACCTCCTGTCACTGAAGTGAAAGCTCCAGTGGCGAGGGCTGTGTGTTTGTCCACGTCTCTTTACTCTGTGATTGGCTGGAGGGTGTTTTGCTCTCCAGTTGCTCCGAAGACCTTGTGCCGGACCAATATGGCTGTGATTTAGTGGCTGGAGTCCTGGACTCTGTGCCTGAGTGTGTTGGCTGGAGCCTCCCGGTCACTCCTTTATGTATGGCTGTTTGTCACAATCTCTGCTGCGGAAACTCACCTACATAATATCAAAACACAGTGTGCTTGGCGTCCAGTTGTGCACAAACTGCCTTGTGGAGGAGAAGGCTGTTTGATAATTATAATACACCAATATGTTTGTGTTCATATTAATATTATCAAATTAATGAAATCCCTACCCACCTGTTCTCACAGTGCACTATTAAAACTCCCAACCAGTGAAAGACTAAATGTCTTTTTACTTGATTGGCTTTGCTTGGTTGTGTGTGTTGCACCAAAGCTCTGAATATTCCCCTTCAGTGCTTCTGTAAGTGTTAGTTATATTGTATTAAGGCTTTATTACACACTTATAAAGTGCTAGTGACCACAGAGACAGGCTGAAGGTCTGAACTGGATGAAATACATGGAGAACTTGTAATGGATTCCTTTTCTCCGTAGAGGCAAGCACCACCAACCATCATAACCCACTTACTCATGCAGTATTTAAAGGAGTTCTTAATAACTCACTTTTAATTATCACTCTATGAATTATTAAGAGATGTTTTTTTCCACTTTTTTAAGGCTGGTCTGTGTTTACCCAGCCCTAACTGCTGGTTGGCACTGAGGAACAGGCCTGTAGGGGTTTTATTTATTTATTTATTTATTTTGGCCGTGACAGTGGTTCTGTCTTCATTAGAGCCGAGGCTACCCCCTGCTGTGCCCAAACGAGGCTCTCTTCGGTAGATTTGAATTGGGTAAGCTAGGAATGGCGGTGGCCGTGCTGGGCCAGCAATCCCAAGCCTCCTTTTTTTCCGCCAGTTCTTCCAGGACATTCCTGTGAAATCTTGTTTCTCTGTGGAGTCCGCCCGGGCGATATGGCAAAGCTGGCGTCTCCCTCTGGTGTCCGCCGGGATGGAGCCTCATCATGAGCAGCTCTGAGTGGCTGCATCTCGCCCTGCTCGTGGGGAATGCGCTCATCTTCAGCTGTCTTTAATGACACCGCACATAATAAGCAGCAGACTGTGGAGTGAATAGTTCAGCAGGGAGAAATTAAAGTGCTCGAGGATTGCATTTAGGTATTTAAATATAATTGAAAAGTGGCAGATCGGGAATGAGTTTTGGAGGTGCATTTTCCTCACTGGTGTTGATCGAATGAAAGGCTAGAGGCTAAATAGGTCATATTTTTTACTGACAACTTGTGCCGGTCGCTTTGCAGTTAAGAGTTGAACAGTGGACCATAGTCTCCTCCAGTATCTCCCAGTGACTCCAGCAGATAGGATTCCGTAGAGGATGTTGTCTGTCTTGGTGTAGGCGGGGCCATGACACGTGACCTCTGACATCGGTGTTCTACGTAGCTGGTAAACCCTGGTCTGTACTTGTCCTCTTGGCTAGTTTTTTTTTCTTCAAATCCACCTTGATTAGTTGAACAAGAACTCAGAAAGCCTGCTGGAAAAGCTGAAGTGAGGTAGCCAATTGTTTGCCCTTATTTGACTGGTCTCAGATCGAGAGGGCAAGAGAGAGGGAGACAGAGGGAAGGAGAAGGAGAGAGAGAGAGACAGAGACAGACAGAGAAAGGGAGGGAGAGAGCGAGCACTGGCATGTAGCACACTGCATGGTGATGTTAGCCAGCTGTAGGTTCCGTGGTGCCCCCGGCTCTGACGCTGAGGAGAAGGTGCGAGGCCGACCCAGCAACTCGGGCTGATAAGACAGACAGAGCGAGAGTTTCATTCCGACTCTGGCCTCTGCTCTTGGAGCACAATGCCACAAGGAAGCTGGGTCTTCATCCTGACAGGCCTGCTTCCCCTGTGTGTGTGTGTGTGTGTGTGTGTGTGTGTGTGTGTGTGTGTGTGTGTGTGTGTGCTGCATATTCCACAGTCTGAGGTTGTTTGTCATTTGTCAAACTTTATTGAAGGTTGTATAATAACGACACTAAAAGAAGAAAAAAAAAAAATTTCCAAATCTCTCTCTTTTCCCGTGTTCTGCCATTAGCAAGGCCAGCAGTGGTAGGCAGCTCTTCTTTTAATGCAGATTAATGTTAATGCTGAACAGCAGGGGTCAATTTCTGCCTCCGTGAGCTGGATCAGTAATGATGCTCATATCTCTCTCTGTTTCTCTGCAGGCGCCTGCAGCTGTACAGAACAGCAGGAAGAGCACAGAGGTAAGATTCTCTTTCTCTTCCTTTGTATGAAGCCAGAGTGGGCTCTGAGAGAGTGTGTGCGTGTGTCTTTGTGCATGTACACATTTGTGTGCACGTGCGTGTGCAGATGGTTGAGTGTAGATCTGTATGTGTGGTTGCATGTGAATGTTTGTGCATATGGTTGTGTGTGGATGTTTTTGTGTGTGCGTATGTGTGTGTGTGCGTATGTGTGTGTGTATGGTTCTGTGTGTGTGTGTGTTTGTGGGGCAGGGTAATGTTTCAGGAGGCAGCTTGCTCTGCACTTAACCTGAAAGGAATCCCTTACTTCCTGGTTTCAGTTGCTGCCCTAACAGCACACCTCTGTCTGTTTCTCCTGCAAGGAGACAGAGAAGGACACATGGAAGCACTGCTTACTGAGAACTGAATATTAAGAATGAATTAACACAGATAAGGAATCCAAGAAGATTAAAATGCAAAAATGTTATTCAAATTTAGGTCCCGACAGTCAGGCGGTTAGTATATTGCTGTAAAATTGCTGTAAAATTGATTACATTTTCACATCCTTTTCACCCAGTTTGTTTGCAAAAGGTAAAACGGTCTCTGAACAGCAGAATACGTTAGATCACAGGTTTGATGTTTGGACAAAATGGAGATAAATCTCCATTTAATGGAAATGGTAATAGTCATATTTTGGTAAATCCTATTGTCATACTTTTATGGTAATAGTCATATTTTGGTAAATCCAACTGTCCTCATGTCTGAGACAGCAGTATAATTATAAAAACTCTTTCTAACAGTGTGTTTTTGTGAGGCGTAAGTGCTGTGCAATGGCTCTGGCTAGCTGTAGCAGTGTGGTGCCATGTCTGAAGTGCCTGTGCTCTCAGAAGAGAATCGTTGGATCGAATGATGATGTATATTGTAAAAGTGTCCTGCTGTGCAGTTGTGTGGTTAAAATAATAGTTTATTTGTAGACCTGAGTGGATATCTCTCATTCGCCGTCACTCCTAAATCGCCTCCCAGCACAGCCTCTGGGGTGGGTGTGGCTTGATCCTCTCAGTCTTGTAGAGCAAACTGTGAGAGAGTGTAGAATTAGCGGTGTGTAATGAGCAGGTTTCGGGAAGGGGCTGTGCGGTTTGACCCGGTGCCGGCTCTGGACCACCCACTGGCGGTGCAGAGGAAGCGTTAGGTCACGAGGTCACCCGGAGGTCACGCCAGCGGCGGCGCGTGTCTCACAGGTGCGTTTGGTGACCTCGGCCCGCTGCGTCAGAGCGCCGGCAGAGCGCTGTAGCTCGCTGGGTGCACCTGAAGGAGGCCGGCTATGCGGTCCGCCTGCGGTCGGCCCTGGGTTTTGCACAGTGTATGTTGAACATCTGCATGCGCTGTTATCTCGTTGGTCATCTTTCTTAGTCGGCTTTGCTGCTTCTGGGTGGTCTTTTGTCGTAACCACTATCCCCATCGCCGTGCTCCCACCAGCCTCTAGAGCAGTGTTTCCCAACCCTCTCCTGGAGGACCCCTTGTCCTGCATGTTTTATATCTCTCCCTGCTCCAACACAGCTGATTTAAATGACCAACTCGTTATGAAATCCTGAAGCTGCTTAATAACAAACTGATCACACCCTCCTGGTCCAGCAACCCGACTGGTGCAGCCTTTCACCTGGGTCCTGTTACTATGGCGATGCCTCCTCCTGCCCATTCAAGACTTTGCTAGTCTGCTGGTACGCCCTCTCACCCACTGGGGATGTCACACCCTCTTGCCCGCTGGGAATCCTGTTGCTTTGATGTCATACCCTCTCACCCACTTGTCTTGGGCTCCATCCCTCTGTTTGTGACTCCCTCTCACCCCCTTGGACCCTATTGCCCTGATGTCACACCCTCTCCAGGCGGGGTCACCCCACAGAGGGGCCTGGCCACCAGATGTTGGAACGTGACCCTGATTTACGCAGTTACTGTCAGTCATCACCACCAGTGCCAGCAGGCCCAGGTCTGTGAGCGATGTGCACATTAAAAGCCAATAAAATAAAGGGGGGAAGGAAAACACAATGGCAATGGCAGTTAATTACATTTACAGCGAGAACCGCTGCTGTAGCCCTGCTGCAGAGTCTGGGATAAAATACCCTTTTTAATATCATCCATCTTAAGATTGGAAATGTACACAAATGTGCTGTTCATTTTCCTTCTCCTTGTAGGATTATTATTTTTTTGTTCAGCTTCTTTTCCCCAAAAACAAGATTTGTCTCTTTTAAGAGATTAAAATAAAAAATGAGATTTGTCAGTGTTACAGAGATTGTAATAAGATTCACAAGATTCATCTCTCTTACGAAGATTACAGTGTGAAGGGAAACGCAGTGTGTAGCAGCAGCCATGAAAATGAGTCTTAATTTGGGAGGGCGCGGGGCGGCCTTCCAGCTGTCCCCTGCCTCTGACCCAGTGAGGAGTGGAGGAGGAGGTTGCAGGGCTGGGGCGCTGGATGATTGTGGAGAAGAGGATGGATTTTGGTAAGATGAGCTGGATATTATGACCCACGTGATGTGAGTCTGTGAAGGTGAATTCCTGTGGTTGGCTGTTACATCGTCTCCTGGGGCCTTTTACCTGAGCTGTGATGGGGGGAAAAGAGAGAGGAAGAGAGAGAGGTCATCCTTCTTCTTTAATCTCCAGTCCCATCATAAAAGAAAGAGAAAGCAGAGTAGATGTACCAAATGGCTAGATGTGTCAATTTGCTCTCTATGGGCTTGTCCGTACGTCCAAACAAGCACTTTCCCCAGGTTAATTTTCATGTATTCCCACAGTTTTTTTTTTTTTTTTTACGGTGTTGTCAAGCTTCAGTCAGATGCTGGTTCATGGGATGCCGAGAGACATTAACCCCAGCTGAACCCTGGAAATGCCTCACATCGTGTCCATATGCCTCAGTGTTATTCAAGTGGTCCTCAGCTTGGTTTTTCCCCTGACACATGTGCAGGTTTTTTGCGTTTCCTTCCGGGATTAGGCTGTCCCCGGATACTGCCCGATTAAAACAGCAGTCAAAGGCCCCCAGCTGATGGAGTCATCGTGATCATTGATGTCATTGATCTTGGCCATTGTGGGAAGCGAGGGAAGGTGCAGGTGGCACATGAGGGGGGATAAGGATGATTGGAACTCCCTGCGGGAACAGGTGTGTGAGAGAGAGAGATGGAGGGAAAGTGAGTGAAAGAGAGAGAGAAGGAGAGGGTGTGGATGAAAGAGAGAGAGACGTGGGGGAGTGAGAGAGAGAAGATGGAGGGGAAGTGAGTGAAAGAGAGAGCGATGGAGAGGGTGTGGATGAAAGAGAGAGAGACGGGGAGTGAAAAAGAGAGAGAGACGGCGAGATGGAGGGGGAGTGAGTGAAAGAGAGGTACAGGTTGAATAGAAGGCTCTTGTCATGTTTTGGGATGCTGAACTCAGGACGTGCAAAAGCAAGCCTGCACTTTTGAATCCGACGTGAGCTGAAAGAGCTTTGTGGTTAAACACGCGAATCCAACACGGTGTCTCAGCTGTCCAGGCAGATCCAGGGAGATTTAAGAGCATATCCTGGTAACTCTCCAAATTCATTTCCGCCTCCAGTGTTTTTTTTTTTCTCTCTTCCTTGTACAAAATGTTCCTCTGTGTCAGAAGTTTAAAAATATCCTTCCTAAGGATACGTTTGTTGAATTAATCTCCCCCATAGCAGCTTTGGATTTGATTAACAGGCCGCATTTAATGGCTGTTATATACAGCACTGGATCTCCTGCACGCTGTCCCAGTGCTCAGGAGCAGGAAACTCTGAAAATCCCCCTAACACTGCCACAAAGCTGCGGCAGATTCCACCAGCATGTCACCTGCACAGCACCAGCTGTGTGTGCGTGTGCGTGTGTGTGTGTGTGTGTGTGTGTGTGTGTGTGTCTGGTGTTATGTATAAGAGTGTGATTGTAGGTATGTGTGGGGGCGGAGTAGCAAGTCTCTCCTTGTCGTTTTGTCTGGGTATGGACCGTGTAATTGTTTCCTGAGGGGTTTGGAGTGTGAGTGTGTGGGAGTGGAGTCCAGTGCTTTCCCCCTCCCCAGGGGCTGCCATGCTGGTCTGTGAAGGGGGCGGGGGGTTTGGGAACAGAACACAGGGTGTAGTTTTGGTTGAGTGGAGCGGAGTAGAAGGAGACAAGAACCATAGATGTTGAGGGAGGTGTATATAGAGTTAACGGTGGGGGGGTGTCAGGGTGGAATGCTGGGATTGTATGCATGTCCCGGGGTTATAATACTGCAATTGTGATGTCACAATTCTGACCAGTATGGGAACAAAAAAAAAAATCCGCCCGGTTGCCATGTGACAGTTACCTTGACGTTGGGCAGAGAGATTACTTTCCTTCGCTATGTTAATTTAAAGTCAACAGCATGACGCCTCTGCTGTGCTTCAACATGGTGAAAATGCCATCTCCAGGAAGACCTGTTAGAAGCTTTGACTGCCCGCCCACATCTCCCTCGCCTCTTGGATGCTTCTGACATTCTCTCAGCTAGCTGCAGTTCGCTCTGGGGGGTTTGATTTTGGTCTTTTTTTTCCTTTTTAAAAAAAAACTTTCACAATGTTTACTTTCACAATGTGTCACTCGGGATGTGTTGTTGTTTGACTGCGGGAGCTCCTTTTGCAGTGGTGGGTGGCCACGAGAGTCTTGGTGGGAAAACATTTAGATAGAGGGGTCTTACATGATTTCCAGTAAAATGGTAAATATGTGGGGAACATGAGAGCAAAAGGTAACTAGATTCCAGATCAAAGGCTGTGAGTCTGTGAGATATGGGCAGCAGTACTGTACGCCAGTGGCTTGGTGTCCAGTGGATCAGCTTTGCCTGTTAAATAGACGTGGAGGTTGCAGTGATAGGTGGCGTTCATGACACAATTGGCCATTCCAAACTGGGGAAAAGGTGGGGTCTGGGGCGGCAGCATTGGGCATTCCAGATTCAATGAAGCAATGAAGCGAATGACATAACTCCTGGAAATATGAGAAAACCGGTGTTACACGTAAAATACAGGAGTCAAATTAACCTGCAGCCTCCTCTCTGTTTACTTACAGCACCAAAGTTCACAAAGTTTGGATCAAAACATCGTTGGATCATTGTCCTCTCCCTACTGGCTAAATTATCTCTGAGAGGCGTGTGTAGGCTTCACACTTTTAATGGAGTGTTTTTTTTTTTGTTGTTTGTTTAGCTTTTTTCTCCTGCAGCAGCAGGCATTAGCACTTGAAGTCTTTAAAATTCAGCACCCACTCAAACGCAGTCATTAGCAATCTATCACCGTTCCGGAGTTTAGAAACCATAAATTATTGAAAAGGCCATCATCTCCGCTGTCCGCAGAGCGGTGTGTGGTTTTAAGTTATGGACGCACACGGTCACTTCAAGTGGAATGTTCAGGGGGCGGGGTCGGGGGGTGTTTGGGGATCTGTCTGTTGACTGTTCGGTGCTAAAGCCTATCAGAAACAGAGGATAGAATCCAGCAGTCAGGGGGACACAGCCCGAGTCTACCAGCCAAATCAATTCCCTCTTAATTACTGTTAATTCAATGCCAAATACCCTTTAGACTTTTAATTTAAAGCATCTCCCCACACACACACACACACACACAGTTGCGTTGTCCACTCAGTGCCGCAGTACTGTACAGAGTGTGAGCGGCGTTATAGTATCTCTGTTACGGATTAATGATGCTGTGGAGTTATGGATCCTGTCCATCAGCGTGATAAATCTCTCTGCCAGGACAGGTACGCAGAGCTGTATGTAAACCAGGTAATTAGCGCATGCCGATGCTGCAGGAGTGGCACATTGTAATGGCTCCTGTTAACAGAGCAGAAATGAAAGGAGCCCCTGTGAGATGAGGAGCCTCGCTCTCTCCGCTCTGTGCCTGCAGTCTTGGCCCTCTCTCAGCCTTTTTTTTTTTTTTTTAAACCTCCTGTCCCTTTAAAGTGCAGTTCTGACTTGCCTTGGCACGCGGTCCTGTATAAAAATGTCACTTGTTTGTTGTTTTATGTTTCGTAAGCCCTGTAATTAAACGCTTTTTAAGTGCGCAGGAGCGCGACGTCACCGCATTTACCTCAGCCAGCGCGCCAAGTGACAGTTCCCCAAAGACGGGGCGAAAGCAGCAGCCGGCTTTCAAATCTGTTTACCTCCTCCACAGCCGGGCGGGCTAAAATTAGTTTCACGATCCATTGATATTAGCAATCGCAGTGGAAAAGTTTCAGGAGTTTTTTTTTTTTTTTTTCGCAGAGCACGTGCGAGCCGTGCCTCGCCGTCATGCTGCTAACGGTGTGTTTGAAAGCATGAGAGGGTGAACTCGTGCAGGAGTAGTTGGGTATGAGGCTCATGTGGTTCTAAGCTCTGCTCACCCCTGTCCTCGGTGGAAGCTCACGGCTGCCTGAAGCCATTTCTGAAGACTCCAGGTTTGATATGTACACAAAGCCTTACACACACACACACACACACACACACACACACACACACAAACAAACAGGCTCATAAAACACACCAGACAAACACACAAACGCAACACAGATACACACTACTAAAAATATCCTTCAACTTGAAGTAAAGGAAAGACATTCTGAGGCCTTGGATTGGGGAAAAAATATATCTTCTTACCTTCCTTTTAATCTTTATGGTTCGTAATGGTTAAGGCGCAGGGTTTGTAATCCGGAAGCTGCTGGTTTAGTTGATATAAATAGACAGTGTGTAAAAGGGGTTAGCTGCTCTTGATAAGAGTGTGTAAAGTAATGCAGTGTTGAGTGTACAGTTAGTCATGGTACTGAGCCAAAATGGAGGGTCTCGTCCCAGCACTTTCACCTCAGCCGCTAACACTGTACCATCTTTAACAGCAGTCTTTGCGCCTCTATTCTGTTTCTCTGTGTCACCCCCAGCTTTGATCATGTCTTTTTGAGTGTGTACATGTATGTGACTGGAATTTACCAAGATAACTTTAGCCTAGTCTAATTTTGAGACATATGTGAACAGCAAAGGTGTAATACCCAATCAGACCTCCAGGGTCCTTGGGTTAATCACCCAATTGGCCCTCGGGCCTTCTGGGATCATCACTCGACAGTGGCGTGTGATTGATGGGGTTCAATGGCTCGTTAAACCTCGGGGCCGGCAGGGTTAATGACCTCGCAGGACATCTGAGTCACCCCCAGAATTGAGAACAGTGCTCTCCATGTTCCCCCCAATACACCATACTGTGTCTCTGAGTCGACATCTTCCCAGGGTGGCATCTGCCTCTCTGTTGGCTGTTGTATATCTCTGGTGTATCTCCGAGATCACTTGTCTATAGCAGTGTTCTGTGTCTTTGGGGTCGACTGATGGTGAGTGGTGCATTGTGGGAAAGCATGATCTCTGGCCTTTTGGTAATGAAAGTATGTCAGCCAACCAGTCAGCAGGCAGTGCTGCTTTCGTTTCCATTCCGGTAGCCAAGCGAGTTCGAGTTTAATCTCGTCTGCTGCTGTGGGTGAGAAACCAAAAAGCAGAGAGAGGGAGAAGGCGGCCTGAGGGCCCCCTTTCAGCCTCCACACACACCCCCCCCCCCCCCGACAAACACACACACACACACATCCATACACGCATGCACATAGCAGGGGGCAGTACGCTTTTGATCTGATCAAAAGGTACAGCGTGCAGGAGTGCGTTTGATGCCCCTCCAAAACCCTGTACCTGGATTTTGAATTTGGAATTTGGAGAGGTATCTGTCTGTTCCGTGTTTCAGAGGAGACTCGCTGAAAAAAACAGAAACAATGATGAAACAGAGGAATGAAATTCTGGTGGAAAGTAAGGGTTTTTGTGAGCTCTGAGCGTGTGAGCTGTGCGTGTGTGTGCCGTGGCGGTGTTCTGCCGCAGTTGGGGGTCGCAGCAGTTGGCATCCACTGCTGGCTGCAAAGACGCTGTCACTGCTCTGCCCTGCACCTCGGCAGCACCCCTCCAACCCCCACCCCCTACCCATGGCTTTTTGAGGTAAGCATCTTTTAAGATTCATAAACGCAGCGGGTGGCACCAGAACTTGGAGCACTCATCCCATGCCAGCAACCCCTCCGCCCCCCAATCCCCTCCTTTACCCTATGAATATTAAATTGCGTTTCCAGGCTGACAGAGTTGAGGGTTTTTGTCAAAACGAGTTAAAAGTGTGTTTGCGCTGCGCTTTATCTTCCTGTAACAGTCGCAGCTTGGCGCCCACCAGCAAAGCACCCGCGGCAAACCGACACGCGTCAGAACCTCAAAGAGCCGAATCAAAGCGGCCCGCGTTTGAAACGCCACTTTCCTTTCTTTCTCTCCAATTTCCAGACAGGAGAATAAATCCGGAACAGGTTTTTTTTAGGACTGCTGTGATTGGTTTGCCAGTGTCACATGTCTTGCAGTAGGTGTGGTCATAGCTGTAGCTGTGATCTGATGTCATTGTTCAGCTGCTTCAAACTGTTGTTTGCAGGATATGAATTTGTTTTTTTCTAAAGACTCTCAGTAAAGGTAACATCTCACCATACACACACACACACACACACACACGCCCTTGAGAGGGTCAGTGCTGCCCCCATCCCAGTGCATTGAGCCACATTAGCACGTAGCCGCCTTTAAAACTCCTATTATGTTTAAGTCAATGTGATTGAGACGTTTGAATGAAACAAGCCCTTACTTGCTGTGATAATTACAGACATGGTAGTTATGGCGATGGGCACGGCTGTTATCTCTGGCCATGTGATCGTTCCCTTACATTTGATTGGCCCATCCTGGCCCTCCCTGTTTCCCCAGGACATTATTGCAAAATATGTTCTCAGTTGACCTGCCTTCAATTCTTAATGAAAAATTAAGAATTAATGAGGGAGGAGAGGTCAACCCCACTCTGCCCTATTAAAGACTACAGTAACAACGGGAGGAGCCGCTAAATGGTGTCAGAGGTGACCAGAAGGCCTAATCAGAGCTGACGGGGACTGTCCCTGGAGACCCCCCCACACCCCAAAGACAGCTTGGAGCGACAGGGCCATAAGTTGAAGTCTCCTAAATGCTCTCTTTGGCACGTCTCAGGTTTGTTTTTGTTTTTGTTTTGTTTTTTTTTTTTGTCTACACGAAGAAGCAAAAGTGGTCTAACCTTATAAGGCAGCTAACCTTCTGTAACAGAGTGAGATATCAGCATGGGTTGTGCAGCGGAAGGGATCATTTCTCGAGTGTTTTTTTTTTAAATGTTCAAGTGCTGTTACCTACTGTGTGTGTAGAATTGAGGGATAGGTTAGCTCACTCCCAGAAGTCACTGCATAGGGCAGTGACACCCCCCCTCCCTCGCTCCCAACCCCACCCCCTGTCCCGCACCCAGGGCAACAGGGACGAGACAGACCATATTCACTTTTGTAGCTGTTACTTATAAGTCGTTCTGCATAAAAGGGTATGCCAGATTAATAAATAATAGTGCTAAATAATAGAAAGGCAGCCCACCCAATCAATACGCAGCTCTCTGGCTGCGAGTTACAGTAAAATTGGCCTCTCGGGGCTGAGGGCTGTTGTCCAATCAGAGAGCAGGGGTTGTCCTTGTCCCTGCTGTCTGTCTCTGTTACCTAAGACTGCCCAAGGGGGCGGAGCCTCTTCGACCGTGTCATCAGATCTGCATTACAGGCCTGTTTCAGCAGAACAAAAAAGTAATGACTAAAATAAAATAGACCATAGAAAATATTTAAGGCCATTCTGCATATTAATTTTGTGTATGTAGTGATTATAATAAATGTATTGTATATGTGATGAATGTGTTGTAAAATGTTTTTAAAAGTTTGTATTTTAAAATGTTTTCTGCAGTATTAGGATGCTGTTCCATGCGAGGCAAGGATGAAGGTGACAGGTTTCATGCATTGCAACATGTGCTCTATCTCTATCTTGTGTGTGCGTGCGTGTTCGTGTGCTTGTGCACGCGTGTGTGTAGGTGTTTAAATGCATGCTCTGTTAATAAGGTGGTGTTGAATTAGCTGCCCGTCTCTGGGAGGGCTGTCTCGGACCCGGGCCCTTCTGAGGTGCAGACAGCATTTCCATTCATTTACTAATGGAACCTCCCTGATGCTGATGTGACAGTGAGTCAATTTTCGGCCGGACGGCTGTTTTTATCGACATCCTGAGCCCCCAGCCCCCTCTGCCTTTATTGCACTCCTCTAATTGCATAGCGCTGAAGGATTGTTGGGCCGTAATGTAATTATCTCTGTCCCAGCAGCTCGGTGGGGAAGGGCGCTTATTAAACGGCTCTGTCCCCTTCCCCGGCACCTGTGGGTGTGCTGCGAGTGCCGTGCTCCGATGGTGCACGAGCGGGAGAGCCTCAGTGCACCTCCTTGGTGTGCCTCCTCAGTGCACCTCCTTTTCGGTGCCTCCAGGAGAGATCACTCACCCCGCCCCACAGTAAGCTGTTTCCACAGTGCTGAATGTGACATTCTGTCAGCGCGGGCTTGGAAAATGGAACAAGGCAGACACTGGCTTAGTCTAGTGTTTTGCCATCCTCTATTGATGTTAAGACCTGAAGGGCTGCTCGTCTACCACATTTACATCCTTGCACATACCTCTGTTCCCTCTCCTAGTTGCCTCTGACGGGGGAGGAGAGGAGTTAGGGTTAGGGTCATGTTCAAGGGAAGTGAACCTTTCAGTTTTGGGCCCTGAATGAATCCCGAGTCTTTGTTCCCTGTGTTTCTGTATGCTGCTGGCCACCTCATCCAGAACTTACTGACACATCTGTCATTATAAACAGAAATGTCTTTCTTTTTTTCTTTATCTCTCCATCTTTCTCTCTCTCTTTCTGTAGGTTGCCTTTCTTTGCTGTCTCCCTGCAGCTCCCTGTCTCCTGTGTCCCTTTGTTTCTCTCTCTCTCTCTTTCCTGTGCCCCCTCTCTCTTTCGTACTGTGTCTTTCTTTTTCCATCTCCCTGTCTGTCTGCCTGTCCCCCTCTCTCCCTCTCTCCCCTGTCCCTTTCTTCCTCTCTCTTTACCCTTCCCTCCATATTTATAAGAACATAAGAACATATTATGACGAGAACAGGTAATTCGGCCCAACTAAGCTCACCGTTATCATTATCTCTTCCTCTTTCCTCCTCCTCCTCCCTCCTGGTCTCTGCCTCTCTCTCCCTCTCTCTCTCTCCCTTATTTGCCTCTTGCCCTCTCTCCCTCCCTCTCCCTCTGCCCCCCTCCGTCTCCTCATGCTGCTGGTGGTGTGTGCTGCTCATTACTGCCCCTTCGCAGAACAGATGCAGTGGAAAGATGGACAGATGGACTGAGTGTGTGCGTAACTGTGTGAGTGATTGTGTTACTGTGTGCCTCAGTATGTGAGTGAGTGCATGGGCAGAACCAAAGCTTAACTGTGGGAGTGGGCCACTGCAGTGGTCCTGCACTGCATGTTTTCACTGGAGGATGGTGGCCATAATCCACATGGTACTCTGATAGCAGTCCAGAATCTATAGAACATGAAGTCGTTAGTCTTTAGTGCTGTTCAGCCACCCAGTTACTGCAGCCGCTCTGTGTTTTTCATTATTTCGAATATTCAGTAGGCCAGATGTAGTGTGAAGATTATTAGTGATGGTAGCTAATTACTGAGGTAATTACACATACATTTCGTATTTTGTTTTCAAGTCCTCCTCTCATTATGGCTGCACTTAAGTGATAAAACATGTCTTGTATGGTTCACACATCCATGGTAATGTGCAGACGTGATTACGTTTTTTTTTCTTGTAACAGTGGTGAAAGTTCCCAAACAATCAGCAGCCATTATGAAGCTTCGGCTGACAGGCGTATCCTGTTTTCTGTGTAGTCTTCAAAGCACCACAAGTCTTTCTAATATTGGAAACAGCCGCTAAAAATAGGCCTTGTTTATGAATTTTTTTACAAACTTCTCTTCCGTTAGCAGGGTGGGTATGGCAACAGCGTCACCCTGGATGTGAGCCATGTATGGACATCCGCTGTACTGAGCTGGAGTAAATAACCTCACAGTGCTAATGACATCACAGTGCATAGAAATGGAGGACATGACATCATTGTGCCCAGCCGCTGATTGGTGATAGGTACGCGTATTGGTATACTGAAAATTAGCTTAGATTTAGTGCTTCAACATTAAAAACACTGCCCAGTTCAGGTTTCCCACTGTCATTGAAAATCCTTAAAAATGTTTCAAATCCTTGCAAAGTCTTGTAATGAGAGCAAATATCCCACTGGCCTTAAAAAAAATGTAGAAAATCTCATAACTTGCTTAATGTCATTCGCTGTCAAGTCTGCCAGTGGCAGTGTGCAGATAGTGCTGAGAAATTGGCTAGCTACATGTAATGTGCTGCCTTCTACATTAAGGAGAGCCCCAAAAGTCACTGGTGATTAGCATTCCCGCCCTAGAGCAGCTGCGAGCGTGCATCCGAGCAGACTCAACATATTTAGAAAGAAATTTGCCTCGAACACTATTTACCCCCTGCATCTTCACCTCTTCAGAGTAGCCCTGAAAATCATCACTGAAAAGCCTTTGGAATGAATCTGGTATCTAACCATTCAGAAGTTTCTGTGCATTTCCCTCTGTCCTTCCCTCCAGAGCACCTGGAATGTTGACAGCGCTTGACATAGACACTGAGTAATTGAGGACAAGTACTCCCACTGTGTAATTGAATCAGTGCTCTCCCCTGCTGTGTTCTGGAGTCAATGGAAGCTCCAAGGCCATGCTTGTTGTGGTTGTTTTCTTTGCTATTTGCAGGTTGTTTTGTTTGAATTGTGGCGGTGTAACACAGTGGTAGCAAGCAGGGCTCGTAACCCAGAGGTTGCTGATTCGATTTCCCGCTGGGGCTTAACCCAGAATTGCCTCTGTAAATATCCATCTGTATAAATGGACAACATGTAAAGTATAAAATATGCAAGTTGCTCTGGATAAGATCATCTGCTAAATGACGGTGAAGTAATGTAATTTTTGTTGTTGTAGTTGTTGTGGCTATCGCTGCTGTTGTTGTGGTGGTTAATGATGTTGTAGTTGTGTTGAAGGCGTATGTAGCTGTTCTGGGTGCTTTGATTGTTGTAGTGATTATGGGTGCTGTTGTAGTTTTAGTGGTTTAGGCTGTTGTAGCTAGTGCAGCTATTGCTTGTATTGTAGTCATTATTGATGTTGTTGAAGTTGTAGTAGTTAAGACTTGTCATACTTGTGTCTGTAATTGGTGGTGGTGTCGGTGTTGCTGTTGCAGTTACAGTGGTTATAGGTGTTGCAGTTGTTTTAGCTGTTAAGGCTTTTGTAGTTGTTGTGGATATTGCTGCTGTTGTTGTGGTTATGGATGTGGTTGTAGTTGTGACTAGCTGCTGGTGTTGTGGTTATTGCCGCTGTTGTAGTTTCTGGTTGCTGTTGCTTGTGTGTGTTTGTGTGTGTGTGTGTCTGTCTGTCTGTCTGTCTGTCTCTGTGTCTCTGATGTATGTGTGTGTGTGTCTGTGTCTGTGTGTTGGTTATTGCTGTTTGTGGCTGCTTGTTATTGCTACTGTTGCTGTTGGCCCTCGGTTCACTTAATCTGAAGCAGACAGGGGAACTCTCAGGAGACTCAGGTTTTCTCTCCCTCCTGCTGTTCATCCACTTTGAGGAGCGCTTCGGTCAGAATCTCAAATGAAGATCCTTCACGTCTGATGTCAGACTCTGTCCCGAGTGAGGCAATTAATTCACTGTATCTTTAGAGGGCACAACGTAAGTGACAGTAGCAAATCTAAAGGAATTACAATGTCTCTCTTTCTCACCCTCTCTCAGCCATCCCATGGCAGTATTGAAAGTGAAAGAGAGGAAGGTTAGATGGCCTGACTGCTGTGTGAAATGATGCTTTGTTTGGCCCCCATGATCCACGGATAATGGTACATTCCAGTGGGGGGGCGGGGTTTAAAGGGGGGGGTGTGGTCCGTGGAGAGTTCATAAAAGAGGCGCAGGGGTGAGCAGGTCAGGAGTGATAAATGTGTTGGGGGTTCCAGGTTCATGAGTGTCACCAGGGCTTTTTTTGTTCTGTCTTTTTGTGGTTGCTTTTTTTTTTCCTACACCATTTGTTCTTCACTCCACTGGGCCTCCTCCCCTCCTCTCCCCTCCTTTTCTGCTCAGAAGATTGCCTCCGTGGGCAGGAACAATAGCTGGGCTGTTTGCCCTTTATGTGCCGTGCTGCATAAGGGGAGGTTCACAGCTCTATCATAGTGCAGGCTCGCCTGGGTGGCACAGGCATTCCCATACATCACTCTCATGGCAGACATCCTCGTCCTCAAGCTCATCCAGAGCAGTTTGCACACCATCCCTTAATACAGCTGGATATTTACTCATACAGTTTGGGTTAAGCGCCTTGCTCAAGGGTACAACAGCGGTACCTCATCTGGGAATTGAACTGGCGACCAATGGGTTACAAGCCCTGCGGTGCACCTCTGCACCACACTGCTGCCGTACCCCGGGCAAAGCCATGTCGATCCCCTGGCACAGCCTCACAAAGTGGTGAAGAGCAGGGCTTGGAACCCAGAGGTTGCTGGTTCAATTCCCCCTCTAGGACAGTGCCGTTGTACCCTTAGGCAAGGGACTTAACCAGCAATTGCCTGAATGAATATCAAGCTGTGTAAATGGATACAGTTGTAACCTGTAAATCATTCTGGATAAGACTGTCTCCTAAATGGCAATAATGTAATGTAATGTAATGGAGGTTTGGCCATGCCCAGACAGCAGCAACAGAACAATTGGCCATCCAGACCTAGGGGGAGTGACCTAAAGAAAGCTTCGGCACAGCACGAGGCTTTATGGATCTCACAGTGGTCCATTGGTCTGAGCAAAGCTCTTGATCTCCGTCTCCTCTCTGTGGGTGTGTCTCTGTGTTTTGGTCGGAGGGCTGTGGCCCAATTCAGGCTGGTCTGTCTTGCGCCTCTCTCCAGACCAACATGCTTGCAGAGGGGATTGTGATTGCTGTTCTTAGTTTGCTTTTGGTTTGTTTTCTTCCTACTGCTATTCAGTAACAAAAAACAAGAGCTCTTGCTTTTCATTAGAGTAGTAAAGACTGCCTTCTAGCCTGAAACCAGAGGAGGGGAAAAAAAATGAAACAAAAACTGACGCCGGAGTGAGCCGGCGCGCAGCAGAGAGACCACAGGCGATCAAAGCGGCAGCGGTGTAAGGGAAGCGTCTGCATGTTGTTTCGGAGGCGCTCGACGCCACGCTTGCGTGCGCGGCCTGGCACACATCCGTACTTCAGAGGGCCTGTGGAGGTGAAATGCAGGAGAGGTGTGCAGCGAACAGCGCTGAGGTTTGGGTGACGCTACAGCTGCGCTGTCTGTCCCTGTGCAAGCTGTCACGCTGTCACACGCATCACACCAAAGTGCCGCCAACAAAACGAACCGCTCTGTGTTCCGGGAATGGGGTATTATACAAACTATTCTACAAGATAATTCTAGAACAAAACTTTCATAAGGTTCCTGAGAGGCTACATTAAATAAGGCAGTTATTTTAGGAGCACAATAAATTAGTAAAAGTAAAAAAAAAAGAGAAAAAAACAGATTATCATAGTAGAGTTAATATTTATGTGATGTCATGAAATAAAAATAAATTTAAATCCCCTATGTAAATATTTTAATTGGTGACATGTTTTCATTGCGCATTCATAGAAAATAAATGTTCACAATGAAGAGTATTGGACCTTACTACAGCCAACATTAATTTAATGTTTCACTGATTTTGGCTGCTGTAAGATTATATTCCAAAATGTTGAATTAAGAGAAAAGATACCAGTAGGTGAATAACTCCAGATTGCTGCTTTTTGTTAGTTTAGCATTCTGTCCTGAACACAGGAAAACCTATGGCTTCATTTTTATGCTTACTTGTGGATTCAACTCTGTGCTTATTTGTGGTTTCATCTCTGTGCTTATTTGCACATTCACCCCTGTGTTTGTTTGTGGAGTCATGTCTGCGCTTGTTTGTAGTTGAAATTTAGTGGCATTGCTTTGTTGGTCTGGCACTGCGTGGTGTTGGATTAGTTCTCCTGTTGCTCAGTTCTGTTCAGCCCAGTAGCTCTGCTGTGAACGTCCTGGGTGATTTATTATTATGGGGAATGGGAGGGGTGTGATTGTGCTGTGTATCTGATCACTGCTTATCTCTCCCTTCCACCATTGTTGTTTTTTACTGCGCTGTGTGTGAGGTACAGTGCCTCTAGGACGCCCAAATTCCTTATCTACCTGTAAGGGTAGAGCGCCATGCCATGCTGAGAGCTCCCATTAAACAGTGTCTGAAAATTCACAGGTGATTGGGACATGAATTATGAGGCAGATAAACAGAAGAAATTAATTTTGTGTGTGTCTGTGTGTGTGTGTGAGTCTATGTGAGTCTGAGTGTTAAGAGATAGGATAGTTTTCACATTACTGGGCAGTACGATTGTGGGGAGTTGCTCAGATGTAACTGGATGGTTCAGTTACTGTGCTGGTGTTATTCTTTTTTTGAAAATTGCATTGCAGAGTCTCCCAGGATACACCTTGTAGTCATGGGAACAGGGGACCAAAAGGAGGGTTCTGTAAAACGGCACACCTTTTCACAGTGAAGACTGACTTTACCATGCAGAGGAATTTGTGCATCTCTGTCCCTCATGGGATACAGTTGGAGCTGCAGTACAATCTTATAAACAAATGAGTGAATTTCCCATAAGGTCCAACTGAAACATCAAAATGCATAGCAGCTAAAGAGTAAAGACAATGATGAGTAAATATAGATGTGTGGTGTTAAGTATTGGAATAATATAATAGTTAGATAATGTGGATGTGCTGCTTGGGGAACAGGGTTTGTGTGTCACATGCTGTTCTGCCGCCCTCCTGAGCATGCACAAACACAGAGACACACACAGAAGGTTCACTTAATTGTTTTTACTGAAGTCCTCAAAGTAAGTGATGCATTATTTTGTACGATCACGCAATTTGCTTAGTGGGCACTCTTATCCAGAGTATATCACGCATCTGATTCTGCACTCGTTTCTCAGATGGAATTCATCCCTCACTCCTGGGGGTGAAAGGCTTCAGCTCAGACTTGACCGTTTACTTCTCTCTCAGTCACTGCCCTCCAAGCAAATGGGCCTACAGTAAGTCTGTCTGATAGGAGTTGGTGGTGGGTGTGAGAGAGATGGATTTGAGACACTGTGGATTGGACAGGTTACTACAGAAAGGTGTTTGGATTGGACAGGGGTAAGACTGGTATGGCTTTATTCTGTTAATCACGTTAAACTGCGGCAACAGCCCTGGCAGACTCTAGTACATCCTTATTAAGGTGGACACATTCAAGTGCTCCCCAACATGGGTTAATGACAGGGGTTAGTATGAAGGAGTCAGTGAAGTCTGCAAAAGGTGAAGATTAGATAATTGAATGATAGAAAGAGATTTAAATTGGACAGGTGAAGTAGAGGGAGAGGTGGATGGGACAGAGCAGAGGTGTGTAACCTGTAGCTACAACCATTTGCAGTACACCATGCAGCTGCTGTGAACGTCCAATCACACGTGTTCCGCGCTGGGTCAGCTGACGTTGGAGTCCAGGAGTGGACACTCTCAGCAGGAAGTGGCTGAAGGGATGCATAGAGCTGCAGGAGTGTGGGGGCATTCAGTACAGCACTCTTCAGGAGTGATCCCCAGTCGTATCCCTCCATCAGTGAGGACAGCTGTTTTATTTTTGTTTGTTTTAATCTGTTTTTAAACCCCTCCTCGCAACCTCCCTGGTGCGCCCATCTCTTTCCCCCCAACCCCCGTCGCTCTTTCTAATTGCCTATAACAGTGTGTTAAAATAACTCCTCCACCCCCCCCCCCACTGTCCTCATGGGAACGGCTGAGACTCGGCCACTGCTGCTTTTCTCATCTGCCCACTGTCGGCTTCCCCCGGGCCCAGCCTCGGCCCCCCGTCGGCCCCCCGTCGGCCCCAGCAGCAGCCCACGCGGGGCCCGCGGCTCCCAGCCAGGAAAAACAAATATTGACTGTGATGTGATACTGCAGACAGCCACCTGTCCTTTGACCTTTCCCCCCTTTCTCCTCCCTCTCTCCCCGTGGTCCTCTCCTCATTCAGGAGCCCTGAGGCGGGAGGCCAACCGAGCTAGAGAACGTTTCCCACGGCAACCGGCAGCGAGGTTTGTGCTTATGGTTTGTTTTGTGGAGTGAAGGGGAAGGGTTGTGTGTGTGTGTGTGTGTGTGTGTGTGTGTGTGTGTTCGGGGTTGATTCCTGACCTCTCCTCCTTGGTTTGGACCATTCTGTCCTGAGTGTACATCCTGGCCCAGGGAAAGCCCCACATCACCGCAGTGCATTAATACTGTAAATCAGCTGAAGAAAAAGCCCAGCACTCCAGTGTAGCGCTTAGAGCACTAGACCTTGACGGTTGTGTATTTAAATCCCAGGTGTGGTGCTGACAGTGAGTACCTCTGGCCTCTGATCATGGTAGGGAAATGTGTTCATGCGCTCCAAGCCTTGATTAGGAAGGAAAAGGTCTGTGTTCAGGTTTTCCTGGGTCAGCGGTGTTTGACCTGTGTGTCTCCTCTCGCAGCTCCTCAGGCTTTTTGTCCTCCAGAGGCTTCCGTCAGGGTGCCTCAGCCTCGGTGTGAGTGTGCAGGCCAGAGGCAGAGGAGTTGTGTGTGTGCTGTGTCAGGGGAGGTCAGCAACACCCGATGGAAAACCCAACAGAAATGTTAAATCGGGGTCCTTTGCCATCGCATGACTTCTTTTAGAAACACACGTCGGTATGCCAGTACTACTTGACAAGCAGCGGCTGCCCGGAGACGCTGATAGATTTTGACTCGTCCCTGAACTCAAGTGTAAATCAGACAGCAAGCGTGAAGGAAGCGGCTGTGTTTACGGTCATTTCCTGCTGACCTTCCTTAACAGGAAGTCAGCGGTTTGCTGCTCAAGGTGGTGTCTCAGTTATCTCGGCCGAGTATTTCTGTCTGAGAGTGAACTGGCCCCTTTTGTAACTGGAGCACTCCTGTTTTTTTTTAAAGCAGCGATATGAATTATTACAAAGGTTATCATGAGAAATGAAGAGGGAAGTTTGCCATTCCACAAAGGGGAAGCCATCCCGGTCTTTGAGGAGTACCGAACGTCTCCTTCCTGCTTCCTTTAGGACCCTCCCAGAAACTCTGAGTCTGAGTAAACGTGTCCTCCGATTTCTGCTTCGTCCCTCCTGAAGGACACAGAGGGTTCGATAGCCCATAGCCCCACACACTGACATCTGATATCATTATAGATATTATTGTGCCATATGAAACATCATTATTAATCTGATCTATTCATAATGGTAGAATAACATTCATGATGATCAGAGTAAATCAGGTATATCATTGCAAACACAGGTCTGTTTGCTTTCAGTTCGCCTGCACTGCATGAGGTCCTGATGCACCAGCATGTTGTATTCTTCATGGATACAGTGCACCATACTACCTTGGGTTACATCAACAGCCACACCCACATTTAACCACATTGGTTACATTGGTTACATTGGTTACATGACACTTTGTCCTCCTATCTCTATCTGGGCCAGCTGTGTAACAGTGGTAAGGAGCAGGGATTGTAACCGACAGGTTGCTGGTTCAATTCCCTGCTAGGGCACTGCTCTTGTACCCTTGGGCAAGGTACGTAACCTAGAATTGCCTCAGTAAATATTCAGCTGAATAAATGGATAACATGTAAAAATTGTAAGTCGCTCTGTGTAAGAGCATCTGCTAAATTATGGTAATGTAATGTGATGATCGGGGAGTAAAGCTTCACGAACCGCAGAATGGGTGGAGCATTAAAATGTACTAACGATGGCTTGCTGCTTTTGGCCAATCATACTGTTTTGCCAATGGAGTTTTGCCTTCTGATTGGTGCACATGTCAGTGATTGACAGCACGCCCTAGCTTCACCCATTATAGGGTTGATGAAGCTTCTCTCTTTCGTCACTGCAGTGCAGTGCATTGAGTGCTTTGGGGCAGGCTGTGGTGTGTGGGGAACTGAACAGTCAGTGGTCTTGGCAGAGCCACAGATGTTAATCAGGATTGGGCCATTCTGCTGGGTCAGAGCCAGAATGGATCTGGCCCTTCCCATAACTGAGCTGGAGCTGGGCCATGCGAGGCGTGTTCTCACTCATCTGTGGGAACGCTCATCACTTTCAGCTCAAAATGGTTTTTCAGCCCAAAAGCAGTGAGGGGGAAATACTTTGAGGAGTGCTTTGGGTGAATTGCCTTGCTCTTAGCACACAATGCATGCTCTCCTCTGATTGGACACCTCTCTGTACACTAGATGGGTGACACCTCCACTCCCATAGTGCCAGTCACCAATCAAAGGAGAGCACTCTGATCTGCTCCTGACTGTCTCGATGTTCTGTTGGAATGCTGTGGATGCCACTTCATATCATGACCACAGCACGTTCTGCTATGTACAGTACAGGCAGTAATTAGTGTTTTAAGGTATCTCTGTCAGGTCAGGCTTCTAAAGCCTGGTCAGTTGGTCTGTGGAGCCCTTCTAGTGGGGTCCTTTGCTAGTAGGCCAAGGTACTCCATTAGCATTGGTGAATGACGTGAGTTTGAACGGAGGCCAGGGTCGGTCACCAGCTCACCCTGGGATATCCAGGCGGTGGGCTGTGTGCCCGGTTACCTGCGACTGGCATGGTCCTGTGTGGTCCCGGAGCTCGGCACACATATTCAGAACGCATGCCAAGGGGAGAGCTTTGCCCTTGTTAACCTGGACCTTTGTGCTCAGGGGTCTGTGCTAATTATGAGCCCTTCCTGGGTGGCAGCAAGACAGCCTCAATAGTAGCCTTGAGAAAGCCGGCTTGGCCAGAGGAGAGGGGTGGAGAGGGGAGCTGCTTTGAAGGGAGAACTTGGAGGGTCACGCGTGGTCATAATGCCAGTCAGAATTCTGGCACTTTTCCATGCTCCATCCTGCTCCCGAATTCCATGAGGGACACAGCATCGGTACAGACGTTCTAGAGATGGAACAGATGTTCAGCTACTCTAACTGTGCTTCACACTGAATCCTCTGTCCCTTCCACTGCTGAAGCTTTAAGTGCTGGGATTGCTTAGTAATTAGTAATTCTTGAAGGGGTATGGTCTAAAACAGAATATCTGTAGCCAGTACAGACAGCCCTGGAACACTGCTGCTTCCAGTGGAAACCTCGTAGGTCAGGAAGCAAGAAAGACCAAAGGAACGCAGGAGTTGAATATGCGGTCATAGTGTAGTGTGTCTGTAACATTGTTGTGGGCTGTGTAGCAGACAAACGGATGCTCTCTGCTGCCTACATCCTTCCTCAGATGCATTCTGACAAGGCGGCGGTATCTAGGCAACTGTCTTGAAAAGAAGAGTATTTGGAATGCACTTAGAAGTCAGGTAAGTGTTATCAGTCAGTGCAGGTGCATGATCATTTTGCTCAGGACAGAGCTGAGAGGAGCTACCTTGCTCCTGAGTCCACCACAGTGTGCTTAGCTCTTGACAGGTAGAAGTTGGGTTATCTAGCTACCTAACCTAATACAGAAACAACCAGTCAAATTACTTGCATGTGAACCTAAATTCTCTTATTAATTAGTCACCTTCTGTCATATTCACTGAGGAACAGCAAGCTTCCTGCCTGTCCTAAGAAGGTTGCTTTGGTACCCTTTGAATTCTCTTGGATTGAGGCAGCAAAATAAATAAGCATTCCACCTGACCTTCTGTGTGGGACTTAAAATGGAGGAAGCCTGAAACGCCGCCTCAGAAGAAGCCATCCTTTCTGTTTAGGGTGGGGTCACAGGTGACTTTACAACTTGGTGTAAATTGTGCGTGTGCGTGTACGTGTGTGTGCGTGTGTGTGCGCGCACGTGTGTGTGTGTGCCTGTGTGTGTGTGTGCCTGTTGCTGTCTGTCTCTGTTCACGGTTGCTTTTAGCTTTTAGAGGGATGTTGTTATTTCTCTAATGGGTGTGGGAAGTCTTGCTGAATAAACTGAGAGCCCCAGCACCAGAAGGCAGAAACGGGGGGGTGAAGGGGTCAATGACTAGTCAGAGTAAGATGGAGCCAAAGAAATTGAATGGGGTAGGGAAATAAAAGGAGTTGTGTTGCCAGCTAATATATCCAAGACAATAGAGGAGGAGAGCACAGAGGAGAAATGAATGGCAGGAGTTTTATGCAGAGAACGCTTATGGGATTGGTTGGACAGCTGTGACAGGGTGTGATGGTTGTAGCCGGTGATGAGCGGGAGTGGGGGGAGTGGGGGCAAAGAATTGGGACAATATGGCTGAGGTACTAGGGAAGCTGGAGAAAGAGGAAGATGGAGCCTCACTAAAACTGAGTATAACACTGTGGATCCTGGCCTGGTCAGGGACGAGAGATACACTGAAGGCCCGCCAACAGCTGGAGTACAGTCTTCTCCTACCTAACGGCTGAAGCCTAGAATGGTCAGTTGACTTGGCAAACCAGGGACTTAGCGCCTGGCTCTCTGTGGTCACCGAAGATCCCATGACACTTACTGCAACAGTTGTTGTAGCACTTTGTGTTTTCAGTGTCTTCTGCTTGTTGTAGCAGTGGCATGACTTTTGTGCAAATGTGGTCTGACATTTTCCGTTTTTCATGCAGCCCTTAATATATGTACCTTTGCTATGAAAGTTGTGCTGTGTAAGCATCTGCTAAATGGTTAACTGTAAGCGTGAAATGCAGAGCCTTTTGCATGGTAGTTTTGTGCCCTGATTGTTCCAGAGTTCAGGTAGGAGGGGAGTAATGACCTTTGACAGGGATTAGCTCAGCCCACGGTTCCTGTCCCCTCCTCTGCCAGCACTGTGGTCACTTCACCTGTAGCGCAGTGTACTGCAAGCGTGCATGTGATGGGTGTCCCACCCAATCAGAACACAAGCACCCCTCATGTGCCTGCCCTCTGGCCGCTGAAGTGCCACATCCCTTTATCTTTAGGAAGGCTGGATGGAGCGACATTAGCAGGCCAGAACAGGAGCACCACTCCGCTGTGATGCTGTGCTGTTCACTGGAATTTGGGTCTTAGGAATTCAGTCCTCCGGCTCATTGGTTTGGGCTTGGCTTTGAAGGAGAAACACAACAAGGTGTTTCTTGTGTGCTGTACTGTATATGTATTGTTGTTATATGTGGTCTTAGTCTGTTTTCAGATTGTGCTATTACTTTGTAGGTGAAACACCTGAACAGTGTTTGGAAAAGCATTCTGTATTATAACCACTTGTAAAAAGGCAGCCTGCGTTTTGTGAAATCATTCGTCCGCTCGCTCGCTTGAGAATGAGCGAATGAAAGTACTGACGGGCTCGTTTTCTGTCTGTCTGTCAGAAATAATGGGTTTTCATTGTGAAGATTTCTGAGTCTGTCAGAAAGCCTCCTAAAAGAGAGGCTCATGTCCTGAGGCAGACCACATTCCTCTCCAGTGTTAAGCAGTAAAAAACAAGACATGCAGAAGCCTGCTTTGATTTCCTCATGTTCAGGCACCGGCTGTGCGGTGTGGGGCATGTCTGTGATCATTCCTTTTTCTGGCTGTGTTTCCTATTGGTATCGGGGTGTTCCTGCAATCCCTTAATGCTGAGAGGAATCTCAGTAAGACCAGAGCAATTCTGAGCAAGCTCCTGCAACAGAAGAGTCATATTCCCTCCTCTGTAAGGTAACAATCCCCTTCCTGCTCCTGTAACAGCACAGTCCTGCTTCCTGTCCTGTAACAGTCCTATTCCCTCCTCGGTTCTCACAGGGTGTCATGGTGTCACCAGGTATTGATGTGTTTGTGTGTGTGTTACTGGATGAGCATGAGTTGAAACCATGATGAGTACCTGTGCAACTGTGTGTGTGTGTGTGTGTGTGTGTGTGTGTGTGTGTGTGTGTTAGAGGATGAGGAGGCTGGCAGTGAACTCTAAGCCCACAGTGCAGCCTGTGCTGTTTGCATGTGCTGGTGGAAGCAGGTGTTAATAACAGCCCTGTCTGCTTTGGGGCACATCCCTGCCAGTGCCGCAGACACACGCATTACAGTGGGCAGGCCACAGACTCCCCGCAGACACCCCGCCCCCCGCTGGGTACCGGAGGGGGTGTGGCCTCTGCAGAGGGGGCGGAGAGGAGGATGATGCTGGCTCTGTCTGTCGTGTCATCACCCCTCCTCCTCCTCCTCAGATGGCCGAACATCTGTCTGCCGCTGTAAGAGCATTAACCGTGTGCAGTGGGTGTGTGTGCGTGCGTGAGTTTGCGTGTGTACGCATGAGCCTGTGTGTGTGTGTGAGCATGCATGTACACCATTTTAATCTGCCAGACTTTACAGCACCCTCCTGAGATCTGTCACAGCTGTAGGGAGGGAGGAGGGGGTTAGGGATGGATGAAGCTCAAAGGAGCATTGCCTGTATCTCTTCCACACTGACACAGGTGGGATGTGCAAGGCTGCACAGTGTGGCACTGCTGGACTGATCCTCTCTGCTCTCTGGCATTGAGCAGACTCTTTTATGCAGAGTGACGTACATAAAATACAAGTTTTTTTTTACATGTTACCCATTTATATAGCTGGATAGTTACTCAGGCAATTCTGGGTTAAGTACCTTGGCCCAACATACAACAGCAGTTCCCCAGCAGGGAATCGAACCGGCAACCTTTTGGTTACAAGCCCTGCTCCTTACCAATATGCTACAAGCCACCAGTTAGCGGTGGGTGTTACAGAGCTGTGTTTGAGAGAGAGTCCAGCCCCTGCTGAGATCCCTCTGTGCCACTGGGAGGGGAGAGGACTTCCACAGAGATGGAAGAAACTCACTAAGGGGGAGAAAATGTCAACTGCTCCCAGATTACACTGAAGGATGTGCCATGCACTTTCACACTGACACACACGCCCACTCGCACATGCACATAGACACACACACACACACACACACACACACACACACACACACACACACACACACACACACATTCACAAAAGTGTATATAGAAAGGTTTTTCTAAGAGCACACACAGCTCAAAACTCAAGACGCTGTGTACTGCTCTGAAACCGGGCTACCCTCCTACGGCATTGCTCTGCTGAAGCTGGGGCTCCTTGCAGTAGAGTTCACTGCAGCAGACAGGAGAGGTTCCCTTCGGTCTTAGCGACCAGGGCTGTCAGTGTCCTGCGCTTTCGATCCAGAATACCTGTGACCCTCTGCCTGCCCTCTCTCTGACTCTAAGCAATCCCAGAAGGCCGAGCAGCCAGGCTGTCCCAGACAAACTCATTAGCCAGTCAAGGCCCAATGCCAAGCCTGGACCCTGGACTGAATGTCATGAACGGGTTGCCAGTATTCACTTGTATATAACCCTCACTGAACCAGGAGCCAGGCAGAGAGTTTCCTGCAGCGCCATTTTGGCTCTGTCTCAGGGGGGTCGCCTGGGCACTGATGGGTTTGAACTGAATTGTGTGCCACGTAATGAAAATTACATCTGCGGGGATTTCTCTGCTCGGTTCACCCAAACTCCGACTCCCATGCTCACACTGGGACAGCTCGCAGTGATGGCTGAAGGTTCCCCTGCCCCTGTTAGTCCAGCCAATCACGTCACTTCAAAACGCAACGTCAGAGCTTGCGGTTCTCGTTCCTGTACACTGTCCTTCACAGCCTGGCCGTGTTTTGCGTGACCGAGCAGAGAGACTGTTAGCTGAATGTTTTCACTCAGCTGTCTGTAAGTGTCCTTCCTCTTCCCCTCTCCATCCTGCTGCTGAGGGAGAAGTGTGCCAGATGTCTGTTGGACACCTCTGAGATGTATCGGCGAAGGTCGTGCATGTGGCGTTGTGTAAATAATGTGGGCCACCCACCCCCACCCCTCGCGAGGCAAGCGGTGCCAATCTCTGTGCCGCCACCGTCTCTCTCAGTTTGGGGTGTTTTTTGAAGCGCCATGCTCCTCTTCCCAGCGCGGGCGCGAGACAGAGCGCTTTTCTAATGAGGCGCCGTTTTTAATCCTCAAATATTTATCTTTGGATGATGATGGAGGACTATCTCTCCCTCAGCTCTTTCGCTCTGGCGAAGATAAAGTCCCCAGCAGTTAAAAAGAGGCTTTTTCCTCACCACTTCAGAGACCCGCTCCCGGTCACGCTCGCTATCACCCAATTAATTTTACAAAGGCCTGAGAAACGTTGCCCGGCAAGGACTCTGTCCTGCACGGCCGACCCCTTGACACCGACACACTCTCCGAACATAACAGCGGTCACCCTCGCCCACACATTGCCATCTAATCTACGGTTTTTGTGGGTTATCGAGTTTTTCCAGGATGGCTCTGAACTATGACTTGTTTGAGTCGTGTTGAACTGGTTGTGTGAGGGCACGGTGAGGGGCTGTTCGGGTGAGAGGGCGGGGAGGGAGTGTGGGTGAGAGATCATAGCCATCACGCCGGGGAAGACGAGAGAGAACCAGAGGAACGCTGGAGGAATCTGAAGAAGGCTTTGTTGTTTGTTTGTGCGTTTGATGTTGTTCTGTGTTGTTTTCTTTTGAAACGGGAAGTAGGGAAAATAAAGTAATGATAAAAAGCAGGGAACTGCATATCAGCAAAGCTAATAATCATATTTTCCCGTGGAGAGAGGGAGGGATGGGGGCTGGTAACACAGGCTCTGTGTGAATGATAAGTTCATCCTCGCTAAATCCATTGAAGTCTCGCTATGACAGAAAAAGAAACTCTCTGAAGTTCGTTTAGTTTGTGGAAACCTGGTTTGAACCTCATTTGGCTGCAGGCTTTTGCGGCCACGCCTCCCTCCCTCACTGAGATGGAGAAGAGGCTTTTTGGGATGACAGAGATGTTTAAATCAGGGGTTTCTGAGCTTTTCCTGCGCCGTGACACACTTAAAAGGTTCGAACTCCATTTTAAAATGTAGATGAAATTTGTTCAAATACAGAATCAACTTTTACTGCATATGCTAAAAGATCTGCATGTACATTAGCTAGTACAATGTCTAATTTTATTTATATGGATGTTTATAGAAGGGCTGCAACACATGTGATCTAAAATCCACCTGGTACTTTGCAGCCTACCTCAGCTTATATCACAGCCCACCAGTGGGTCCTGACCCAGAGTTCAGGACCCACTGGTTTAGAGATTACAGACACAAGTTAAGTGTTTGGCAAAGTTAGGACCCCTTAAATTTACTTGCGCTCCACTGTGCAGTAGGCAGAACCGGGACCAGAAGGTCGTTGGGTTGATTCCCAGGCGGGCCACTGCCGGTGCTCTCCCCTGAACGAAGCTCGAAGCCTGAATCACTTCAGTGGAAATCCAGCTGCATAAATGAATTTGAAATGTGTTGAATGAAACGTGTCCTGAGGTCCCCTATGGCAAGGTCAGCTGTTGAGCAGGTTAATAACAGTGATCATGGCCAGATCGATGAAGACGCCTTTGCGACTCCTGTTGATGGCCAGTATTCTTTGAGTGTGTCACATGGTGGGGGATGGAGGGGTGGAGTGGTGTGATGGTCAGGGTTTAGCTAATGAGGTGTTGGACTCTTTTGTCTTCGCAAGGAGCGCAGACCTTAATCTCCTGCAGCTGTCAGGTGCGTGGAATCCTAAAAGCGTTCATTGTCACCTACTTGCTCTTTAATTTTGGGTGTGGGAACGGGGTTGTGAGGAGGTTTGTGTGGAGTGCAAACCTCCCACAAAGCCACAAATCAAAGAGCACAGTCCCCACATTCAGTTATTAAGCCCTTCAGCCAATAATAAGCGAGTGTTACCCTGGCGCAGGACTTTTCAAGGTGATAGCTTGGCACTTAATGTTGGTTCTACTGTAGTGACTCAGGAACAGGTCCACATCTTTCTTGTCTGTCTGGCTCTCTTAAGTCAGGGGACACCTGGCCTAGACCAGTGTATATCTGAGCATCTCACCCCACCTGCTGGTGAGCATGTGGTACTGCAAAGAGTTCATCCCATTCTTTGAGTCCAGAATCTGAGGCAAAGAGCAATGAGAAAACATACAATCCCCTTTTACAGAACATCTTTCAGCCAAATGTGAATGGATTATGTAAAAACCCGTTGAGATAGCAGTAGATGTAGCATTCAGCCTATTTGCATTTTCCCATAAGGATGGCATTGAAAATTCATGGCCATGCCCTCGGTTTTGTGAGTGAACATTTTCTTAACATATCATTTTTACTGTCTTTCTTTTACAGGCCTGTCTGAGATCAGAAATCAAGGTAAGAAATTAACTCCCTTGGCTCTGTAATGTATTATCTGAAGGAGCTCTTGTGTTACCAACTTGGTATGAAACATTAAGTATTTCCATTAGAAATTTCAAATTCTACAGTAACGTGTGTGGGTAGTAGAGAGTGGTAATTAAGGACAGACACACACACACACACACACACACACACACACACACAGGCAACCCCACAGCAAGTGTCACAGGTCGAGTTAAATGTGAATATTTCTCTACTACAGTAAGCCATGGCATGTTGAACACAAGAAACTGACAGCTGTCAGGATTGTGGTTGTACCAGATTTCTCTCTAGTTTAGTCTTGGAAAGAAATCACATTGTAGTTTAAAGTCAACTGAAAATGAATCCAATGTGCTGTCTGGGTTTTCTCTGGGGACGCTGCTTGAGTTCAGCGAATGTAATGGAAATCAGGGTGTGAGGCCAGCAAGTTGAAGTCGGAGCTGACAGACTTTAGCCACTCACAATTCTTAACTGGAAAAAATGTATACATTACATATAATCTTACAGCCTTTGTTTTCATCAAGTTAAAAAAATATTCTGCCAATTTCTTTTAAAAACAAATACTTATAAGGCTTGTAGGAGATTCAGGAATGCTGAAAGAATCCCCCAGTGAGAACCCTTATGTTGAACAGAACTCTTCCTGCAGTTCCCAGTTGTGCAGAACACACTGATGTCATCTGGGTTCATCTTCCCTTGAGTCTTACAGACGGTCTGGACCGACTGCTGTCTATTAATAACCCGCGTCTTACTCAAGATCACGAGATCAGCTGTTCTGAAGCGGTGACGTACCATTGAGTTCACAGCGCAGTGTTCAGCGTTCCTGTACAGCTCAGATTACAGCGGGGAGGTGTTTTTGGGCCGGTCATCAGCTGCCCTGCGTGGGGTGCAGGAATGGGGGCACAGGATTTTGTGATGTAGCAGCTTGTCTGTGTACTGAAGTCAGCAGGCTGTCAGGAGTCTGCATCTCCATTAATATCAAATTCCAATATTCTTTGGCTCCCAGTGTAAATTATTTGAGTAAATGAACACTACTTCTTTCCTCCTCAAGCACTATATCAACCTGGAGTTCTTTCTGGGTAAAGGATGACTCACCTGAAAAGGGACCTGTTATTCTGAGAAGGACTGCAAGCTTCTGTGTGTGTGTGTGTGTGTGTGTGTGTGTGTGTGTGTGTGTGTGTGTGTGTGTGTGTGTGCGCGTGTGTGCACGCCTCGGTGCACCTCCGTCAGCACGCCCGATTGCTCACTCACCTGTAGAGAGATATTATCTTCAGTCCCAGTTTAACACCCAAATTTCAGAATCTCTCACTGGATTCACAGGTTTCACTTGAAAACCAAAGTGAAGCTTGTCTGTTTAGACAGTTACTATGTTTGGAAAAGATGTGGAATATTGAAATGTAAATCAGATAACACACCAAAAAAAAAAAAAAACCTATCACACACAACCTCACAATATCCACTTTTTCCAGTAGTCACACCTGTAAGATTATCCCTCTGGAGGTCTGGGACGGTGGTAGAGGCTATTTTGGGCACTCTGGGGGGAAAAAGTGGGAAGATGCACAGATAGGAGGCGTGGCCATTGCTTGATTGCTGCATTGATGGCCAGCGGAGAGGGAGGGAGAGAGAGAGGTGTTTCTCCTTGCATAGTCAGGTCTGTGTCTCAGTGATTTTCTCATCGCTGTGTTTGTGCAGGTGGTGAGACTGACAGCCAGGTCATTTATGGGTCAGGTGACTCACAGGGTGGTCTGCAGTACCTTGACCTGCCCTCCCCCCACATTTTTCCCCTCTCTCCCCTCCGCTCCCCAGGTGGGTGACCTGCTCCCTCCCCAAGGAATGACCAGGCCGAGGGGCACTTGGGCGGACAGTATTCAGAGAGTAGTGGTGCTGAAGACACTGTGACCCCCTCCCAGGGCGGGCTGCCATTGCACAGGGAGGAAGAGCCAGAGCGTGGGAGCGAGAGAAAGACAAGGAGAGAGAGAGGGGAAGGACAGGACGAGTGCTCGGCGGAGACAGAGGGAGAGCAGCGAGCCCCGCCTTTGAGGGAGGGACAGCAAGGGAGGAGGGAACGGGGCAGAGCACCAGACGTTTCCCGGGCAATGGGGGCCATGGTCACCTAATTCTAATGGCTGTCCCCGAGCACAGCCCAGCGCTAGTGTCTGCCACTCGACCCTCCTCTTCCTCCTCCTCCTCCCCCTCCTCCCCCGTCTCCGCTTGCCGCCGCGCCCTCGGCTCCGCCCCCGCCCCGCCCTCCCTCGCTCCGCCATGGCGGGCGTGAGGAAGCTGGGGTGGAGCGTGCGGCACCTGGAGCTCCACCGGCTGGTCCTGGCGCTCATCGCCTTCTGCCTCCTCTCCATGGCCCTGCTGGCCTACTACATCAGCGGCGGCCCCAAAATCAAGGAGGCGCCCCCGCTGCCCTACGGCGAGTGCGGGGCGCCGTCCGCCGCGGGGCCTCAGAGGGCGCTCCTCTTCCCGCCCGTGGGGCCCGGCCGGCGCGTCACCAAGCCCGTGGACAACTCGCGCACGGACCCCGTGGTGCTGGTGTTTGTGGAGAGCCTCTACTCCCAGCTGGGCCAGGAGATCGTGGCCATCCTGGAGTCCAGCCGCTTCCGATACCGCACCGAGATCGCCCCCGGGAGGGGCGACATGCCCACCCTGGCCGGGCGGGACCGCGGCCGCTACGCCCTCGTCATCTACGAGAACATCCTCAAGTACGTCAACCTGGACGCCTGGAACCGTGACCTGCTGGACAAGTACTGCCTGGAGTATGGCGTGGGCATGGTGGGCTTCTTCAAGGCCAACGAGAACTCGCTGCTCAGCGCCCAGCTCAAGGGCTTCCCCCTCTTCCTGCACTCGAACCTGGCACTGCGGGATTACCGGATCAACCCAGTGGCGCCACTCCTCTACGTCACCCGCCCGAACCTCCTGGACCCGGGCCCCCTGCCCGGCGACGACTGGACCGTCTTCCAGTCCAACCACAGCACCTACGAGCCGGTGCTGCTAGCCAGCACCCAGTCCTCCGAGTCGCCGTCCCACGCCGGCCAGCAGGGGGCGGTGCACGCCACCGTGGTGCAGGACCTGGGCCTGCTGGACGGCATCCAGAGGGTGCTCTTCGGCAACAACCTCTCCTTCTGGCTGCACAAGCTCATCTTTGTGGACTCCATCGCCTACCTGACGGCCAGGAAGCTCTGCCTGCCGCTGGAGCGCCACCTGCTGGTGGACGTGGACGACATCTTTGTGGGCAAGGAGGGCACCCGCATGAAGGTGTCTGATGTGGAGGTGAGTACTCCCCACCCCCGGAGCAAAGCGCCCCCAACAGCTAGGGTAATGCCTCTCCCTCCTATACTAGGTCAAAGGAAAGAGCAGAGTCTGAAAGTCCGACACTAAAGTCTGGTCATTTCCTCAGTCAACCTAAAGAAGGTACAGTAGGTTTGCAGCTGAAATGATTGAACTCAATATGATATCTGTATATTATATTCTATTTATTTTTTGAAGGATTGATAGGTTTATCAAGTGAATGGTTCAGCCAGTCATTTAAAACAATGTTGTCAATGCAGGAATCCATATAACTAGATGGTGGGTTTTACAGCTGACATCTTAAATGTTTTACAGCTCCTGATATACTGCAGTGGATGTTCATGACCAATCTTGCGCTCTCATATGCTGCTCTACTCCTCATCAGTTGTTCTCACTTGTTTCCTTTTTCTCACAGTGGGTTGAAATCGTTCCTTGAAATCACTTTAACAAGATTTGAAAAGCAACATTTCAGTGTCTGTGAACCGAAAAGCCTTACTGTAGAGGACTGTCTCTGTATTCATCTAATCTGCTGTTATTTCTTTAAAATTCGTGTGCCTTTATTGGGGGAAACTGAGGCAGCTTTGTAACGAATCGGTTTAGTTTAGAAGATCAGTGGCTGCCAGAAGGATGCTCTGCTCTTTAATGCGAACAGTAAACCCTGTCCTTCTAGCATTTCAAGTAGAGGTATGTTTGCATGATAATCAGTGTTATCAGACTGGGCACAAACCCCCAAAATTTATGAGTCCAGTTAACCAGTTTGGAAGATCTGAAAGATGAAAAGAAATTTGGGGATCAATCATTCAAGTGGAATTTGCTTTTTGGTTTTTTTATAATGGAAAATGTCACAAAGTGCTGAATTTAATGCATAGTGCATATTCCAGAGAGAATAAAAGAAGAAAACCCAGGGTCAGTTGGGGAAAAATTGGAAAGTTATTCCCCTTTGTTTCCTTTGCTCACTAATGGGGGAATTCTTAGCTCACAAAAGCGGAATGGCTGCATGTGTGCATAGGATGTTGGATCATGACGAGTTCGGGCGAAAAAACCCCTTTGGTCAAAAAAAATTGAGCCATCATCTCTAGGTTACAGCTTTTTTGAGAAAAGAAGGTATGGTCAAACGGTTCATTAACGACCCTCAACCCAACATGATTTCCCATGATTCCCTTCTCAGATCTGCCTCAAGCTGCCTTGTTAGCTGAGCATAATTAAGCATATGAGCATATTTAATAATGCTAAATAATTAAATAATCTTAATTAAATCAAACGTTGAAATGACTAAATTAGAGTCACCTTCCTGAAAGTGCAACAGCTTCACGCTCCGCTGGGCAGAAACTCTAACCAGCGATCGCTGATGCAGGCAAAGCACATCCCTGCTGATTCTCTCCTGCCAGGTGCATTTAGGAGCAGTATGAACAGCTAATATAAATAACTGGAGAATTAATAGGCTTTTTGTGTTATAAGGGCACCTTTTGAAAGGAGGTCAGGCCACTGAGTCACCGAGGGGTGGTCCTGTTTGAGTCACTCTCTCTCGGGGGAGGAGATGGGGTTTACTGGAGTCAGTCAGGCGTGAGTTTGACGAGTTTTGTTTTATTTAATTTAGTACTTCTGGTGAGCTATATGAGATTCATATAAAACCCCCTCCATGGATGTCAGTTTTACTATTATTGTTGTTGTTGCTGTGTGCTTGATTTCTGATTCAAGATTGAAGATTGATATGGACATGAAGGGATGATACAGGTCATGTTTTTTATTCCTTTTCCCATATCTCATAGAGAGAAAATTTGTACATAAAAAATTGATGCATCTGCTCTGTAATGTAATTGCTGTCATTGTGAATGCTCTGAACAAGACAGTGAACAGGACAGAGAAATAATGTTGTTGTAGAACCACTGAGTGTGCACTGGTGGTAGTGTGATGTAGGTGGCGTGAGAGCAGGACTGTGGGGTTGCAGGGTTGATTCCCTGTTGGGGCACAGCCATTGAGACATTAACATGTGCAACCTTACCTGAGTGTATGCTACATATCCATCTGTGTGAAAGGATGAACAGTAGCATTAATATGCCTAAGTTATGTAAGTCCCACAGGATAAGGGCATCAGGTAAGCAGATTAGTTGATCATAATAACAATAATAACAATTATAACTAGAGAATGTAATTCCAGGGAATTACGAGTGCATGAAAATGCAAACAGTCTAATTTTACATAGATAAAAGTATATAGGCCTACATCAAACAGATGTAGGTGGTCAGAACAGCTGCCACAAGATTCTAATTGCTTAATGGCTCTATTGTGATGTCATAAAGGCCAATGTTAAGTCTATGGGGAAATTTTTGATAGTTTTTAATTAAATAAAAAGTATAAATGTTACAAAAATAAAAAATACATAGCATAAGTGTCCTTTGTAAGACCTACGCAACACAGTTTGAATGAAGTTTCTACGTTAAACGGTTGAAGCTGTATTAAACACACAAAATTGGTTAGAAGAAGAAAAAGAAGAATAAGAAAAATTCGGATAACAATAGAGTGCATTTTCATGCACTCTAATAATGATTTTGTGGAGTTCTGGAGAACTGGACCGCTTTGTTATTGTACATTACATTACATTATTGTCATTTTGCAGACCCTCTTATCCAGAGCAGCTTACATAGGTTACAACTTTATATGTTGTCCATTTAACCCTAACCCTAACCCTAATTGAACCAACCACCTTCTGATTATGACATCTGCTCCTTACCACTCTGCCACACTGCCGCCCCAAAAAAGTACCACCAAGAACACGGCCGGGGTGCAGAATCTGCGTGCAGAATCTACTGTCTCGGCGCAGGCCCAACACGATCAGAACTTGCATTAGTGTTCCTTTCCTACTTCTGGCCACTTTCATTCCTCAGATCTGCACATCAGCAGTTATTTGCAGTTCAACAGTGTTGCAGGCATATATCAAACCCAGAATATTGAGTTTCTTCCTCGAGGCTGAGGTAAGGAGTACTTTTGTAAGAGAAAACCTGTGGACTCTGAGACCTTGAAAGACTGTGCTGGTCATTACCCGCAGGCACCAGGCAGACCATAAATATTGAATGCTACAAGTTCCTGTTTACATCTTCAGCAGTTGCACTGACCTGGGGTCAGCTGTGATGTTTCATGTTGAAATGTATCACTGAGGTTGTAACTCCTATGCGGCTCAGCAGTTTATTAGCTCTGTAGTGCCACCTAGAGGCCATATTCACCGCATTTGGAATATGCATGGACTGCATTTTAAAATGGGTGATGGATATTGGGGAGTAGTTTTTGTGTGAAAGTGTATATTTTAGTGCATTTTAGTGGTTTATTTTTCATCTTGAAGACATTTGAGAAGCCCTTGCGCCAAGTCAAGGAGAAAGTTTCAAGAAAATTAAAACAATAGCTTGTTATTTCCCCCTGAAAATTGTTAATTGAAAAAAGTGGCTCTTATTAATTTCTTCAATTTTTCTAATGACAACAGATGTCTGCTTAATTTCTGTTATTGAGATGAATTTAAATAAAAAGAGCATAACTCTTCAATTCTGGAGTGGTTTCCGGTGGTTTATGCAGTGGCAGGATGGGACTGAGACAGAGTGAAGGGGAGAGAGGAACAGAGAGGGGCTTTGACTGAATTAAACTGACCTCTTAGGCAAAGCCATTCCTTCCAGTCTTTGGACAGGTGCATTCAGCAGGATTGTAGATGGAATGTGATTGACATATTGGGTTTCACTTGATGAAGTCATAAATGTAATGTGTTGAATTTTAAAATCTTTTATTTCCAGGCCTTGCTCAACACGCAGAACAAACTGCGAGCTCTGGTTCCCAATTTCACCTTTAACCTGGGTTTCTCTGGAAAGTTCTACTACACAGGTAAGATGTTAGCGACTGTGTTCCAGACCGAAAAGTTCCTTCAGTCCTACAGTAGGAAACATTCAACCCAAGTCAATTTTATTGTTTCATATTCCCCTAATGGTGGATATGTCAAATAACATCTCCTTTAGGAAGCTACTGGATGCAAAATGAATGTATTTATTGTAGTGTGCAGTAGGCTTCAGTGACCGGTGGGTGTTGTGGTGTTGTGTTGAATTGGGATGTGTGGGGTATTGTGCTGTGAAAGGTGTTTGTGGGGTATTTTGTTGTGAAAAGTGTTTGGTGGGATATTGTGTTGTAATGGCGGGGGCTGTAATGGCTGTAATGGCTGTTTAGGGGGTATTGTGCTGTGAAAGGTGTTCTTGATGTGGGGTATTGGATTGTGAAATGTTTTTGGTGTGGTATATTGTTTTGTAAAAGGTGTTTGGTGTGGGCTGTTGTGTTGAGACGAGTGTTTGTCGTGGGCTGTTGTGTTGAGATGAGTGTTTGTCGTGGGCTGTTGTGTTGAGATGAGTGTTTCGTGTGGGTTGCTGTGTTGAGATGAGGGTTTGGTGTGGGTTGCTGTGTTGAGATGAGGGTTTGGTGTGGGCTGTTGTGTTGAGATGAGGGTTTGGTGTGGGTTGCTGTGTTGAGACGAGTGTTTGGTGTGGGCTGTTGTGTTGAGATGGGTATGCGGGGTATCGCGTTGTGACGGGTATGACGTTGTGATGAGTATGAGGGGTATCGCATTGTGACGGGTATGACGTTGTGATGGGTATGAGGGGTATCGCATTGTGACGGGTATGACGTTGTGATGGGTATGAGGGGTATCGCATTGTGACGGGTATGACGTTGTGATGGGTATGCGGGGTATCGCATTGTGACGGGTATGACGTTGTGATGGGTATGCGGGGTATCGCATTGTGACGGGTATGACGTTGTGATGGGTATGAGGGGTATCGCGTTGTGACGGGTATGACGTTGTGATGGGTATGAGGGGTATCGCGTTGTGACGGGTATGACGTTGTGATGGGTATGAGGGGTATCGCATTGTGACGGGTATGACGTTGTGATGGGTATGAGGGGTATCGCGTTGTGACGGGTATGACGTTGTGATGGGTATGCGGGGTATCGCGTTGTGACGGGTATGACGTTGTGATGGGTATGCGGGGTATCGCATTGTGACGGGTATGACGTTGTGATGGGTATGAGGGGTATCGCATTGTGACGGGTATGACGTTGTGATGGGTATGCGGGGTATCGCATTGTGACGGGTATGACGTTGTGATGGGTATGAGGGGTATCGCGTTGTGACGGGTATGACGTTGTGATGGGTATGCGGGTATCGCGTTGTGGCGGTATGACGTTGTGATGGGTATGAGGGTATCGCGTTGTGGCGGGTATGACGTTGTGATGGGTATGAGGGGTATCGCATTGTGACGGGTATGACGTTGTGATGGGTATGAGGGGTATCGCATTGTGACGGGTATGACGTTGTGATGGGTATGAGGGGTATCGCATTGTGACGGGTATGACGTTGTGATGGGTATGAGGGGTATCGCATTGTGACGGGTATGACGTTGTGATGGGTATGCGGGGTATCGCATTGTGACGGGTATAACGTTGTGATGGGTATGAGGGGTATCGCATTGTGACGGGTATGACGTTGTGACGCTCTCAGGGACAGACGAGGAGGACCGGGGGGACGACATGCTGCTGCGGCACAGGAAGGAGTTCTGGTGGTTCCCCCACATGTGGAGCCACATGCAGCCGCACCTCTTCCACAACGTCACCGTGCTGGCAGAGCAGATGCGCCTCAACATGCTCTTCGCTCAGGTGAGGGGCCGCGGGTACAGGTGAGGGGGTCCCACAGGTACAGGTGAGGGGGGATCCAATCTCATCCCCCTTCCCACCTGTCATCCATTAGTCTGTGCTGTGCCTGTTGTCTTTGGCATATGATCCAACGAATCGCTTCCCTGGCCATCTACTAAAGACGAATTCATTTTTAATTTGGTAACAGCAGTAAAGTATGAGTCAGTTTACAACGCGGAAGTGAAATTTCTGTAAAATGATGCTGAAGTGGAGCAAGGTTTGAGGAGACAGCAGACAGACTGACTGAGACACTGCTGGCACAGAGCTTCCGGTGGCACTGCCAGGGGTGGGTGGGATGCCTTAGATTGGAGGCGCTGTTATTTTAGTATATAGCCATGATCAGCGAGGGTCTGTGCTTGCTCTCACTCCCCCCTCCTCCTCTTCCTCCTTCTCCTCCTCTTCTCTGCAGGAGCATGGCATCCCGACAGATATGGGGTACGCTGTGGCGCCCCACCACTCTGGGGTGTACCCCGTGCACACCCAGCTGTACGAGGCCTGGAAGTCGGTGTGGGGGATCAAGGTGACCAGCACGGAGGAGTACCCCCACCTGAGGCCCGCCCGCTACCGCCGTGGCTTCATCCACAACGGCATCCAGGTGAAACGCACCTGCTCGCCACGCCCACCCCGCCCCTGACCCCGAACACCCGTCCCTCTGCCAGAACCAAGCAGAACCAGAACCTTGAACCAAGCAAAGCCAGAACTATGAGCCAAGCAGAACCCGAAACATGAACCAAGCAGATCCAGTACTGTGAATCAAGCTAAAACAGAACGACAAATCGTGGAACAGAAAGCTGACATTAGCCTGCTGAAGAGCAAGAGCTTTTTAGGGTGGTAAAATATCAATTAGCCTGACAGCACTATCTGCACTGCCCACCCCCCTCTGCCAGTGTTTAAACTCTCTCCATTTGGTGAAGTGGTGAAAGGAGGGCTTTTTCCATCCTGGCTACAATGAACAGCGAGAAAGAGGCATTGCCTGTCACTTAGTAGCTGCTACAAGCTGGATCTCTAAGGCTGTTTGGCTTCTCCTGTACAATGTATGATTTTGATTTTTTTTTCCCTCTCTGCCACACATCTCTTCTCCCCGTGTGTGCATGCATGCACGTGTGTATGTGTGTGTGTGTGTGTGTGTGTGTGTGTGTGTGTATGTGGGGTGTCTGTCTGTACATGTGTGCACGTTTGTGTGCATGTGTTTGTGTGTATGCGTGCATGTGTGCGTGCGTGTGTGTGTGTGTGTGTGTCTCCTTCAGGTTTTGCCCAGGCAGACGTGTGGTCTCTTCACTCACACCATCTTCTATAATGAGTACCCGGGGGGCTCCAGGGAGCTGGACAAGAGCATCCGTGGGGGGGAGCTGTTCCTGACTGTACTGCTTAACCCTGTGAGACTGCACCTCCCCTTTAACGCCTGGCTAAACCTCCCTATTAAAGTATACTACACCTGACCTCTGATACATTTCCCTTTAACACCTAATTGTACTTTAATACACCTCCCCTTTAAAGCAGACTACACCTTTCATCTATAATCCATCCACATGCAACTACACATCACCTTTGAATCACCTCCTTTATAACACACATACCTTTGTCATGACCACACCTCACTGTAGGCAACTGCGTATATCTCACCATAAATACACCTCCCCTTTAAAGGACAGCTCTGCTACATTCACATGATCTGACCCGACTGTTAATTCCTTCCCCTGTTACACTTTGCCATTAGAGTACACCTTACCTTTACTAAAGAAGTAATTTATTAACAAAACTATTAATGACAGCTGTGTTTCTGGACTGTATGGCCAATAGTTTTCAGAATGAAGACAATGCCCTCTACTGTCAAATGTACAAGAGGATAGCTGTCCCCACATTGGTGTTCGTCAGGGAACAAGACACACCTCTACCTGTACCCAAAACTCTCTCCTCCCCCACTTACCTGCCCTGTACTCGGCTCCTACCTGCAGGTCAGCATCTTCATGACTCACCTGTCCAACTACGGGAACGACCGGCTGGGCCTGTACACCTTCGAGTCACTAGTGAGGTTTGTGCAGTGCTGGACCAACCTGCGCCTGCAGACCCTGCCCCCAGTGCAGCTGGCAGAGAAGTACTTCCAGATCTTCCCTGAGGAGAGGGACCCCTTGTGGCAGGTGGGTGGAACAACACCATCATTTAAACACTGCCATCCCACCATGAATTTTTTAAGTTTGTAAACTTGCTTTCAAAGGTCCACAGTTCAGATGAGATATTATTTGATGTGAGGACACATCAGACTAGCTTATTCTGGTATAATATGTATTTGGAAATGAATTTTTTTGAGGAAAATGAATGGACAGTTTTTTGGGCAGTTTACGGTTCGCTGGCTGGGGCACCAGCCTCTGAGGTCTAAGTGTTTTCTCTCAGGGGCAGGTGGTTACCATTGCATAAATGTCTACATGATGTACATCTACATAATTACCTTATAGGTAGTATTAAGTATTAACTGTAACAATAGTAGCAGTATTAAAATCCATATATAGTGTTAAGCAATGAGTCTGAAGTTGTGTCCATGCTGTTGAGTCATGTACTCAACACAGTCACTAGTGGTCAGATGTAATGGAATGTTTGGCTCCGATTGGTAGGTTGTGGGGTGAGTGGGTGGAGTTTCAGCTGGCTTGCTCAGACTGTGTCAAAAAACCCTCTCTGCTCCCTGATTTAGAACCCCTGTCATGACAAGAGACACAAAGACATCTGGTCCAAGGAGAAGACCTGCGATAGGTTGCCCAAGTTCCTTGTGATTGGTCCACAAAAGACAGGTGAGGCCACACCTCCAAACATTTGCCTAGAACAGGGGAAACGATAGCCTGGCCTGATTCCTTTTGACTAAACATCACATCACCATCACTTTTTGGAGAATGCATACTATGAAGGAAAATAGACAGAGATAGATTCTCTGAATGGAGTCCCAGGCCTCTTTCCATGTGAACTGTTGCGTCAGTTAGTACCCTGCTAATTATCAGTTCTCTGCTACAATGCTGATGAAAATGTCACCGATTGAGAAAACTCAATGGGATTTTTGAGCACAGCGCCCTCTGTTACCCCGCTCAGGTACTACGGCCCTGCACGCCTTCCTGACCCTTCACCCCGCCATCACCAGCAGCTTCCCCAGCCCCGTCACCTTCGAGGAGGTGCAGTTCTTCAACGGTCCCAACTACCAACGCGGCATTGACTGGTAACCATTCGCGCCCCTCCTCACTGTACCCCACACCCCCGCACCCCTCTGCTGGTGTTCAGACCACACCCTTCATCACTGGAAGGAGTGGGAGGGGGCGTGGGTCAGGTTTAATTGCTCATCGCCTGCCCTGGGGGTGTGTCAGTCGGAGATTGATGGAACTCCAGTGCGCACACTAATACAGAGCTGCAGCACAGTGACCCCAGCCCTGCCCTGAACGCGTAATGAATTTGTAATGCAGAATGTGAGAACTCTGGAGCTACAGCATGCTGGGGAACAAAGCGCAGCGTGCGTTAGCGGAAGAGAGAGATGTCACACTCATCTATAATGTATGGGGTCTGTAATCTGCTTTGGAATTAGTCAGTGACCTGATTCTCTGAAACAGGGGGCTACATTTCCCCATTCAGTGACACTTGTACATAGGGTGACAGTGTAGCATATTGGTAAGGAGCAGGACTTGTAACCGAAAGGTTGCCAGTTCTATTTCCTGCTAGGGCACTGCTGCTGTACCCTTGGGCAAGGTACTTAACCCAGAATTGCCTCGGTAAATATCCAGCTGTATAAATGGATAACGTAAAAAAACTGTAACCTATGTAAGTCACTCTGGATAAGAGCATTGACTAAATGCCAGTAATGTAATGTAATCTGAAGGCAGTGGATTTAGATCCCCCTCCCCCCTTCTTGCTTACCCCAAAATCTTTTTTCCCTTCCCCTGTTCCTTTTTCCCCTGTTGTCCCCTCTTACCCCCTCATTGTCACTGTACAGGTATATGGATTTCTTCCCCTTCCCCTCCAATGCCAGCACAGACTTCATGTTTGAGAAGAGTGCCAACTACTTCGACACAGAGGTGACCCCCAAGAGAGCGGCTGCCCTGCTGCCCAGGGCCAAGATCCTGGCCGTGCTCATAAACCCTGCAGACCGGGCCTACTCCTGGTACCAGGTCTGTGTGTGTATGTGTGCATGTGCGTGTGTGTTGCATCAAATCATACCAGCCTCCTTTATGTACTAATCTGTACTAATCTGCCATTTAAAACTGGGTTTAAAGTGTGTGAACTTTCACTTTAAGCAAAGCTCATACATAGCTCCCCAGCTCAGATGTGCAGAAGATTATAATTGTTGTGCGTTTTCAGGTGAGCTTTCGGAAGTGAGAGCATGTAATTAATTTCTGACAAGTCTGTCTTGATCAGTCTCTCTCTGTTTTGTCTCTCACTCTTGTCTCTTCTGTCTCTCTCTCCCACTCTCTCTTTCTCTGTCTTCCGTTTTTCTCTTGATCTCTCTCTCCTCTCACACGTCTTACTGTTTCTCATGTCTCTTTCTCGCTCTCTCTCTCTCTCTCTCTCTGCAGCACCAGCGGGCGCACCAGGACCCGGCGGCCCTAAACTACACCTTCCACCAGGTGGTGACAGCGGGAGCGTCCTCGCCCCCGGAGGTGCTGTACCTGCGCCGCCGCTGCCTGGGCCCCGGGGCCTACGCCACTCACCTGGAGCGCTGGCTGCGCCACTACCAGCCCAGCCAGGTACCCTGCCCCCTCCCACGATCCCTTTCTCTGCCCCCTCCCTTCCTCCCACAATCCTTCTGTCTGTCTACTTCTTCTCCCACAACCCCCTTCTCTGACCTCTCTCCCGCCCATAATTCTCCTGTTTGCCCATTTCCTCTCCCACAATCCCCTTCTGACCTCTCTCTCCCTCCAACAGTCCTCCTGTCTGCCCTTTCTCTCCCACAATGCACTTCTCTGACCTCTGTCCTCCACAGTCCCACATTCCCACAACCCCTGAGCCTGTCCCCTTCACAACCTCCCCAGTGTCTGTGTGTCTTATCTCCTAATAATGTGGGAAGTTAGGGCTCTCTCCCCTTCCAAACCTCTCTTGTCTGATCTGGTTTAGGAGAGTCATGGATATTATTTACTTGCCTTATTTGCCTCATAGACCAGCATATTGTCAGTTTGCATAGCTTCACCCTTGAGTTAGGGACCTCTCAGAAGTCATAGCAGGTGTGTCTCAGCTATGAATTGAAACCAGCTCCTAAAGCACGCTCTTTGAACTAAGACACTAAGCCGAGATCTGCATGCATGTGTGAGTATGTTTGAGTATGTGCTAGTGAGTCATGACCTTTGACCCCATGTTTAGCTCCTGGTAGTGGACGGGGTCTTGCTGCGCTCCAACCCTGCAGTGGTGATGGAGGGAGTCCAGAAGTTTTTGGGGGTCACGCCCCTCTATAACTACACCCAGGCACTGACGTGAGTACCACATCTTTCAGCCATTTAAATGGTGAACTGTGTCCCGGTGCACCTTCTCTCTGTGTCTGTTTCTGCTTCTCAGTTCATCTCTCTCTCTGTGCATTTCTGTATCTCTCTGTCTATGCATGCATGCATGCCTTTGCCTCTACTTATGTATATGTATGTCTGCATCTCTTTGCATGCATGTGTGTGTTTCTGTATGCATGTGTCTGTGCATTTGTGTTGTGTGTGTCTGTATGCATGCGTCTGTGCTTCTGTATGTATGTGTGTGCATGTATGTGTGTGTTTCTGTGCAGTTATGCGTGTGTCTCCAAATCTTTGTGTGTGTGTGTGTGTGTGTGTGTGTGTGTGTGTGTGTGTGTGTGTGTTGGTGTATGGAGGGGAAGCTTACAGCTCCGCTGCCACACACTCTCGAACCCGGTGCTCTCTCTCCTGTGTTTCAGGTATGATGACAGCAAGGGCTTCTGGTGCCAGAAGGTGGATGGAGGTCGCTCCAAGTGCCTGGGAAAAAGCAAAGGGAGGAAGTACCCCGACATGACACCAGAGGTACCGTTTGTGACCTTTGACCTCTGCCTGACCACCGTTTGACCTCCTGCAGGGTCGCGCTGCAGAGCGTAGATCTGCCATCTCTGTCTCTCTGAGTGGTGTACGGCGCTGAAGCAGATGCCAGCAGGGGTGGGTCTGATGTCTGTGCTGAGTGAACAAGTGCATCTAGAACAGAGAAAACCACGGAAATGAGGGCAGGGTGTTGTCAAAGGCATTCCGTACGATACGGTACGCTGATCAGCGGCTGTAGGAACGTGACCCTCACAGTGAGCAGCTCAACAGGAGACACTGCGAGTTCTGCATGCTAAAACCCTTTCTGCTGTTCCAAGACCTTCCTCATATAACTGCGCATGGAAAGCGGGTGAGTTAATGACCCGTTGTGGGAGTGGCAGACAGTTGAGTTGCATGTTGTGTAATCTGGGCTTTGGGAGGAGCACCCCCTGCTGACCTCTGCTGGTATGTGCTGGTACAGCACTGTGTCATGGTGGTAAAGAGCAGGGCTTGTAACTGAAAGGTTGCTGGTTCAATTCCCCACTGGGGCACTGCTGCTGTACCCTTGGGTAAGGTACTTAAGCCAGGATTGCCTCAGTAAATATCCAGCTGAAAAATGTAACGTGTAAACTAATTGATCTGGACAAGAGCGCCTGCTAAATGATGGTAATGTAATGTAATGTATGTTTCAGACACGGTCCTTCCTGACAGAGCACTTCAGGGAGCACAACATGGACCTGCTGAGGCTCCTGAACCGGCTGGGCCAGACGCTGCCCGGCTGGCTGCGGGAGGAGCTACAGAGCAGCCGCTGGAGCTGAGAGCGGGCCGCAAACCAGGCGGAGCCACGCGGGGCGGGGCGGGGCCAGGGCCAGGCGGGGCCGAGGACCTGGCCTGGCCCGCAGCCCAGGGGAAAGGGGGCTGGTGGAGAGAGAAGGCGGAGTCAGGTCCCTCCCATCCGGCTCCAGAAAGTCACCGCAGAGGAGCAGGGAGGGGTGGGCAGGAGACCAGCTGGTCAGGCCAAAAGAAGGGCCCCCCTCTTCAGCCCCGTGTGGAACTGGAGCAAGGGCTTCTGGGAAGGGGAAAGCAACCAATCTGCAAGGAGGACTTGGATGGTGGGGTTCCCAACGCAAGAAGAGCCTGCACATCTCTGTCCTGGGGGTGGAGCTGAAATGTTGTGTGATCATCAGTGACTTACTGATTTCAACCAATCAAGGTGTTACATTCTGGAGAGCAATGAATTCTGATTTGTTCAAATGAGTCAACCATTGACAGCATATGATGAGCTCCACCCATATACGTTGCTTTTGAGGCCCCACTTGCCCATCAGTAATGGTCCATCGTAATTGGATGGTCATCAACCTCTTAGAAAAGCCAGCCTATCAGAGACTGGGTGGACCACACATGCTGCATGGATAGCAATAACTGGGGACATGACCTTTTCCTTATTTTCTGAGGGAGCGTAAAACAATGTATGTTTTTACAGTACTGTTTATGCTGAGAGTGGGAGGGGCTGGAGTCGCTCAACAGTAACGCAGGAGAGGAAGAGGAAGGGCAGGACGGGAAGAAGAAAGTTAGCTCTCCTGGGGCTGGCGGATTTCCCTCCTCCGGTCTGTTTCATGAGTTCTGGATGAGAGGAGGACAGCCAGGGAGAGCTACACCGGAAACCGGCAACACACACACATACACACACACACACACGCGCTCTCACTCTCACACGCACATACATACTCATGCACTGACACGCACACACACACACAGCCAACCCAATCGATACGCAATAACACGATAAGCAAATGTCCACATACTCACACCGACACACACATAAGCAACATACACATACATCAACACACATACACAAGCAGCATACACACACAAACACACACACACACACACCTGAGCTGTTGTAAGCTGCAAAGCTTTGGAGTATGGACACTTTAAGGTCTTAGGAGACAGATGAACTTGATGGATGAGAAATTTCACCCTGTCCTTAACATGTCTTTTTCTAAAAATGGTCTTTAAAAAAACAACAAAAATTACCCCTACCAGCTCAGTATTGTCTCCAATAAAGGCAGTGATGTTGGAATAGCTGGGTGTCCTTTCCTTATTAAAAGGCCGCAAATTGGATCACAAAAGGTTTGCTGCTGGAATTGCTGTAATTAGTCATATCAAGTGTTCAGTGTCAGTAGTTCTACAAAAAGGTTTTCCGTCTGACTCACTCTAAAAGGCCTGCTATTTAAGAAGGCAAATCCTCCTGTGTGTTTGAGTGAATTATTTCACTGAACAAAGACTGACTGCTTTAGATGTAAGTGAGCACTTCGCTGCTGACAACCAAGTGCGTGTTGGTTACCTGAAGCAGCTGGGTATTAATCTGCACTTTGCTCACACCTGGGGTTCACTGGCAGACATAGGGTATCCCATCATGCATTTCATCCAGGAAGCAACTGAAGACTGAAGGACCAGTCTGTGACATGACCCCCCCACACACACACACAGAGGAGGCGCCTTCAGCTGGGGGGAGGGAGGGGGAGTGATTTTTTTTTTAATTTTTAAAAATTTTATCGTCCTTCATCTGGAACATTAATCAGTGTCTGAAGTGGTTCAAAGTCTTGTCTGTGCTAATTAATCACAAAAAGTCGTTCAGTGGACACCCCTGACCTTCACATCCTTTATGAACACTGCTCTGCGTTCGGACAGCGAAGCTCTGCCACTGACGGCCTCACGCTTCTTTAATGGGCTGGAAATCAGAGGATGAAGTGTGTAAATACCTGTTTCTGCCAGGTGTGATGGGTCACAGCCTGCACGCAATGCATCAGTAAAAACACAGTATGTAAATACTGTATAATGTGTCCCAATATGTACAACACCCCCCCATTTTCCAGAATAGTACGGTTTCATGGAAAAATCCTTTAAAATGTACAATTTACAATATCAAACCCTTCCTAAATATACATTTGATATGACAGAAGGAGCTGTCTCTGCTTCCATGCTGTGAGTGCATGTCTGTAGTTATTTGGCTTCTCACTGTGTGGGCAATGGAGACTGGTGCCTTATCAGTTTGATGTGGGATCATGACACATGTGAACAGCAGGGGGTGCTGTTCTCACAGCTGCAATTTGAGACATTTTTGAAAGGACTGTCAACAGACAACATTGAATGGTCATTTTTATTAAATAGCTTCTGGTCAAGTCTCAATAATAACAAAGCTATGATGAAGACCTACTCACATTCAAACACTTGATAGTTTTAAATTCCTGGTTTATTGTTATGATCATGCAAAGTCCAGCATCCAATTTAAAACTCAAGAGTATATTTATATGTAGCCCCATAATATACTGTTACAATGCAATAAATTTACTAGGAAGGATGGGAACATATCAAGCTAAGGCTTTTTTTCTGTTTTTTTTTTCTTTAAATTTGATACATCACTTTATTAATAACCGAGATGGAGCAGTTTTCAGTTTTTTTTACTTCAAAGATGCAGCTAACATAATTCTCGGTTTTTTATCAAGTAAACACAGACAGTGAAAAATATTTACCAGAAAGTAGACATGCATATTTCCTCCTTTTGCAAAACTGCATATATTGTCATCTTCCTCTTAAATCATGTGGCTTTTAAGCATCAAGTTTCTTTTGTTAGCTTTAGATGTTCGTCAGGGGTTCCTGAAGTCCAATCTGGGGATGGAGAACCGTTCTGAATGTTCAGTTCTTTTCTCAGTTAGTGTGTTCCCCCCACCCCCACTTCGTCCCCCTCTCCCTTGTTTCTTGTATGTCTGATTGCTGAAGTAAACTGCTTTGTACTTTCTCTTCATTCACATAAAATAACACCTGGCTGCACGCACACTATTGAGTCAGCTCGGCCAGGCGAAGCAGCCGCTTTCCACAGCACGAGTCAAAAACTACTTCCAAAAAAAAACAGGTAACACTACACAACTACGCTTCATGATGGAGGTGACACAGTGGTGTGGTGCTGATATGTTACACAGTGCAACAAGTGCGTTATGCGGTACGGTACGCGGTGTGTTAATGCAGTGTGCGAGGACAAGCAGGGCCCCGGTCAGACAGACTCCACTTCATTTACATAAAAACAGATTTGAGCTTTTACTCTGGTGGCGTGTCGGTCCCTCTGAGAACGAGATTCTCTGCGTGCCCACTGTCCTTCACCTAGGTTATCACAGGGATATGTTTACAGAGAACTCTGTGTGTGTGTGTGTGTGTGTGTGTGTGTGTGTGTGTGTGTGTGTGTGTGTGTGTGTGTGTGTGTGTGTGTGTGTGTCTTCTTTTTCTGACCATGCTGTAGGGCCTCTCTCTGGTTGCCCCGCTAACGACCCTTGCAAGGTCAGAGCATGCAGGAACACTAAGCCAGAGTAAAGATGAGGGGGTGTGCTTCTCCTGTGTTTACAGTGTGTGTGTGTATGCGTGGCCTGCCAGTCTCCTACTCCTCATAGACTACAGACCTGCTCTCCATTTTTTCTGTGACTTCACAACTCCAGCAACATTTCAGATTAAAATGACTCCCACAACTTGGAGCCATAACACCACCACTAAGACAACAGTAACGTTAAAAAAAAAACGATGA